>JAFIDM010003189.1:44985451-45004944 GCA_023159025.1 Thereuonema tuberculata | reverse complement strand
TCATATTCAGATGAAGATTTGGAGGTAACTATTTATTAAAATAATAATAGTTATATTTGTTTTTCGAATTAGAATCTAAATTGATGAAAAAGTAAAATATATTTTAGAGGCTAGAATTTAAGTCGTATATCCTCTAATCAGATTAAATAGCTGCAATTAAGAAATCCTTCAAATATGGGTTTGCGAAATTAAAACGCATCTTAAGGGAAAGTCTTAAAGATTAGTGAAACATAAATAGTTCTAAATTTCAGTGTTTAAAGTTTAACGTGCAGAGATATGTATAATAAAGTGAAGAAATGCAAGGCTGCATCTGAGTAAACAAAAGGTTCTCGCACCCTGAGCTTTCATGTCAAGAATCTGGGACAGCTGTTTCAGCCTTATTTGTCTGGCACTCTGAACTACCATCAAGGGTAAATCTGGCTGAAGAAGCCTAATAAGGCTGAAACAGTTGTCCCAGATTCCTGGCATAATAGCTCAGGGTGCGAGAACCTTTTGTTTACTCAGGTGCAGCCTTGTATTTCTTCACTTTATTATATAGATATTTCTGCACGTTAAACTTTAAAAACACATATGTTTTTTGGGGATTCTCAATCCTTGCTTAAATTCTTTTGGCCCGGTGATTGTTGGGACAAAGAATTTGAGGCTGTGCGGTGCACGGTTATTTATCATTGTTGCGTTGACTTTGCTCGAGGGCCATTCGGGTTAATTTGAGTACAATAGTTTTCTTGTTGAATTTACCCAAATACTGATTGTGAGTTCTTCTAACTTCCCTTTGTAAGTGATGCACTATTAAACAGTGCAGTATTTATAAAAATGTACGACCCGTTTTAATATGGAACGGCCGCCTGGATTTGTGCTTAGAGTCAGGCAACTCTTACTAGAGTGATAGTTGACATGTATATGTGTCTCCAATCAGGACTTCGATATTGATCACTAAAAACAACAACTCTGACCCAACCCAAGATACTTATTTCTATGTATTTTCATCATTTTCATAACATTAATACCACTAGCAGATGTTATTTTTGAATCATGGCATAACCAGTCTGCATTCAAATAGTTGTGGCACTTTAGAGAGAATCACAGCACAATGTAACACTACCTATTTTGGCCTATAAACTACGAAACATGATTCTCATTTATACTTACCTTCATTTTCAGATAGGTTTTGCGCGATGGAAACATTAATGTAAATTGCATTGAAAAGCTTTTTGTGTTATCTTGAGATCTGCGTGTTTTCTTCTAAATTGATCTCTATGGACATAATCGGGTTGACTTCCTGAAGTTTTGTCTTCAAAAAATTGGTATTGACGGTATCATTGGTATCGACCACAGTTGAAGGCCCATGGGTAAGTTAACTCTGCAGAAATGGATTGATTTTCTTTCATATTGAAGAGTTTGCTTTTCACATTGTTTATTATCAACACGCCGAAAGATGAACCTCCCAGAATGCAAAGCAGATTATAGATTGTCCTTTCCTGGCCGACCGCTAACATTGAAACAGAAGAGAAGCGACCTCTTCTCTTTCAATGTTAGCGGTCGGCCAAGAAAGGACAATCTATAATCTACTTTGCATTCTGGGAGGTTCATCTTTCGGCGTGTTGATAGTAGAGCCATATGATTTTTGCATTTGTAAAACAAATCCAATTATTAAATATATAAAATACTAAAATAACTAAAATTTATTTAGTTGTTAAATGTCTCAATATTGATTTTGAGATTTTAATTTTTTTTTTTAAGGATCTTGAGAACTTTCTGAAGCTTTATGATTTAACTGTCTCAAACAATGTATTTGTACCAAGCGAGTAAGTATTATTTAATAAACACTAATTGTAAAGTAGAATTACTTATATTCGAAATTGGATTGCTTTTTAGTTGATAATATTCCGTGAAATCTAATCTGCGCAATTAAGGCTAATTGAATTTTTTTTCCGAAGAAAACGATTCATCAATAGATACTAGAAATGAAACTGTTGGAAAAGTCCTGTTTTGTTGTGTATTTTTTAAGAAAATTAGAAATTAAAGTGGGACTCTTTTGCGGAAGCAGCCCTTCAAAATAAGAAATTTGAACTATCGCAAAATGGCGGATCATACAGAAACGGAAAGTAGGTTTTTTTGGGGTGTTTTTTCCAAAGAAACATCCTAGAAACAATCATACCTCACTTAAACTAACCTACACTTAACTGCACGGAAAATGTTTGCTTTTTTTTATGTTGTATTTACAAATTAAAAAATCGTTTCTGCCAGGTGTTTTTTTGTCCGATTAATAGCGACTCTTCAGCCTCTAGCCTTGAAAGTGTGCACATCCGCTACTCACGAAAGAGTTCCAAGAAAATCTGGAATTTTTATAAAAAGTAAAAAAAAAAAAAAAGGCCTCAGGTTTCCATCAATTTCATGTCTAGTTGGATATTTATGAATAGTTTCATTAAAAAAAATAATATAATTACACAGGATTTACATAGATTTCATAGAAAACTATAATTGTGTCTTGCAATCATAAAAGAATAGAAAACTGCTCTTATGCAAAATCTTGTTGATGAAAAACCTGGAGGAAGATGATTAATGATCTACAAACTTTATATATAATTTATAAAATTAACAGCAGACAAAATTATTACCTTCGTCAGGATGCTATTCAACACGAACAACCTCTACTCAAGAAAAATACAGTAAATATGCTGTTTTATAACAGATTTATATTTGATGCATTATGAAGTTATGATCAACAACAAATGTTTTTGAAGATAAAAAACAACTTAAACGAAAACGAAACAACAACTTGTTTAAAATAAAATAAACAACTTCTTTATTTTATTTTTGTGAAAAAATTAAAAATACACCTAAATAATTAAAAGCCATCCTGATTCCGGACGTGATAGTTCAGGGTGCGTTGAATCTTTGTTTATTTATGTGCATTTTTGATTTTTTTCATCATACTTTTATGCATGAACTTTAAGTTATTTTATTTTTTATTTTATCTCAGAAAGAAATTTGATAGAATCCAAAGAAAGGGGAATTTAATTTAAGTTTTATAATTTGCTTATTATCCACTGAGGAAAATAATAATTAAAAAGCCTTAATAGTTGTCATTTATAATTTTTTTTTGTAATATTCTTTACATTTCTTTTTTCTTTTTTTTTTTTACCAGGATGAAAAATGACTTAATATTCATGAAGTTCAAAATGCGATCTACAGTTTACGATGTTTTTACAGAACAGCCAAGATATTCGGTACAATTTTCGTTTCATTTAAATTATCTTTTTCAATGTTAAACACTTGAAGTTTTAATTGCAAATTGATAATTAAATGTCTTTCTTCCAGTTTAGTGACATTGTTGGAGCCATTGGAGGAAATATTGGAATATGGATCGGTTTTTCCATCGTTTCCCTAATGGAAGTGTTTGATTTCATCGTACGGGTTCTTATGAAGTTCTTGAATCTGGTTTTCTGTAGACAATGTCCGAAAAAAACAGGAGAAGATGCCGCAAGGAAAGGGTCCAGATGAGCAACTGAAGATTTTCAGTTTGTTTTTTAAATAAAATACAACTTATTACCTCTTGTTAAGCTTCTAAATGATTGACTGTACTTGTCTACTGTCGTACTTTATGCTTTTTTTTTACTTCTTTTTTTTTTTTAATTTTAATTTTATAGTTAGTGAACTGATAACTAATCTAACCATGTAACACATAGATTCTCAACCACTGTCGCCGCATACATACTGAGGATTCTCTTGGTGTGCCTTAAGTAAATTGTGAAAGCATCGATAATAAACATCTATATTAGTACGTAGCAAAATGCTCTAATTTAGATTGGGCGAACGCAAATTTTAAACTACGATATATTCTATTTCGTTATAACACAATTCACATTCAAGTCAGCTTACAAAGATTTAGGATACTTTTAATTGTTAAAAAATTGAGGCTATTATCATTCAATATCCTGTTGTCATTGTATCCCCAAACAACTTTCGAACGGAAGGTAAGATCAGCAAACGAACTTCACCATCGTTTTCAGGGTCGCCAACACTGTAGGCCCCATGTTCGAGATATTTGGCATTGTTTTCATTGGATTTTCGCTATTAGCTTAAATGTTAGAAATGTTAGACATCTTTCAGATGTCACCTATAACTTGATGGGTAAGGTCTCGGACTCATAAGCTTAGGTTGTCGGTTCGAATCCGTATAAATCTACTGTTTTGTTTGTTTTTTGTTTCTCTTAATTTTTTTTTTATTTTTCCTTCCGTTAATATTCTTTCTTTATTATTATTATTATGGGTCGCCCTTAAATTTTTGCTTTAGCACAAAATTATATTCACTTGTTATTATTAATGTATATTTTGTGGAAATGATATGTGAATCTATTAAGCATATATTGTGAAATACATTCGTAACTTCTATATTTGCTAAACGTTTAAGCTTTAATAAACCGAGGCACTAACAGCTATTCATATAACATCACTTCCTGTGTGATGCTAATACATACATTTGTAGAAGATACGTAATCTCATACATCAGGTTTTTCATATCCGAGTAAAGTGTAATTGGAAGCTTTGACAATCAATACTTTTTACTATAATTCCAGTTACATTATTTAAGCATGTGTTTCAAAATTTGTAAATTGTAATTCTATTTACATTAGGACTTACAAATATATAATATTCTATGATCTTTAAATATTTGTTCACATCATTTTCATAATTCAAGAAGGTTTTACGTAGTTCAAAGATTCAAAGGTATAAATTAGATAAGGACATGCTTCGATAGCTTGGGCTCAGGGAATTCAACAATCTTTAACAGCTGTCCTAGAATCCAAAGGCCTATAAGGTTCAAAGGCGTCTTTATTTATGAACTCATTCATGAACTGTACCTAATACAATGTGATCTTTGTTTTTCTTTAATTTTCTTATTTCTTGTTTTGTGGATAAGTAACTGTTGTGACTAACCTACTAAGAGCCCTTGTACTTATTTACTTTAGCATTTAGTATGTACGTACTAGTAACATTCCACATCATTTTTCGAAATGTACTCATTTTCTTGTGTTACATTTGTCTTGTGATTGGCAGTAGAATTATTAATTAACTGGGTTCGCAAGTTAAGTATCGATATTACTTCGGAGACTATTAATTCAGTGTTTATTCTAATCAAGCTTGATTTAGGTCAATTTCAATGTGGTAAAAGAACTTAAGGGAAATGATGGAAAGTCAAAATTTAGGAAACAAAAATAGTCTTTCATTTTAACGTAAGATTTATGTACATTTCCAAATGTCTTGTTGTACAAAGACCACGTACATAGGATTGTCTCATTTGTACTAAACTATTACAAAAATAACACTAATGATCTAATGTAGCATGAAAAAAATGGAAGCTTGATATTCTTTCGAGAAGTATGATATACTACTGGCAGGCAAAATACATTAGCCAGAGATTCTAAAATATAATAACATCAATTCAGGAGTAGGCCTACCATCAAAGCACTTTTCTTTCTCTGCAGCATACAGCATGCTTTCCAATGCAGGAAGAAGAATTTGTCAGCTCACAGTTTAAAGCTTTTACAGAAATGAAAGATATTCATCAATATATCATTGAGAAGATATTCCCTGCTCTTCTTCCTGCATTGGAAAGCATGCTGTATGCTGCAGAGAAAGAAAAGTGCTTTGATGGTACTCCTGAATTACGAAATGACTACAACAAAGAGTCCTTGCATTCCAAAAATAATAACATCAACTTTTAACTAAATCCTAATCGTACGTCTTGGGCATATCTTTATTATGTTTCGGGTTCTTTTCTTTTCATTAATACTGATCTTTGTTAATTTACTTGATGTTTTTGTTCTATTAAAAATGATATTATTAAAATGAGATTTGCAAATAATGTATTTGTTAATGTATTTGGATTCTGTTAAGATTTATAATAAAGTTACTGCATTGATTCCAGAAATGAAGATGGTTTTTGCCAACAAGCATCTACTTAGCAATGGTTGGGTTTTGTAAATGGAACTCTGGCGTATAATTGTGTTGAAATGCGTCATTATAAATATTACTTAACATTCTCTATATTGCGTTATTTAGGGAAATCCTCATTTTTTTTCCTGCATAATTACAGAAAACACTAGCACATTTTGGCGAACAATTTCAATGGCTGTAAATGTATGATTTAAGATTCAAATTCAACCATATTTTCGATAACTAAGAATAATAATCACCTAATTGGATAGTCTAGTTATAGACAAAAACATAAATTAGTAACTATTCAACTTTAATAATGGCACGTTTAAACAATAAAAAATACAGTATATATGACATAAAAATCCCTGAGTCCTGTGTAGTATTTGATGAAAAACTGTTTTTTTTTTTATCTTTGAATGAAAGTTATGTTATGTATTTCGCGCATCTGTCATTCCCCGACCCTCACTTGTTTTTCTGAGACCACATAAAAAGTCTGAGCTTTATCCTTGTTGCTCCCGTCGTTCCCAAGAATAAAATCTGTGATAAATCTCACCTTCACTTGCTGCAGATTTCCCGATCCTTACCATCGTATTTTAAAGGTTGTCATTCGAATTGTTAATTGTCACGTCTTTATGCTTTGCTTTAATACTGTAACTGTTGCAATAAACAAGATTCTTTCTATAAGTCTGTTTTCGGTTTTTCTGTATCTTGGTCCTTTTTCTTTCATTATTTCTTTAAATGATGTAACATGCTCATATATTAATCCTACATCTGACGTGAATTATCCTTACACATTTGTTTATACACTTGGAAATATTTTTTGGCTCTTATGTTTATATGGTGAATGTGGGTGGCAGGGAAGCCAAGGGAGGTCTATTGTACTGACCACGGAAGTAACGATAGATGGAGAGAAAGAGTGAGAAAGAATGGTGGGAGAAGTGTAGGGGAAACAGGAGAACCCCGAGAAAATCTGCCCAGCGCGTGTTTACACACATAATGTTTTCTTAACATCGTTACTATATCTACCAAGAAAATTGCACGTTGCTCTGATTATGTCTGTAATTGAGATTACTGGAAAACAGTACTAAACAGTTAGTTTTTTATTGTGTTGTAATTTTAATAGTTTAATAACAATAATAATAATTAGTTTCGTTAATAATTTTAAAAGTATTAACACTTGTAAAGCTATTAAAATTATTAATATAAACCATTATGTTTTTAGAATCGATTATTCTAAAATTCTTGTAGTTTAATTTACGTAGAGACATGCGAGGTTTACATTTTTTAAAATAATTATTTATGTTCCATTTTAGTAATTAATTTTAAAGCTGATTTATTAATCAATTAAATGAGTTTTAAGATTCTGTTTATTTCAAGATATTTTACAAATTTGTTTGCGAATAATACAAAACAAAAAGGTCCAAGAATCCAGTTCCAAGAATCTTACTTTTTAGAAATAAAATAATCAGTTGCTTTTTATTATTAATCGTAAATGCTGTGGTTAAGCAGCTCCAACTGAAACAACGAACATGAATTATAAAAATTATGATTAAAGTAAATTATCTTTTTAAAATAAATAAGTTATATTTATTTTCTTTTATTGATGTAATTTAAAACAGCTGTTGTCGAATACTTTATTTTAAATTAAAAGCCAATTAAGGAGGGAGCTATTATTTTTAAATGTCATTAGAAATAATAATAAGTATTAAATAAGGGTAAGAGATTTAAGTAGAAAAAAGAATAATCTACTTAAAATTGAAAATGCCCGGAGAAAACTGAAACTGCAGTTTTTGAAGACTTCAATTAAGTGTGAAGAAAATTAATAAAATTTTCAAGGCACTATTTTATATATATTATATATATATTATATTATATATGAACATATATAATAAACATTGCAAAGCTTCAAACAACAAACATATTGTGATCTTTTAGCCTTAGTCTCAACTTACTTCTATCATCGTGTAAATATTTTTTTCATTATATTGTAAATATACATTACTACTGATTTCAACTTGGCATATCTCCAAAATCAATATTCTTACCAATACCAGGGAAATGATCAAGTGATGCTATCATCTTCATTTTTTTATTCATTCATTCATCAAATATTACAATTCAGTCCTACTAGGTTATAAGCCTGTGTTAAAGTTGCTGAGATTTATAATGGTATTTTTTACAAAAATGGTCCTAAATACTTATATTCAATTAAGTGTACAAACAAAAACAATAATAATATTTCAAAAGATTTAAGATAAAGATAGAAACTGATATCATATTAGTACATAATAAATGTAAAGTAAATAATTATAAAATATTTTTTTATTTTTTTTACTATTATTATTTTTTTGGTCTCTTCAAATTAGTTAACCCATACGATTTTTCCAAATATTATATCTCTATATATTTTTTTTAAGGTAGATATTTTTTCAATTTTTTTCATTTCGGTTGAAAATTGATCAAATATTTTATTAATTAGTCTGTTTTTAATTCTTAGTCCGAAGTTATTTTTTTGGATTATCAAAGACTTGTTTTGTATATAATCTATTTCTTCTTGTTGCATGTGTATTATCTTATTGCATATTATAACGTATTTTATAATAATTCTTATAATAATTAAATTATATATAACTCTTTGTTGAGGAAGTAATATTTTATTATTTACTAAAATTTGATTTTGTTGTTCAATTTGCAGTTTGTTAAAGTTAGGAAAAATTAAATTTATTATTTTTTTTTTAAATTCTGTTAATATTTTTCTTTTCATTTTTATTTATATAGATCCAGTTATCAATACCGTAATTTATTATTGAGTCAATAAATGATTTGTATAATATAATTTTTGTTTTTACTGGAAAGATGTCTTTGAATATGATAAAATAAATATGATAAGTAATTTAGTCTTTTTAATATTTGAATGTAATGAGTATGCCATGTATATTTGTTATTTATATATAGGCATAGATATTTATAATTATTTATTATTTCTATATTTTCAGAGTTACAGTTTTTCATATCTTCTGGTTTTTTGTATAGTTCTGGTTTTTTGTATAGTTCTGGTTTTTTGCAGTTGATTTCATGTTATTTGTGGTATAATGTTTATTTTTTTTTATTTTTTGAATTAATCATCATATATTTCGACTTTCCAAATTTGTTCCGAATTCTTTCAGTGTATTGCATTCCTTTTGCAGTCGAATACAGTCAAGTATAAGAGTATGTCTACCCATTCAGCCTGTCCCTGAGTTCTTCTTTCTAGATTCCAATTTAGAATTTCTGAATTTACGATGGTTTCTTATTCCTATAGGCCTTAGCCCACGCGCGCACCTGGCTGCTTTGCAACTCAGACTGAGAGAGGAAACTTAATTAGAGGACTCTCTTTTTGCTGGAGGGTCTGTAAGCACCTTTGAAAATGAAACAGGATTCAACCAGAGGAGTTGAGAACAGGGGATGTGCAAAACCATTCTCACAATAGAAGCGATCAGCACAATGCTGGAGGCAGGCAGTAAAGGGGAGATTCCCCTTCTCATTCCTGCGCTCTGAGTTGCAAAGCAGCCGGGTGCGCGCTAGGGCTCACTGAACTATTAGGCGAACAAATGCCAACCAAATAGATAAGTTGAATCATTTACGGCATCTTTTTGAAACTTTTCAGTTTTATCTCTCCTTAGTTTCATACGTTCCAAGGTTCGTGTAAATCCTGCATCCAAAATATTTACTGACTTCCTGTTATTCTACAATTTTGATCTTCGTTCTATTCAAAGTATGATTAAAGGTTTTCTTTTGATGACAAATTTTAAATAATGGAGGTGCAATCTAATAACAAAAATATTGAAAACACAGCTAGATCAAAAATATAATGAAAGTGATTTAAATAGTCTCCATTAATATTGATGCCTCTCTCTTTTCGTTCTAATATTCTGAACATTTCCTGAAATTTGGATGTAAATAAATTAGAAGAAATTGTATCTCACTTTCTTATACCTTTTTCACATGATTTTCTCTGAATGTACGTGTATGTTAATTAAGTTCTGCCTAAGTAATGTCCTAGCCTCTAACGACATTTTGCCCAAAAATATTTTCTCAAACTTTAATTGCTACTAAAATAAAACGTATGCTAATGAGTCAAAAGCCTTTTCCTGTACAGTAAATTGACAACAAAACATCTGATGATTTCTACTAACCGAAGGTGAAAAGTGCTCTACGAAATCCAGCTTCTGTCTTGCTTAGCAGAAGTCAAACGTTTTTGTAGACATTAATGCAAATCATTATCTGAAGTCGTTATATACAAAAAATTCGCGAAGATTCTTTGAGAATCTGTTCGGTAAAAGTTGATGTTATCCTGGATTCCAATAATCCATTCTAATAGTATTATATAGAAGTACATTTCATGATATAATAAGTTTCTGTTATTGATGACCACAAGAATTTTGTAGAATAATCTTTAATCCATTTATATAAACCAAGATAAAGAAATAAGTAAACATAAAATCAAGTTATAACATACAATTTGCAATTTTCCATATTTTCCTGATTCTGTCAAAAGTCATCTAAAACCGGAAGTGGCCTGAACCGGAAGCCGTAGACCTCTAGGTCATGAAGGGTCCTATGAAGTATGGTATGGACTGCGGTGGACTTTACATGGAATTCCTAACAGCTTGTCCCTACGTGGTTGCTGACAAGAGGAAATTATTTTCCTCACTGAAAAGGAAGTAGGGGTAGGTGTTGTACCCGTTTTTGACATTTTAATTTTTTACGTGCTTATAAAGAAAAGGATAAAATATTTTCCATGAAAACTATTATTTTTTACACTATTTATATAATTATGGAGCTTATACAGCAATTCTTTCTGTGATTTTTTTTTAATTTTTGAAAGAATTTTACACAAGGACCGAAGTACATCACCTGTGTTGTATCTCGGCCCTACACATGTTATACCTTGGACCACTTTTTGGGTTTTGAAGAAAAACTAAAATTAACATTTATTGAGTACAATAGTAGCTTAAGTACAGTAACTAAGCAAAAACGTACCTTTAAAGAGGACTTTGAATGTCAATGAACTCCTATTGAATAAAAATTAATATCAGTATATAAAAGTATGCTTGAGCAGTTTTTAGAAATATTAAATTCTTAACGGAAACTTGTAGGCTAATATTCGCACATCTTTTAAACGTTAAGCCGTATTGAAGTGGAGCAGTTTTTTGAATGTATTCGACTAACATTATCTCTTCTTATCGTTGTCTTTGATGTAAGAAACCTTTTGCAAACCTGACGCCTTGAAGGAGTTGAGGCGTCTTAATAAGGCCGTCTTCGAGAGGTTCATTTGCTTTGCAGCGCCACACACTATGAAGTTTTTATCCAAATTAAGTCCACAGCTTCCTCAATGTCTTCTTTAACAATAAGCTTTTTTTCAATTCCTGTTTTGCTTCGAGGCATGTGGGTGTTTTATCCTGAATACAAACAAACAGCATTAGTAGAATAGCAATTGCCTAGATTACAATCATGAAATATTATATCCTACATCAACGTAGACGAATCTTAAAAATTATTCACAAATTTAAAGCTCTTAATCGAGTTAAAGATCATGTTAAAAACAGTAACTTTTAAAATACTTACCAAGGACAAGGACGGTTTCGATCTGCATAGAGCTACATCATTCTTAAGCTATGTGGAACTAGAATACATAGAGGTGAAATAAAAATTATTAAAACTATCCGATCCCTCCTGGACCAATAAAGAGCGACCATTGTTTTATTTGTGACTATGGTGTAAATAAAAATACATGTGGGTGAGCGCCCTCTGAAGTTGATCTTGAAAACTAAAATTGTTAAAATTAATTGTGTGTCATTTTGTAATTCTAATATAATTTTTTTCAATTCTATTTTATTCTAGTTTTTGGGTCTTTTAAAGAGTTTCAATAAAATCTCATTATTTGATGATGAGAAACGAATCCAAAAGCGTTCAGTGAATCTCTTCTTGAAATCATTGTCACATGTTCTTAGAAGTTTTTGTCTCGTTAAACAATGGGTAATGATTATAATAAAGGCGAAGGATGATGAAGAAATGCATCAAAACGCTATGTAAGAGGCAAGCCTAGCTATCTAAAATAGATATACCTTTAGTTTTAAGAAATAAATATTTATTTAATTATTTGAAAGAATGAAAGTTTATACATTTGTTCTATTTATGGTGTTGTACTTCCAACCGCTCCAAGATACAGCACTTCATGTCTCAAACAATGGCTATCAACCATTTGGAATTTAACCTAAATGAAGTTTTAAACACGTGTTTCTGTAGCTAAAACAATGCTTTATAAGACCTTCCTACCATTTTCACAGAAAAACAAATAATTAAAATTATAAAAGGAACAGTATTAACTGAAAATAGTTACTCTTAATAGGTGAAAAGTGAGTTCAATTTTTTCTAGCAACACATTGCATCCATCATCAACGAGAACAACTTCCCAGAAATGTATGGTGGTAAATCCATGTACCACTTGTATTAGTTTTTATCCAACCCAACAGATAGCGCTACAATCAGTGTAGGTCCAAGGTACACATATGACCGAGGTACAACACCTTCTCCTACTGGAGGAACTTTTTTATTTACAAAAAAAAAAAAAAATGAAGACTTTTCTTCTCGGACTTCAATTAAGGAAAACAAATATACACAAAACGTTGAATGTTGCACATTGATTCGGATAATGGTTAGGACTGTGGTTAAATTAAGTCACTTAATCTCATTTAACCATAGTGACAAGAGGAATAATTAAGGACAACGACCTTTTACGCACAATCTGTAGCTATCATATTATGCAACTATCATATTACAGTAGAGTCCCACTATTCCGAACCCTGCTATTCCGAAAATCCGCTTATTCCGAACAGACTTCAGAAAAAATACCGATTTTTTTTAAACTTAAAAACATGAGAAATTAAAAAGACGTTACTGTATTATTATTATGTTCAAAAAAAAAAAAAAAAAGAAAAGAAAAAAAACCACCACATAGTAAAACTCCAGATTCTGTACTACTGCTGAAGGATATCTTTATAGCGTTGTAAGGCTGTAACCCTTCTGTCATCTGTATAGCTTGTATCTGAATACACAAATAACTCTTCTTTTAGGTTTGGGCTTGAGATTCTGTCTTATATTTGTAGGCCGCGCGGTTGGCATTGTCACTAAGACATTGGCCTCTCATCTCTGAGTCCCGGGGTTCGGTTCTCATGTGAGTTTCGTGATGGTGGACGATCCGGGCTGGGCAGGTTTTTTTGAGGGTTCTCCCATTTTCCCTGCACTTCTCGCACCAGTCTTTCTCTCCGTCTGTCCCAATAGACCTACAGGTCGCGGTGCTCGACTTCCCTGCTACCCACATTCAACACAATCAATCAACTTATATTTGTTCTCTAAATCTTATGTAAACTTCTACTTACAAAAGGGTCAATTCATCTTAAGGTGAAATATAACCACTAACCATCTGTAAGTTCTTTAAAAAAAAAAGAAGAAGAATTAACGTCATTGTGACATTTTTTACTTATTACTAACCTTGATGCAATCAAATGAATTTAATTTATTACCTGGTCTAAATACACCTCTCATTCTTTTTTCCGGCGTTTGACTCTGTTTAATCTTTTTGAATCGTCCTTCTTTTTCTTCGTTAGTCATGTTTTTATTCTCTTCATCAAATGTTCGCCAAAGTAAATCTTTAAAAAGAAATAATTATAAATTAATTCAATCTGATATATTTTAATTATTAAACCTTAATGCAATCAAATAATATGAGAATTAAAAAAAAAATCACGTTACAAAACTAAAGTCCTTTTATTATGTATCTGAAGACAACTCCATATATGGTGAACGATTGAGCATTAGTTATTCCTTGTACTTCCGTTTTGAAGATGGCGGCTGCTGAACACACACCGTTGTTCGTTTGTGCAAACGAAACTTTGAAGAGTCAATCTAGAGGAATCATTTGGAATGTTATTTTTTATTTCAAGTCGTCTATCTCTATCATGCAACGGCTATTTCATCTCATTCAGTATTCAATATTGTTAAGGAAACCGAGGCCTCGCTTACCACTAAGCCTAGCCCATTGTTTGAATCCCCGGGCAAGAAATGAGAGCAGCCGGCATCGATAACAGATAATTTCTATGAAATCGAAAATACGAAAATAAATATACAAATATATAAAAATATTCTTAATATTTAAAAAACCAACAAAAATAATAAAGATTTAAACATTTGTAGCTTGATGACGAATTTTATGTAAACACCGGAAGTAACTTACAACGACATTCCAGGCTCGACCAAGCAGTAACTCTAGTGAAGAAAGGAAATGATAATGATTGGTTAACTGAGATCACGTGCCTTCAGAAATATAATGAATGGACTATAGTTATGTGATTTCATCCTTTTAGTCTTCTGATAAGATCAGCAGATATTCCCGTTTTGTCTGTCCTGTGGACAAGTATCACGAAAATCTCATTAAATTATCATTAAGCACAATAATCACAGTAATCGCAACAATTGCGTCTTTTGCACGCGCAACAATCACATTTATAATGCAAATCTACAACAATCACAATAAACGCAACAATTGCGCCTTTTGCATTCGCAATAATCATCATAATAATAATGTATATAAATATAATAATAAGGAAATTAAAGCAATATCAATGATATTTTCTTGTCAGAAGACGTTGCAAAGCATTGTGATTGGTTTACTAATCGCTACCCCTACCTTGTTTGTTTTTTTTTGTTTTTGTTTTAAGTGTGTTTCTTTAAATTTAACTCTGAAAATGTTTTAAGAGAATGTAATTTTATTACCTGGTGTATATGCATTTATCATTGTTTCTGTCCTTGTTTCTTCGATACTGTCGTCATCAGACTTCCTCCATAATGGGTGATCCTCTGTATTCACAGATACGCTATCAAGTATTGTAAAGATTCCTCGAATAATGGTCTGTTCATTGCTTGGAAGGACACTGATTGAGCTCTCAAAGTCCCTTTGGTCATAAGGTCTCTATGAGAAAAACGTAATGAAATGAGGAAACTATTAACAGCAAATCAATGTAATATTTTGAGCATTGAAATTTACGAAGTTAACGTTCAGTAATTTAATTTGACTTGTTACGTAAATAATTGAAAACCTAAAAAGTGTGTTGGATAAGCTAAAAAATTTTTGCATCATCTCTTTAACACCTGTACACCAACAAGAAATTTTGAAAGGAATTTAAATCGTTTGGTTCTGAAGGAGAAGTGGGACATGATACTGGATAGATCCTTGTTTGAGGGAATCAAATACTTTCCACTCTGGAAGTTAGATATGCGCCAGTCTTCATACAATTAATGTACATCTACTGAAGAAGGCCCGAGGCATCGGACCGAAATATCGAGTAGGCCTAAACCTCAATGCAGTGAATGCCAACAAAGCTTCCTATTGGCTTGTATCGGCTGCTTCAGTCAAGCCAAAAGACATTTTAAAAACATAAGTACAAAAACATGCACATTTACATATAATCGGCTCAATTTTTATAAGAAATTCTCCCAACGTGCGACTGCTTTCTCACAACTACCCGATAAAAATGGATTCTCCCAACCCATGACTGCTTTTAGAATCAGCGAGTACGTCTATGACATATTTGTTTTTTTATAGAGATTAGAATGTAGTCCCCGTGGCCTAATGGATAAGACGTCTAACTTGGGATCAGAAGGTTGCAGGTTCGATTCTCGTAGCGAACTTGTAGGAATTATTTCTATTTTCACAAATCACAATGTTTGCACCAGACATGCAGAGAAATAATATATTTTCGAAATATAGATTTTTCTGTATGTAAGACAGTATAAATGACAAAAAGAAAAATCTGTTTCTAACTTCAAACGTCGTTAATTAAACTTTGTAGGAGTAGTTTTTTTTTTCTTAGCCAATTATAGATTTTGGCTAAAAATGTAAATTCAACCGAATTTCATTTCAGCGAAACTTTACAACAATTTAAAGATAAAAGCTAAAAATTTTGAAGAATAGCAAAACACAATGAAAAATTCACAAAGAAAGAAGAAATGGAAGAGATTAGAATGCGATTACGAAGAGAAACGATTTCTTAAGGACCTTTTTTTTTTTAAATGTGTTAGAGGCTATTTTGGATTGTATAAGATGTCTGTGTAGTGAGTATCCTTTTCTTAGGAACAGAGAAGAATGTTTGAAATTCATAGTATCAGTAGAAATGATTGTCTACGAAGGAATTATACATTGCTAGATAATAACTAAAATTTAATACATGTCGATGATATACAGTATATCTGAAGGCATAAAGTTTTCAGGATACAATGTTTTCATTATATATTAACGATATATAGAGGTAATGCACGGAAGATTCGCTGTCATAAGGGTTTAAAAAATAAAAAAATTATTTTTGGAATAAATATTAAAGTAATGGTGTTTGTGAGAGAGTCGTTGAGATGGAAAAACAACGAGTCAAGTTCTGGAATTGAACTGAATTTATTTATTAAACGAGAAAAAAAATGGGTTTTTATAGTTTTTACATTGAAGAATTTGATTGGAAGATTAATTAAAAATATACAGAATGTTTGGATAAAAACGTAACGAATTTAAATTAATGAACTGATTCAACGGCTAAACGACTTTTTTTTGGTTTCTGTGTTTTTATCTTTTAATTTAATTATAATTTTAATTCAGAATTTTCATTAATACTATTAAATTTTCAGTCTGAGAACAAAAAAACAACGAAAAACAAATCGCTGACTTTTGATTAAAAAATATTTTTTATAATATAATTCTTTATAAAGAGATTTTTGCTTTTTTTTTTATCTTTTGCTATATTTGATGCTCCATTGCAATAGTTGGCAATTAATTAATTTAAAACACACAAAATTATAAATATTCTAAGAAATGAGGAAAACAAAAAAATTAACCTCATGAAACTGGCAATTTTGTAATTATTAAACATTTAAAAATTAATCTATAAATTACTAATAATCATTATGAAACAAATGCTAAAATAAAGTGACTATTTTTGTTTATTTTTGTATTTGTTGTGTTGTCTTGGGAACCAAAAAGAAAGAAGTTGAGGTGCAAGGGGCGAGCAGAACTGTTAAAAGATTACAACAGGATTACAAAGTAATAACAATGGGTGAGACCAAGTTGTGTACAAGATGACATCCTGGTACAGCTGTTTCACGCTAATATGGCGATCATCAGCCAGGCAGTCATCAGTACACAACCAAGTCTCGATACACGGGGTCTATATGATAAAACGTCGGAAGAAATGTGGCACCCGCAAAAGTTAAAACAAACAATAAAAACTCGCCGAAAGGACAAATGGCGAGAAAATTCATGTGCCGCTACACGCGGCCTCTATGAATTTATTGAGCGCATAAAAATAAGAAAGCGCAGGTGATATTCTTAAAAGAACGAAGGGTTGACGTCATTGCTTGTAGCGCCATCTAGTATCAGCGATCTCAATTACGAATTCCTTTATGGGAAGAGATCATCTTGCAACGAAGAATACAAATAGACAGAGGAAAATCAGATACAGATGTTTACAGTTTAACTCTATATTTTTTCAATACTAAGTTAAAACTTGATTATCTTACACTTTTGATTCTTGGTAAAGAAAACAAGAATTTCAAGATATAATTTATATGTTTTACATCAGTAGACAAACAAGATAACTAAAAAAACTTTAAAGCATAATTTCCTTTAAAAAAAAAAATAATTTTTGTTGCTTTTTAAAGTCATGAGAAAGTTTCCGTTTATTTTTAAAGTACAATAACTGCTGAGTACAAGCAAAATTTTCCATATTTCTGAAAATTTTCAATTGACCGAAGTGAATTATTCATTGAAGTTGTTAACCCAAATAAATTGAATTGTCTCAAATCCCGCGCAAGTTAATGAGCTTTCTCTCCTCTCTTAAATAAACTTTCAGCTAAATGAATTACACTAAGATTTAATTATTTTAAAATAAATAATACGTAAATCCTTAAGAACTTGCAGTCTACATTCCATAATTTTTTTGTTTATTTTCCATTTATTTTTTTTAAACTCAAGATAATAATACGAAATTCAAGTCTCCATTTAGATTACAATAACTCTCGAATATAAAGCAAAATCCATAAAATTTTGATGCTTAGAATTGCTAGTCCGAAGTAGTCGATGATATTTTTGAAAGATGAAACTCGTTAACGAAGAAAATCAATTACAAAAATAAATGGATTCTGTTTTGAAGTTCGTCATCATCACTTCAGAAATTTTTGAGTTCAATCAAAAGAAAAAAAAAATTTGTACACAAAATAAAAAATATTAATAGAATCCAAATTATTAAAAATTCATAAATTCAATTTAGAATTAGCTCAATTGTATGATTTGCAATTATCATTTTTTGTTTTTGTTTTGTAAAGTATAATCATATTTTAATACACCAAAATATAAAAACAAGGCTTCGAAATTTTCTTGCAAATATTCATCGTAAAATTCCGAAATAAGACTTACTTGATAAAATATTCTTCTGCATTCTGTCAATAATGTAGAAAGACTACACGTAATCAAAACCAAAAACACAATCTTCTTCTTCTTCATTGATAAGAAATTGTAATTTAAAATAAGTGAAAATTATTGAACGCCATTTTAGCTAAGACAGATCTCATTGCCTTGTTCATATGATCAGACAATTTGTACATTGAGATTAACGATAGCTGAGAAGGAGTAATATTAGAATCATGCAGTATCTCAAATACCACACAGGAACTCTCAAAAGATATTTGTCTTAATTGAGAAACTTATTGCAATTCATTCTACATTTTTTTCTTTTTTTTTTTGTCAATTGCAGATCAGATAACAAAAAACGGATAAGCAGTTGAATAGTGCAGGACAGACACAAAACTAGACTTTTAACTTCTTTATAATTTTTTTGCCCTGTTTATAGTGCAACTTTACGATGTCAATAACTTGAGAATGAATAAAACCGACGAAGAATGTAACAGCATTGACTAGTTTAAGATTCACTAACCAAAAGTAGTTTATAAAGTTTGAAACTGAGCATTAAGCATTTTTGTAACATTATATTACAATATTGGTAAGATGTTGTAGGAGTTGCAGGCTGAGGTAACTGACTGACATGATTTCGTAATCGATGAAGCTGCGGAGTTACAAAATAGTTTCCGGTATCGATTGGCCTAATTTAGCCTCACAACAATCGGGTGAAGTTGGCAATCGTGAGAGAAAAATTTTCAACTATTTTATTATTTCTGCTTTTTTACTGCTTTTACAATCAGTGGCGTAGCTAGAGTTTGTGCTGCCCGGGGCGGTTCCTGAGTTTGCCGCTCCTCTGTATACATAACAAATTTTATTTCTATGTTTATTGAGCCTTCATTATCACCGAGATTTTTATTTTTGTCTCACTTGGAGCAATTTACCACTGTAGTAGATCGAAAATGCCGCCCGTGGCGGACCGCCCCTTATCTCCTTCCCCCCTTCCCAGCTACGCTAGTGTTAGCAATGTAATTGTTTGGATACATATAGGTAAATAATTTATATATATATATATA
>JAFIDM010003189.1:44914193-44970284 GCA_023159025.1 Thereuonema tuberculata | reverse complement strand
AATTTTGCTTCTTTATATTATAATATTCATGTAGTTTAACCACAAGTTAATGCTGATAATAACAAAATTGCAAAACATGAATTTTCAGTAAATGGCTATATTTACTGAGATTGATATTGTAATAAAAATTGAAACTAAATAAATTAATTAATTTTATATTTATAAAACTGACCTTTATAATTCCTAGAACTAGGAGGCCAGGTGTGAATGAGTTATCATCAGAATTTCCCGCCAAAACGCTAATTCGCAATTCTAAGCTGAAATTTCTTATTTATTATTTATTTAACTTTTAACTCTAAAACTATAAAGCTTTCGTATTTCACAAATTAAAATATGCTTAATTATCTTAATGCTAAATTCTAGGAAAGACAATATTTTTTTTTTTTTCATAACTTTAAATTCTAAAATTAATTACAATTTCTTTATTGTCTCGTCACAATATATATGTTATCCTTTATTAAATCTATTGTTCTTATTTTCCAAAACCTGTTATCTCACGTTCCGAATGCGTTTCGCTGTGGAAAGCGAGGGGTGTGTACTCCATGTCTGGTGCCCAGAGCCTGATTGAGGGAAAGATTGATCAAAACCCTCCTAGACGGTCAAGCGCCCTCTTCAATCATTTGCGTAAATCAAACTTTCTATCAATGACCGTCAATGATTGGCTCAAGCATGAAACGGGTTCCTAAACGGTCAATCATGCTTCACTCAATCGATTGACGAACCGTTTGGTCAAAATATTGATCGTCTGGGGCCACCTTTTAGAGTTCCAAGCAGCTTAACGAGAGATTAAGAGAGAAAGAGACGGTGGATAAACTGCTTCTTGTGTTTACAATCCTGTCATTAATTTTGAAAATCAAATGTGTTATTAAATTAAAAAAATAAATTACTTTCAAAGCTCGTGTATCCAAATCCAATGACAGTTGCATATTTTCCAACATAGGTTTCATTTTCTTGAGGCAGACAAATGGGTCGGATGTGTGGGGAGAACTTAATAGGTTCTGATAGCTTTAAAACCATAATATCATGATGTGTAGCATTCCTAACATACTCAGGATATCTGAAAAAAATATATATATACACAGTATAAAGAATCAGATTTACAGAATATCAAATATTTCTGTAATGAATATTATAATTCAGTTACAAACACTATAATACGTTACTTACCTGATAAATTGTGAAATATGTCGCGTTACAGCTGCTGGATTATTAACGTGATCTGTACCGAATACTGCTATTATTTGACTTGTATCTTCAAACCTGTTTAATTTTGAAAAGTAAAATTTAATTATAATAAAATTAATTCTCTGTAACCTTGTTATGAAGATTTTCTTAAACTTCAGGTTAAGACCCAGCTGTTCAATTTCGTAATTTGATCAATAAATAATAATATATCACGAAAGGTCAAACGGCCCAAGCAGTGTTTTCAGAAATCTATCCGAATCAGGAAGTACATTATAACAGCGCTTTTCTATTAGAGTGCCTGATAGGATAGCTGCAATCTGTGCTTCTCAATTAGTTTGCCCTCAATCGAAGCTTCTCAATTAGTTTTACCTGATGCAATAGCTGCAATTAACGTTAACGGTAGGTGTCACCCATCTGACGAAGTCTAAAACTTTGTAAATGTTAGGATCGTTCTCGATCCCGGGAGTGGGAACTTGCACAAACAAACAACAATAAGCGGGAACGATCCTAATAGCCTGTCATGCTATCGAGTTGATCTTCAATATGGGTAAATCTGGCTGATGAGTCCAAATAAGGACGAAACAGCTGTATCAGATTCCCGTTTGGGGATAACTCCAAAGCTTGAATGTGCATTTTCTTTACTCCTCTTTATTTCATGTTTCAATTTTTAATGCACATTAAATTCCCCGTTGTCCTTGTTTTGTTTTGTGCCTTTATTAAAAAATGCGTTTTGTGCGTAGCTGTGGCTGGCCGGGATCCAACTCCCTTGGTAAGAGATTTAACACGGTTTTAAATAACGTATTTGTAATAATGAATTTCTGATAAAGAAATAAGGAAATAAGTTAACTGTACCATTTGAAGCAATGAGCTGACGACAGTAGAAAGCAACGGCTTAACACAACAGCACCGCAAAGGATGACTCTTGTATTTCCTAAACCAACCTACAACAAATAATGGAATCACGTATAATGCTTAATTAATGATATAAATTTCAAATAATTGTAGAAATAATATAAAGCACTCCTACCATCCAGGGATATTTGTTAATAGTAGTTCTTTCCCCTCCTACTATTCGTTTTCTTCTATTGTATTTATTAGCAACACCACAGTCTAGAAAGGAAAAATCAAAAACTCATTCAAGTGCATTTCGTGTATTTTAATTATCATTGATTGCTATTAGAGTAAAAAATCTATAAAGACAAACGTTAATTGGAAGCAATATTTACTACACTAACATTTCTTAACGACTATCCCTACAAATGTAATTAATTAAAAATCACTATTGAAATGGAGATCAAACAAACTATTACAAAGCTGTAATGTAGTGTTTTTCAACCTGTCCTAAAGAAATCTCAAAATCTCCGATCCGAAATATTAAGAACAATACCTATGAAATAAAGAATCGCATGTTTGTGTTTGATGGTTTTTTTTCCTTCTTATTTTGTCGAAGAACAATTAAAGAATCCCTATTAAAACTCATTATCGTATTTAGAATGCCCAATTTGTTTTTGTAATGATACTAGTCTAGCAACACTGGAAGCAACATTTGTTGCTAGACTAGTATTATTACAAAAACAAATTGGGCATTAAAGAAAACGGTAATGAGTTTTAAGAGGGGTTCTTTTATTAATTTTACATAGCTGATGAGAATTCCTAATGTATATTTGATTTTGTTCTATTATTATTCTTAGGCATAAAAGAATAGTGGAATTTCAAAGACATGTATTTTCTGCATTGTTTAACGTGTACAGTCATGACATCTCTTAATTGAAAGTGCAACTGTCCAAGCTTGATGTGTGTTACTCAAAGCCCCTCAGTGTGCGCACATTTCGTCACCTGGCACACATCTAAGCGGTAGTTTAATTTCTGCCAGACCACTCGGAGAACGACGTCCGGTGTGGTTGCCTCCATAACATGGGTGAACCGTTCTTTGACATCACTGATGGATTTGGGGTACGTACACGTTATCTTTCACGGACTCCATAGGAAAAAAAAATCACATGGTGTCATTCTTGTATATGTAGAGCATTGGGAAAAGGTTTAAGAAAATTATAATCTAAGAATATAAGGAACGTTTCCTTATTATCTAAATAAAAAAAAGGATATAAATTATGTTTGCATAAAAGTAAATTTGTTAAATATACGTGGTCCGTTATGGAAGTCATGGCAACTATTTTTCTTCTGCCAAACTTGCGGCACCACTGCAATTCCAGAATACACATTTGAAAACTTGTTGATGTGCTTCTGATTGGCACCACTAATGTGGTCTGGGTCAGTGGAGAAACGTCAGAGGAGCAAGTGGAAAACGCGTATTTGGAAACCATCGTTTAATAAGGCAATGCAGTTTAGCCAAGGAAGAAAAAGGAACACAGGAATACTCAATGTACATTGCTAACACATCTCAAAGTAATCTCCAAGATTGTCCACCGTACGTTGCCAGCGTTTGGGAGCTGCTGCCCAACGCCATCATTCTTCACGATAACGCCATTTATCACATAGCAGCTGTTGCACAGGCTTCGTTACGTCGATGGGGTGGGAAGTCTTGGAACACCCTTCGTATTCGCCTGATCTGAGTCCACGCGACTTTGAGTTGATTCCAAAACTCAAGCTGCAGTTGCGTAGGAAACGCTTGCGAACAAAGATGAAATTTTGACACCGTTTCGGCGTAATCTCCACCTTCCCAAACGCTGGCAAAGTGCGGTGGACAATTTTAGGGGTGCTGCTGTGTGACATGTGGCGTTATTGGGAAGAATGATGACGCTGGACACAGAGCACTTTAGTGGTACCAATCAGAAGCACATCCAACAAGCTTTCAAACTTATATTCTGGAATTGTAGTAGTACCGCATGTTTGACAGTTTGACAGTTGTAGTTACCGCATGTTTGACAAAATAGTTGCCTTGACTTCCGTAACGGCCTACATATACAGTTTTATCCGAAAAGTACATTACATAATGCACAATAATAATTATTATGTAAATAAAGAAGCATAAATTCGCAATTTGATCGTTTCTCTATTCTTTTCCGATGCTCTGTCAATTGGCAGAATTTCTCAATCGCTTAGATTTTAGAACGTCTTTTACGGACTTATTATTAATAGCTTTCAGTGTAGAGGAGTTCGCGATATCTTCTTCACCAATATTTTTCGTTTTCATAAGCCAAAATCAGGCGAGTAACAGGATCGAGGTAACAGTGCATCGGTAACAAACCATTACTATCTTACATTGAGTAAAATTTCCTTGAATACAGCTTTCATGGTTTTGAAATCAGAACCTATTCATACACTTCCCAATTCACGCTACATGTATTGTTTTGTTTATTAGGAATACCTGTCTATTTATATAAGCTGTCCTTGGTATACCGAATAAACTGGCAGTTGTATATTTTGTACTTTGTTGGTTAGTAGAAGAACAAACAGTTCTTGTTGTGGGATTCGTTTTATATGTTTAATCTTGTATCAATACGCACATTTATTACTGCTGCCGGATTTAGGGACAGTTAAGTTAGGGACTGAGAAATCATTCGTAAAACGGGAGGATCTATATTACTAAAATCTTTTATTTCTCTGTGTGTCTGTCTGTCCGGCGCAGTTTTGTGTGAGAATGAAAAATAGAAAGATTTTTTACAATGAAACATCCGCGACAGGAATCGAGCCTGCAACCTTCTGATCCGAATTCAGACATCTTATCCATTAGGCCATGGGAACTACAACTCTCTGCATATTATTTTTTTGACTTATCATATATTAATTTTTTTTTTTTTGAAAAATCGAAAGTAATTAAAAAATTTTGTCAAAAAAACTACTGAAATCTGTTATCGCTACAACATGTGTTAGAGTATTGATGGTTTAATTTCAACCATAAACTGATCTCTCAATTCTTGAAGCCATCAGATAAAATTCAAATTAACAGAATTCCTAAATAGGTTTTCTAAAAAACACTCACAATACATTCAAATATTTATTTCTTTTACAACTGTAAACCAATGCCATCTTTTTAATTGTACAATTAGTAATTTCATGATCATTTATTCATACAAAACAAATAAAGTGAAAACGAGGCTTATTAGTTCAAAGCAGAAATTAAATTTACTTAAAAGAGGTACGAATTCAAGCAAACCTCTTCTAAAGCTGATAAAGTATAATTTAAAGTAATAATATATTTCAAGTATAATTCTTCAAAAAAATCAATATAGTATTAGCTTATATTCGTAACATCTCACTTTAATCATAAAATAGGATAAAATAAATTAACTCTTTAATCTTCTAACTGCATTTCGGATTTTTATGTTCATTTGTTTTGATAATTTTTTGAACGAAAAAATCAGAGCAACATTAAAGAGAAATTGAAAATAATTTAAAATAATCAATATTACTAAAATCTTTTATTTCTCTGTATGTGTGTCTTTCTGTCTGTCCGGCGCAATTTTCTGTGAGAATGGAAAATAGAAATAATTTTTACAATGAAACATCCGCGACAGGAATCAATTGTAATTCAAATTGTAATTCAAAAAACAATTTTAATAAAAAAGAAAGTCAAAAAAGAAAGAAGCAGTACTTCATTAGGTAGAATACTGAGAATCACTATTTGTAAGTTAAATCCACTGAAAAGTATCAATTGGAATGAAAAAAAAGTCAAGAAAGAAAGAAGCCGTATTCCTATTAAGTAGAATACTGAAAAATCATTATTTGTAACTCAAAAACCATCATTATTTGTAACTCAAGAACCACTCAAAAGTATCAATTGGGAAAAAAAAGAGAGTCAAGAAATAAAGAAACACTATTTCTATTAGATAGATTACTGAAAAATCACTATTTGTAACTCAAAAAGCTAGAATCACATCAAAGTAAAAAAACTAACGATAAATATGCGGCTCATCAACCAAGATGAACGAGAGTGTCGATAACATCAATCGAATGATAAGTCTAAGAATAAAAGGAGAGCATAAAAAAATAACAGAGCATAAGTGCGAATAAAATTGATACTTCTGATAATCCACCACACGAACATCTCTATCGCCCGAGTATCTGAATGCATTGAATCTCAGCGGTATTTCTCAACATCTTTTGTCATTGAAGATTGGGTCTCCAATAATATTGTTGCGAAACAGGAGTTTGCATACTGCAATGGAACTCAACTTAAATGCCGTTCATTCGATAATGATATCATAGAAACCGAAATTATAACAGGAACTCACAAATGAGATTTTTGTTCATCCATAGGATGTCTATGCAACCATGCGATAATCTACTTCCATTCACTTTCACAAGAAAACAATTTCCGATCAGACCTTCTTATGCGATGTTTATCAATAAAGCTCAAAAACAAACTCTAAATAAGTTGCCATTTATTTGGAAAACGTTGTCTTTACCCACGTACAACTTCATGTCTTTGAGTCACAATTCAACAGAATTTGGTTATCTACTACAACTCTCTTAATATTGTTTTTGTACTTATCTGTCCTTCCCCTTCCCCCATCAATAAGGAATGTATTCAACCTTTTTTTTTGAATCTCAAGATTGTTTATTTATTTCCCATCCGTCAGTTTATTTGTAATTCGAAAATGACAATTAGAACTATAATTACCGAAACGTTGCAATATTTTAAATATAATATTCTGACTTAACCAAATTCTGTATGATATTGAAAAATAAGCGCGTGTACATGGAAGATGTTGGAATATAAAAAAGAGCGTCAAGAAAGAAAGAAGCTCTATTTCTATTAGGTAGAATACTGAAAATCGTTATTTGTAATTCAAAACCACTGAAAATTATCAACCAATATTACTAAAAATCTTGCAATTGTTGTAATTTGTGAAATAGAAATAATTTCTACAAGTTCACTCCCTGAATCGAACATGCAACTTTCTGCTCCGAAGTTAGACGTCTTAGCCATTAGACCACGAGGACTACATTATAATCTATAAAAACTAAAAATATATCATAGATATATGATTCACACGCTGGTTCTAAAAGCAGTCGTAGATTGAGAGAATATAGACATCAAAAATTAAATTAAAAAAAAAAAATTAAAAATTTTAGTTTTAGTTTTCTTGATGTAATTTGTGTGTGTGTGTGTGTGTGTTTTAATAAATAAAAAGTTGTTTTCCGTTACATAAGTGAGGCTTCCGGAGCGAAGCGACTGGTAGCCGACTAGTATCTTCGAAAAACTTTCTAAACTCAGGTCAAACTGAACACAAATAGGAACTGAAATATTCCTGTTGTATTGATTACTGTTTACGCATTGCCATATACAGCGGCATCAGGTGAAATCCTGGTATGCCATGGATCTTTTCAGTAATTCAAGGCGCAGGCGCAAGCAGACAAATTGCATTGTGGAAAGTATATATATATATATATTTTCTTTTCCTGAGGTTTATTTTTTTGAGTAAATAATCATTTGTAACAAATGTGTTACTGGGAAAATTCAAGAAACTTTAAAATAAAAGTAACATTACTATATCTTACAAGAAGCTTCTGCAAACTAATTATTGTAGATACATGAAACCTATTACGGAATTCTAAAATACAGGATGTATCAGTTGGACCCTGTTAATTTTGCATACAGTAGCAACAATCAAATGACCTGGTCAATTTTGACTTTTCACCAGCGCTTCAGCGATGATGTGTTGATTCTCTTCGGTAGATTGTGGTGTGTGAGCATGTTTTCGCAGCATGTTTTGTTGCAACAGAACCAGTGTCTTGAAAATTTCTTCTTGACAGCAGCTCATCAAATAAACATCTTGCTGCAGAAATGTTACCCCTCGATTCATAAATGAACTTAATGACAGACACATTAACATCAACAGGAAGGCATTATGTTCTCTGTCTGTCATTGTGAATGACCTCACGATCACGAACGCGTGCTCGATGTCACGAGTTGCTCATACTGACGTCCGGTGGATGCCCAATGTTGTACACAGGTGAAGCATTGTGTTAGATACTCATATTTTTGTGAAAACGTGTAAACTACTCTCGAAAGTGGCTCCTAGAAAGAAGTTACTAAGTTGACCGGGTCCAACTGATACACCCTGTAATTATAACAGATCTTCAATTAGGTTAAATATCTTAAGAAACTTAAATATTCTTTTTGAATAGTTTTAGTTTTCTTTTAAATTCTGACAAAACTTTATAAACCTCACTTTTGTTTAAAAAATAAATAAGTAAAAATCCTCAAAATATATTATTTAATTTTGTACATTTTATAAATGCCTAAGAAATATTTACGGGCATATTGGGCATCGTCACTACTGTCGTCCAATTCCTGAAAATGAAAATAAAACACTATCAATTATAATAGTTAAGGAAAAGAAACCTATTTGAAAAAAAATAGTATTATGATAAAAGGTCCGTCAGCTGTTTTAAAAGCTGTTGGTTCATCTTTCTCAACCTTTTGCTCTCTTTCTGATAATATCTTCTGATTTTCATTGTTTGAACATTAGTCAGTTCCATTAATAAGCTCAAAATATTTTTTTTACATTTTTGTAGTTAAGTAATTTTTTAATTTTACTGCTAATATTATTATTGGTACACTTTCGTAGTTAAAATTTTTTTTTTTGAAAAAGCTACATTTGCACATCAATGTCTCCGTAGTTTTTGAATAAAGCTTTAAAAAACAAAAATATTCTTTCTTCTTTCCGAAAATTTGCTGCTATTAAATATACTGAATAATTGTATTTTTTAAATATATTTTATTGGTATGAAGATGAAGTTATTTAAAAAAAAAGAAACTATTAACTATTCAGGAGCTTACTAACTACTAAATTATAGGTCTTTGTAATTCTGTTAGTAAATGGTTTTTGGAAGTTTTTTTGCTGGAAATGGACGTGGCTTATTATTTTTATTTTATTTTTGCATAAGGCTTCCCTAGACCTTATGCCCTTCTAAATTAATAATTAAAATCTAATGAAATACTAAAAAAAGCAGCATGAGTTATTATTGAGATAATTTGTGGAAACAGAAAAATTAAAAAATTTAATGTAATGATATTAGTTAGGTTGCTTCATTAAGGTTAAAGAATACAACACTACGAAAGGATTTTTTTACTTCATTATTAAATTATTATTATTAAAATTATTATTAGTACTAAATTATTAAATTAAATTATTATTAAATTAAATTATTATTAAATGACTCAATTACTATTTTTATAGGAAGATTTCAGCAGGTTCACTCTAATTGAAAGCTTTTACAGAAAGACAAAAGCAAATAGTTGTGCTTAAGCCAAATTAGAAAAATATTAGTTATAATAATAATAATAATAATAATAATAATAAACTTTAATTTGCATTTTTTTTTAAATAAGTAAAATTCATTAAGATTACTTTAATACTAATTTGACCTAGAGAATATGTAATTTTTAATTAAATAAATAAATGTATTTTATGATTCTACTATTTCATAGTAATAATACATCCCTTCCTTAAGTAAGGAATTTTAGAAATTTGAGGAATTAAATTATAGAACTTTGAAAAAAAAGCTTAATTATAAATTTCATAAAATATTAAAATTAATTTTTTTAAATGAATTGCGTTACCGCATCTGCCAGGAAAATCTCAAAAGCCAAACAAAGAGAAAGGGTTAGTAAAGTGTTGGTTCGACTTAGAAATATCTGCGGAACAAGAAAGAAATAAACATTACGTTTCAATTTTAGTTATTACTAAATTAATGTAAACCAATAAAAACTTATAAATTACAATAAGCATATATACTACATAACTTTTGACAGTTCCTGTTAATTCAATTACACCCTCATCGTGTAACTGAGCTGTATTGGAGGCGGAGGGGGTCAATTTTAAGAAGCAGAGATGGGTTAGAGCAGTGTTTCCCAACCGGTGGGTCGCGACCCACTAGTGGGTCGCGGAAGGGTTACAGGTGGGTCGCGACTTCATTCTAAAACTATCAGAAACCATCAAATAAACCATCAGAAAAGATCAGAAAATCGAAAATCGATATTTAGAAGGAAAGGATACGATACAAATATGGTTTTGTTCTATATTCTTCTATTCCTATATATGTGGAGGTATTCCAATAAGGAAAGGTGGGTCGCCAGCTGAAAAAGGTTGGGAAACACTGGGTTAGAGTATTCATATTTTATTTGGGTCATAAACAAAATTCTTCATTTCTGATTCTTTTTGCTTGAAAGATTAACGTGCTGTGAGATGAATTGAAGAAACCAAAAAGAGACAAGAAAACAACAGCATGTCTAAGGATTTGGATTCCATATTTTATTCTTGTTTTTTATTTTCTTACTTTTAGTTATTGAAGGATCACCATCATGAATTCCTAATTCTTCCCCTCGTACGCCTTTGGTGTCTTGCACTGGCTGATTAGCTCTGGCTGAGGAGACAAGCTCGAAACGACCGTCCCAGAGTCACAGTCGATTCAAAAGGCATTCTTATTTGAATTAAAAACAGATGTTTGGATAGTTCTGATTAAGTGTACAATTATTGTGAATACGAACTAACAATAAGTGAAATTACATTCTATCGCCGTTTTTTAAAACATTCAAAAATTAATTATTTCCTAATTCCAAACTGACTGAAGCAGATCAATAATAATAATAAAAAAAATTAGATTTCGAACAGTTTTAACCTATTTAGTGTAATCCTCCCCCTCAAGGCCAAGTAGCAGATTGGAAAGCTCTATTAGAATAAGCTGTTATAACCTTTTTTTTTTTTTTCTATCCGTAAAAGTTGTAATGTACAGTTTTAATTAATATTACAAGTTTTTTACAAAATCGAAAATGTTACAAGCTTTATAATGTAAATAAATAAATTTAACGTACAGAAAAATTTTTTTTAGTAAAACGAAAACCAAGGCTGTATCTGAATAAATAATAACGTCTTTCGGGTATCATCGGAGGGAATCGGGAACGGCCGTTTCGTCCTCTTTGGGACTCATCAGCCCGATCTACTCTCCCCGATGATAAACCTAGAAAGGCGTGAACGTAAATGGAAGTGCGAGGATGACGTCCGCTTATGTTCACGCAATTCTGGGTTTATCATCGGGGAAGGTGGATCGGGCTGATGAGTCCCAAAGAGGACGAAATGATAATCTCGAAAGGCGTTATTATTCATTCCTATTTAGCCTTGATTTTCACTTTATAATATAATTTCTTTATTTTTTTCTTAATTATGGAAAACTGAACTAATTTTTATTCTTTTTTTTTAAAAATAATAACATTATCGTAAGACTTATAGGATGACGTATTATTTCCTTAAGCTTTTATTTTTAAATGACAATTTTCATTAACAATAAAAAAAAAAAATCAATCATTATCGCGTTTTAAAATACGATTTTTTAATAAGATTTGTAAATTGGAATACGAACTCACCATGAAGAATTTCTTCAATAAGGCAAGGCAGAAGGTAGTGACTTAATGTAGAGTAATTACTTTGGAATATCTGGAATACATCTGAAAACACATCTGTGCCTTGATGAAATTTTCCGCTGTGTTCAAGGTCTGCTGTAATTATTAAATAATATGTAGGTCATAGGTAAATTCTTAGGAAGCTATGAATTATTAGCATTTTATATTCCATTATTATTGAAATTTATATTTTTAAGTAAAATATAAAGGTAACTAAACATTTAAACCTTACTAAACTTTTACGAAACTGTAGAATCATGAAATCACAACAGTGGTCTTTTTTTTCCATTCGAGAATTGAGAGAAATAGAATAACTGGGTTTTAAAGTAGTCGTTCTTCATGTCTGTAAATAAATGCAGGCCTTCTCGCTGACTGTGGTCTGGGGCCGCTCCGTAGATCATTTCGCTTTTATTTACTTTTTTTAAAAAGAGAAAAATATGTTAAGAAAGTAACATCACAATTTCCTTAATATTTACAAGTTTTATTTAAAAGAAAAAAATATACTAATAATATCTTGATCAATAGCTGATCAATAAATTTTTTTTTACATTTATATATTTACGAGCTGTGTCCCGCGATGTCACCCGCGTTAAATTCGGGCCTTCTCGGTAATGTTCGGTTCTCGTCGTGCGGCCAAGCCACCCCGTCGCCGCCGCCGCACCCGTTGGTTGACGTTTATGTTTACTACGCTCCTATTGGTCGTAGCGTGATGTTATATAGCCTATAACCTTCCTCAATAAACGGGCTATCTAACGCAAAAAGAATTTTTCAAATCGGACCGGTAGTTCCTGAGATTAGCGCGATCAAACATACAAACTCTTCAGCTTTATATACTAGTATAAGATTATCAATTCAGATAAGTCTATGATTAATGAATTTCCAAATAAAAAATATTCTGATTTCGCCTTAGAAACCCATGGGAACTTCGTTTAGTTTTGTCTCCGGATCAGTTTTCAGAAATAAAAATTTAGTTTTTGAAATTGCTCTCTTATTAACTTCTTTTTTTATCCTCATGCGTCCTTTTCGTGTGGTAAAGGTGTTGAAAGGAGCATAAGACCCTGATGGTGACTTCCGGGATAGGATCCCATATTCCCATCCGTCCCGTTTTAGCCGGGAGCGTTGTAAAAAATATTTACAGTTATATTTGTGTATGGTTTTATTTTTATTCGTAGCATGAAATCAAAGTATTCGATATATTTTAATCTCTAACAAATATTCGTGCGCATGTGCATAAAACGATTCTACTATCATTGGGTGTTTTAATGCGTCATATTGGAAACGAAGAATTATTACAAATCTTGTATAAAGTCAGATAATATCGTCCCACATTACTTTTACTTCCTCTCTTGAATTGTAAACAAGTTCCTGCAACTGTAAAACATAAACAAGTGCCAAATTCCTAATCTTATAGGTAGTGATTTAAATATACAATCTACGCAGGGGTGCATAACAATTACATGTTTACGAAACATGAGTGGCCTCCATTTTTTGAGAATTTATAATTATTTAAAATAAACCTTCGGCAGGGGCGTCAAACTCAACTGCTACAGCTGGCTTTTTTTTGGAGGTGGGAGAGTTGAATTATTTTGTCAATCCGTCAACTTTATTTTTTATTTATAAAATGTTTTTAAATATATTTTATTTCCAGAATTTTCAAATATCTCTTTCATACTGGCTTTCTAAACTTTTCCTAAAGGTAGGATGAGATCATATCAAACCAAACACGACCGATATTATTTTTTAAAATATATTATTATTTCTGATAGGAGAACTCATTTAAGAAACCGAACTTAATAAATGCGTCTGATTTACATTTAATTTGAATTAAGTGTTTTGTTTTTTTTTATTTTTACATATTTAAAATCTCTTCCTTTCTCATATTTCTCAGTACTAGGGCATCGACTTGAGTCTGAGGGGCATACAATTTGGCCCCGGGCATCACCAAAGCTCTGCACGCCACTGGCCCGAAGTCGAAGTTCACTGGCCCGAAGTTAATTCAGTAGTTGAGCAAAAATACAGAGTCCCAGAAATAGTGCCAAATTTGAAGGTAGGCTACGTACAGTACTATATAGTATCGTATTGTTCTGTATATCATTTTTTAAAACTAAATTTATGCTAAATATTAAGATGTAATCTTTATTTTCATTTATTATGTGTTCCTGTTAGTACAGTATTTAATATAAGTCCGGAGGGGGACGTCGATACATACCTAAAACTGACTTTTCAACTCAAATGGATTAATACCACACTTAGACCCCTACCTGGACAATCCTTCCATCTCTAGATGAGCTATTAAATTTAAATTTTAAATTTCCTGAGTTAAAAACTTACTATGTCGTAATTGTTTGAAATTCATTCTTCGTATTCAGGTTGTGAGCCTCCAATGGTGTACGGAAAAAAAATGTTTTATTTTGTAAAGTATGTGGATCTTAGGGATACCTTATTTAGCAAATTTAGTGAAATCCTCAAAAATAATTTTCTTTGTACTGTTTTTAATTTCGTTAAGAGTACAGACATATTTTATTGTTCCAAAATATTCACTTGCATAGCTTGACCGCTAGAGGTCGTCAAAGTTCGTGTGAGAAACAGTGTGCTCTACGTTTTAGGCTTCTATACAGAGAGTAGGCTTATATTCCCGCTTTGTCTGTCTATCCATCGCGAGAAAATTCATATCTCAGGAACGACATGTGCTAGAGACATGATCTATACTTCGTTAAAAAGGTCTTGCCAAGACTAGCTCATAGCCGTTGTGAACTCGTTTCTAGATTGTGTCATTCTCAAGTCAAAGGTCTCCTCTAGAATTTGATCCTAATTTATTAAAATCTGGCATATTACAAAAAATTATTTCTTCATTTTTTTATATTGACTTCAACTGGAATTGTAATATAAAGCTAATTTTCCTTTTCTCCTCTTGAAATAAATCTTACAAAGATTGGTCTATTTTTATTATAATGGGATCTCCCAAATCTATGGAGAGCTGCTACTTTTTTTTTTCTGTGGGGATTTGAAGTTGTATTTTTGTGTTAAATTTTCATTTATATAATATTTTCTTTGGTTGTTACCATTTTTAAAGATATCCTTATTGATTAAATATTTTCTTTGTTTGAAAGCTAAAAGCCAATTTTTCTTTTCTCTTTTTGAAATAAATCTTACAATGATTTTGGTCTATTTTTATTGTAATGGGATCTCCCAAATCTAGGACAGCTTCTATTTTTTTCTATTCTATTTTTTAAGAGGTTTTTTAAAAAAAGTTTCCGAGATTTTAACGTTTGCTCTATATAGAAGCCGTGGGGCATTATGTTCCTGGGATTGCTGCTCCTACTTTGTTTCTGCTTCACATTGGAACTATTTTGACTCTAAAGTGAACTTCCAAGATCAAAAGAGATCTTTTACTTAGAACATAAGTTTCAAGAAAAACAGTAAGTTAATAAGCAAATAATAAAATAAAAGAATTATTTTTCCGAGAATTGACCCTTCAAGAGAAACTGAACTTCGAATTGATATTCTTGGCACTTAGATGAATTACTTTATTTAAAAAAAAAAAAGTTCCTGCAGATTAAAATTAAAATAAATATTTAGATATTGGAAAGTTCGGCTAATTATAGTGTATTTACTCTTTTTCTTCGAAGATCTTAGAAATAAAACAAACAAAAATTAAAAAAAAAAATCTTCGACGATCTGTAGCGGGAGAACTGTGCATTTGCCAAAATTAATATTTTTGAATTTTCAATCTTTTTAGTCAATTCATGATTTTTTTTTTATCAATATCTGTCTATGATAACCGAAATTACTCACGAAAGAAGACATCTGAAATAAGATATAATTCGAGATTAAAATTTAATTGCAAAATTTTGCTATTACTTATATAATTTTTCTTTTTTTTTTTTTTTTTTTTTCCTTGCCATGAAATAATAAAAACAGCTACAAAAAACAAAAAGTATTTTTGATAGCTTTATTTATTAATCATTACAATACTTATCATTAATTAATTTTTTCTGACATTTACATTTATATTACACACATATTATTATTACATATTTATTAATAGAGAACTAGAGATTAAACAAAAAAAAAGCGTTTTTAATAAGATTCATTATACTCTTATTGAAACAATAATAAAAAGAACATAATAAATGTCTCCACTAAACACACTGTGGTCAATAGAAACCATGAAACATTGTTGCTATTCGTAAGGTCAATCAATCACCCGTTCATTGTCTAGCAATATTAAGTGTACTGTTTAATCAAATCAAATTAAAATTAATTCCTAAATAATTTATCACATACCAAAGATGAGATTTCCAACCTACATTGGATTGTTGTCGTACATCAGTTAAAAGAAATAAATTGAAATGTCCCAACAGTTGTTGATTAAAAGAATAAAACAGCATAAATTGATGACATCTGCCATGCAAGATCAATTAATGCAGAATCCTACTCATATATGTAATTTGAAAGATATTAAAAAAGTCTTAAAGTCTAATTTCCTCCCGTTGATGAGTTTACTGAAGATGACTCGTTAACGGGAGGAAACTAGTTTGGACTTTTTTTAATTGTAAATACTTTTAATTTGAAACTCAGTGTGTTGGCTATTTTAAGACTTTTAAAAACTTTTATCACGCACGTTATTTAAAATAAAAAAAAAAAAAATGTGGTCGCCAGATTTGGAAATGGATGTAAATCACATCCGAAACATATATCTCGATTATATTAAGTTATATAAAATTATGTTTAAAAGCCATCTTTTGAATAAAATTAATACGAACTAATTAATTAATTAAAAAAAAAAAAAAAAACGAACAAAAACCTTCAGTGAGCAGAAAGGATTGAACTTTTCTACTCCCCTTTTGCTTTCAGAATGTACTCACCCTCTCGACGAAATGATAGATCTTTGAACATAGTATCTGACGGTAACTCTAAACAAATCAATTCATTTGGTAAGTTTTTTATTAGGATATTCCTAAAGAAAACTGACTTTATACTCCTTATGAGAATTTTGTTTTTGTTTTCAAATTTTAATATTGTAGCGAGAAAACATTAAAATATTTTGCCATTTGCGATTGTAATTGCAGGTGTGTGTTTTCTCTTTACGTGGAGTACATTTCAAAGGTAAATAACAATAATTGCAATCAGACAGCATTTATCGAAGAAGATTATTATTAATAAAATAAAGATAAAAATAACGAATTATTTATTTTATAAAGATGCATTACATCAAGAATTCAAAAAAAAAAAATCAAAGATATTATGCACAATTGTAAAATATTAAACAAAATTTATTACACATAATCAATAATTACGTTTTTAAGTAATATTTAAGTCAATTGAAAAGACACTGATTAAGGATATTGAAAGTGACTGAAATTTAGTAGAATAGAATAGAAGAAAGCATAATATATTGTGGAAGCGACTTCGAAAATAATTAATAATAATTAATGTTAAAAAACTTTAAAAATCACACTTTCTATAATATATAAGTATTAAAATATATAAGAATTATGTGTATATAATTCAGAAGTACTTGTATATATAAATATGCAATTTGTCTCGGTAGAACTGACGGTTGGTCTCTGTATCAACGGTGCACGGAAGGACGTGTTGCCTTGGCGGAATATATTTATATCAGTATATTATTTTTTTGTCATCAGAAGCAAGTAAGCAAAATTCCTAGATTGACCGATTGTGAAGTGACCTAAAAATTGATTACAAGATTGACCCGGAAACCAGACAGTGCGAGTTAATTAAGAATGGTAAAAAGGTGGAGTTGTTGCAAAAAAGTTTTGTTACAAGTGAAAGGTTGAAATCTGTAATGCTTAGAAATTGCTTAGAAAGTAAATAATTATAGAAACACTTTTTTGAACTAGTTCCTTTTAAAGACATGCTACTCAATATTATGCTTTTAATCCATACAGCTGTTTCCAATTCTCTGGTGAGGCAGATACACAAGAAGATATAGAAATTTTTAACTGTGGTTTTTCGCTAAAAACATCAGTGGGATAAGGAACAAATTGAAAGGCGGGGAAGAGAACAGAATAAACAATTTAATTTAACTACTAACAAGTAAGGAATCTTTATAATAAATCAAGAAAGATGTAAAGAAGTATGAATGGAATGGTCAAAATATATTTTGTTTGTTTGTTTTGGCGATTGATGAATTTTGAACCGGAAAATATAAACTTGAAGATTTTGTGACTTATTGATGTTTTCATTTAAGGAACAGGGATTAGACTAAAGGGATCGAATAAAGGAAAATAAAACCCGGAGTTATAGAGAAAAGAAAAAAAGGGAAAGAAAAGAAACTAGAAAGTTCGTTTACCTTTTAGTTGGGAAGAAGGTTTGACAAAGTGAAGATGTTGCTAATAAAGAGAGGATATTGGGAATTCCAAACAGAGCGTAGAAGATTATATCTGTTACTTTCTTAAAATGGTTCTCACTTTGAAGGATTCAATTCTGTTGATCATTCCATGGTCTTTCGGTAGGGTTGGAGTTTCTCCTTCTGCTGGACGTAAATCGAAGTTTTGTAAAATACTTGCCATTATGAGGAACAGATTCATTCTGGCCAGGGATTCACCAATGCACATTCTAGAACCTGAAATGAAAATTAACTCAGTGACAATGAAGAGCAACAGAATAATTATTTAAATAATAAATTTTATTTTAGAATTGGCAGATACTTTATACCAACGACTTAGTATGTTTGCTGTGATAAGGAAACAATGGATATTTTGAAAGAGTTTTGTTCCTTATTGTTCAAATTGCAGTGACTTCATTTCTGTTTATTTAGGATAACTAATAATGTAAAATAAAGGATGACAAATAATTGAAAATTTTTTTTGGAACGACGTAACTTAATTCATTTTTTTTAATGGCGACATTATTCGATAACATAAATCGTAGAAAACACTAAATAATTCTTAATATAAAATTATTTAAAACTTAGAAAAACCACTTCGTTATTTCTATTCAGATCACTGCTGATTTTGAATTTAGCAGTGATTTATTTATTTATGATTTATTTATTTATTTATTTATTTTTACTATTTTTGAAGATCTCAATTGTTAGCAAAATCATTGGGTTTTATTTATCGCTAGTTCTGATTCATCCAATAACCAGCATTCTCAGGACTTTCTTGAACCCCTCTACATAAGGTCTTTATTGAAAAGTAAGACAAAGTGCAAGAACATAATTTTACTGTGCAAATATATATTTACATAAATTCAAATTTAAATTACAGAAAAAAAAGCAAATAGAATCTAAAAATTAAATAAATAAACCACAAAAAAACCATGCTTCCCCATTACCTTCATTACCTTCCCCCCTTACTTACGTTACTGCCATTGCTAATTTGAAAATATAAAATTCGCTAATATTTACCAGCACCGAAGGGTATTAGGTATTCAGGCTTTACTACTTTGCCATTCTTTTCCAGAAAACGAGATGGATTGAATTCAAGTGGATTTTTCCAAAGGCTTGGATCAAAATGTATTTGCCAGAAATTTGCCAAAATAATAGACTTCTTAGGGATCAGGTATCCATTCAATTCTGTTTCGACTGAAAAATTAATAGAAATTAAATTAATTCAGATCAAGAAATAAGTTGAAAATAATTGTCAAAAAAAAATATACTAAACCAAACTAAATGCAGGGTTAGAATACATTGTGTTCCCGATTTGAAACATAGGTAAGACGTTTAATGGCTTCAGATACATAAAATTGATACCAATGGAGAATAGAAACTCAAAAAGTGTTGTTTCAGTACAGGTGTTCAATGTGAGCCCCCGTGGTCACTCGACACAATTTCGTATCTGAACATGCTACAGCAATGACTCCTGCCGCCGCTGGAACTGGACATTCCCGGTTTCATCTTCTAACAGGATGGCGCACCCCCACATTTTCTCAGCGAAGTCAGAAGTGAGCTCAATAACCGACTCCCAAACAGATGGATTGGCCTTCTTGGCTGTAATGATAGTGAAGTAGGCTACTTCGTTGGCCTTCACGTTCCCCAGACCTGACGCCCTGTGATTTTTTTTCCTCTGGGGATTTGTTGTACGTGCCACCCTTACCACAGACCATCCCTCATCTATGAGTGCGCATCACAGACACCATTACATCAATCGATCATGAAATGCTTCAACGTGTCTGGCAGGAACTTGATTGTGGGCTGGAAAGGCTGGATGTGTGCTGTTACTCCGAGGTTCTCACTGAACACCTGTGATGTACTGAAAGATTTTTTTTTTATTTTCTCTCTCCACTGGAGTCAATTCTATTATCTGCAGTTCATTAAACGTACGTCACATGTCTCAAATTGAGAACATCATTTATGCTAACCCTGTATTAATTATTAATCCATGATATTTAGGAAACTAAATGTCCTGAATTAAAATAATATCCAATAGATATATTTTCTCATATCATTTCCTTCATTTTTTTTCATGGACATATTTATCCTACTTCCTTATTTCTTTCAAGTAAGCAAGTACTTTCAAGTACTCATTATATAGTAAACAAATATTTTAACAGTTTTAACAGAGGCTTACTGATAAAATTTAAAATACAAAATAGATAAAAAAAAGATAGACTAAAAGATTAATTTTAGGAAAAAAAGAAATGATAGAATTGGCTATGCTTGGATTAAATGAGAAAAAAACCTTTAAATTTAAAATTTGTAAAAATGTTTACTAAAAATATAAAAAATAATTAGGTTGTTTCGAATAATGTACATACTACATAGATACTTATAGATATGTAAATCAGTGGAGTACGATCTACTATTTAGTAAATATTTTTAATAGATAAAAAAATATTTTTCAAAAACTTTATTTAAAATGTGAATACACTTTTCGCTTGCATTACTATTACCCTAATATGGTCAGGAATTTCCCATGTATTTAATTACCATGAAGAAAAAATTTAAAACTTTAAATAAGCTTTTCTAGAATCGATAATGGCGTGATTGAAAAGATTGAAGTCTGTTGACCTGGGTGGCCTAGTTATACAAGTTGCTTTTTTAATAAATTACTTATCTACTTTCGTTAGCTATTACTTAGGTTTTTTTGAGTTTAGTAACTGTAAGAATGAGGAAAGTTCAGGCTTATTGAAAATATACACAATGAGATCATAATAATCTTCAATTATTCGAAAGAAGAAGTTTATTTAGTGTCTTTGATGGTAGATTCGGAATGAATAAATACCAAGGCTCCATTTTCTCGCAACAACGAACAGCGATACAACAATTGATTGTTTCATTTTCAGAAAATAATCAAATTGACCCAAGCATTTTCCCTGAAAGTTTAAAGAAAGATTGCGGGCTCTTCATTTCAGCATTTCTTCTCCAGTTCTGAAGTGGACTAAGTTGTAAAATGGACTAATTAAAATTAACTCCTACCTGTATTGCAGTGTACAAGGTTGACTGATACGAGGCTGACAAATCTCTGCACTTCCAAAAGCGTTGCTTCAAAGTAGGGAAGATTTGCTCTGTCTGTCCAAGATGGCAGCCGGGCTCTTCCTACCGCACTGTCTAATTCCTCCTGGATTTTCTTCTGAGTCTCTGGATAAATCAACATCATTTTCATAATCCAATGGAGTGTCATTGATGTGGTGTCTGTGCCCGCAATAAACAGCAAAGACAGATTAGCTTTCATGTGTTTTTCTGAAAAAAAAAAAATCGAAAATAATAAACCTTTTGGATCTTCTATTACATGAAAACATCTTTATCTTCTTCAGTATTTCGTCTTTCTGAGCAAAAGACTTCTTCAGGACTTTAAAACCTTTGTTTATTTACGTGAATTTTTTTATTTTTTCACTAATCTGCGTGGAATCATGTTAATTTATTTTCTTTAGATAATTCAGTGTAATTTATTGTTTCTTAATCTCACTTCAAGGGGTTCTATCATAAGCGGAATTTCAGCATTTTGATTGAGGAGGGAGTTCTTTAAAAATCTAAAAATGAAAATCCCGCGTTGTGGAAAATCGTCTTGATCAAATCATTATTATAATGGATTGTATTGTTATGCGTTACTGGCGACCAATTGTTGCCCTCCCTCATCCCCCAGAAATGAAAAATTTATAGATACATAGAATAATTTCTTCGTTTAAAAGTTACCTTTGTCATATATTACGAAGTGACTGTTCCATGTTCTTTTATTTCCGTTTTGTTTTTAATAGCAGTTCACACCGACGTGACGATTCATCCGTACCTTTCTCATGTAAGTACTGTCACCGGCATTTCCAATGTCACATTAGCTGCCCGATGCTTCCCCGCAGTGCAACAAGCTCTCAGCTCTTACATTTTTTTTTTACCCCCTTTCAGTGCAAAAAAAAAAAGGAGCTAAAATTTGGTATACGTCAACTCCTTAAGATCCTGAATAAATGATAAAAATTTCAAGGGTTGTTTCGATCTTACAAACCTAACCATTCCCTTGTTAGACTGGTTTAAGGAAAGCAATGCAGGAAAGCACTACTTCGCAATGTGACATTGGAAATGCCGGCGACAGTACCTTTCATGCTATTTTTGCAAATGATGCACCATCTTTGTGAAGCTTTATAATTTAAATTTTTTGATCTAGTGTTAACCATTTACGTTTGTTTGGTTTACTATGTTGTTGACATTTTCTCTTTCCCCCTACAATTAATGTAGTAACTTGTAAATATAAGCTGCGAGACAGACTAGAAGTAACCTCGAATGGCACTGTAATGCAAGGGCAACTCTGTTACACGTCTGCCATAGTTATGCAACTCTGTTGCAAAATAGTAGCCTAAGGAGTTTTTTTTCAAATAGGAAAAGTGAGATCATATTTGGAGTGTAACTAACAGTTACAGTCCTCACGCTGAAAGAGGAAACTCCCAGAATGCAAAGCAGATTATAGATTGTTCTTTCCTTGCCGTTCGCTAACATTGAAATAGAAGAGGTCTCTTCTATTTCAATGTTAGCGAACGGCCAGGAAAGGACAATCTATAATCTGCTTTGCATTCTGGGAGTTTCATCTTTCAGCGTGATGACTGTACAACTGCTTTTCAGTTTCGGATGTTTTAAATTATAAACCGCGTTTTAACAAAACACTCACTTATTAAAACAGCGTTATACAAAGTATTACTGAATTTTATTTCGAAAATCAATGATAACATTTTAGAAATTAACATGTACTTACTTGTGTAAATGGAATCGTTGATATTTGAATTCTTTTCTGTTTCTTTCATTTTGTAGAGATAAACATCCAGCAAGTCCCTTAAATTCTCACTATCAAAGTTTTCTTCGTGTTCTTTCACTATTTCATCAAGCAAATATTCGAAAGCTTTTTTTCCTTCGTCAACGTTTTTCACACCAGTCCAGGACTTAGGCAGATAACTAGATAAAAACAAATATAAATTACTTGAAACTTTTTGTGTAGTAAAATCTCATGACGTTAAGGATGTTATAAGGAATTATAACTAAATAAATTACTTTAAAGAGTTACATATTTGTATGTATATAAACTCCATAAGACTACATGTAATGGAAGGACGTACAGTTTTTGAATGGTCTTATTTGTTTATATTGTTTATTATTGAAGTGATAAGAAATTGAATTGTTTAAAATCAACAATTTCAACATAATAACAAACTTTGTTATAAAAGGATTGTTGAGAACACTGGATATGAAAGAGTAAAAAAGAAGGAAATTGAAAAGATGAAAATTAAGCAGCTAAATGAATATCCAGTACGGCTTGCTAATGAACCAGTTAAAACATATTTAAATAGATGTAGGCGTAATGAGGTAATTTTTAGAAGAATTGAAAATACAAATAGGAGTGCAAATACATGGATTATGTAAGAGTATTAATATCAAGATATATAAGAATGGGGTAACATGTGTCGAAAATCGTAGCAAGTTACATAGCAAGAAAGCAGATATACACAATATTAGTTTACGAGTTATGGTGTAGGGACAGTAATTCGAGATATTTTGGAAATACTGGTACGACGTTTAAGGAACGCCTGAAAGAGCACAATCCAAGCATATGTAAATCAGAAAAAGAGATACATCTGATTGGGCAGATCACTGTCTAACATCTGCTCATAATCTAGATCCCTTTACGAAAGCTTTATTTAACATAAAGGACGAGAAATGTCTTTTCATAATTGAGTCATGCATGATTAGTAGCTTATTATTATAAAACCTGAAGAAGACTGGTAAATCACTAGAGTCGAAATATTATTAAGAAGAGAATTCACTGAAGTTGATTTTAAAAATTATGGGCTATATGTCTTATTTGTGTGCATTGCAATATCATTGAATTCATTTTGTTAAAATTTTAATCTGTTTTCCTCCGAAAGTGAGGCTCATCGACTTACTTATGTTATATTTTGACAAGGTTATGAATTGGGACATCCACACAGAAACATAGTAAGTCTTTGTATGTCCTCACTTCATAACTTTCGAACCACTGGATGAATCTTCTTGAAACTTAACATTCACATTTAAGGACAAGAGAAATTTTATATTTTAAATTTTTTTCCTGATGATCAAGAAATTAACAAAATTATGGCAAAAAATATGGTGAAAATTACCAAAGAAAAGTGACTCGCAATGAAATAATAGGATTCTATGGATGTTTTAAAAAGTGATTATTAATCTTCTTATTATCTGCCCAAGATGTAATTTTTTTCAAATTAACTAGATTCAGAACACTTAATTAGGGTAATGCGGGTTTAATTCATTTTTCTTTTCAGAAAATGAAAACAAAAAGAAAAAAAATTCTACTATTTTTGCAGATATTATAATTGTAAAAATGTAAAAATTGTTTTATCCCGATTACTCGTTTTCACGTTTCCATTATGGTTTTTAATTACATAAAATTTGTAATATTTATTTAACCAAATTAGTCTTTTCCTACCATCATCTAGTTTTCTTTTACCAATAGAAAAAAAAAATATTTTCTGTTTTTATGAAATCTATTTTTCTTTATATTACTCATAATGAGGAAGTTAAATTTTGTATGAGAATCTGAAATTAAAGACCTGACCAAAAATTGATAATAGCATAATTATCTCTTTGATATGAAGAGTAGCATAATACAGTACTACTATTCACTATATATTTTTAGACAATTTGATCCTACTTATCGCTTAGCCTTTCCTTGATGACAGTTTCAAAATATGTAATATTGACTATATACTGATATAACATTAAAGTAATTATATAAAGATCAGATCAGGTTTTAGATATATAAAATCCAAAAAGAAGTACCACTTTCTAAATTTTATTAAATTAGGTGATAAGTAAAAATAATATTTTATAATCTTTGAATATACCTTAACAGTGGGAAAACATCCACGTAGTTAATGAGTTCAAATGATGTTTGAACTTTCTCCATAATTCCCAGCATCTTCTTCAGTCTGGGATCATCGTAGTCACATCTGTATCCAAAACACAGATGGTTTAAAATGTTGGCTACTGTTTTCCTCAAAATATAAGTATGGTCTATAGCGTCTTCATTTGTTTCAATTAGAAACATCTTAAGAGCCTACAGAAAAATAAGTATAAATTAGTATAAAAAAATAAGTAAAGAATCAATAAGTAATCTTTTCTTTTAACAACAATTTATTGTATTGTCATTATTATTTTCGAACGTTAAACTTATTGTTAAACTCTTTTTTGTAATTTAATCCATCCTAAGCTTAGCGGTTGCTAGCGGGGATTAAATTTCTGCCTTTTTTTATTCTTAATTTATATATTGCTGTTTTTTAATATGAAGGGCCATTATCTTGTTGACTTTTGTTTACTTTATATGTTTATTGGGATCACTGACTGTAAGATACTGGGCGAATCCAGCTGATGAAGGTTAGGAAACCTGAAACAGCTGTTCTGGCTTCCCTGTATCGAAAAATCTAAAAACAGATTAATAATTCCTTATTTATTTGCGAGTATGCTTTTTTATTGTATTGTCATTAATCTTTTCTTTATTGCTTTATTTTGTTTTTCTATCTTGAAATGTTTTGTTGTATTAAAATCTTCAGGAGTTGACTTTAATACAATGTTAGCCAAAGTAAACAATAATGACGTTCATGAACGTTCTTTAACGTGCGGAGTAAACTTACAGAATATAAATAATGACGTTTGCTCATGGTATCGTTATTTCTCGGTGTTAAATGCAAGTAATTATAAAACAGGACTCAGTAGTTTAAGATTAGTAAACTTATGTTGCCTAACACCGTGCAGAAAGATATTTATTTATTTCACTTTACGCTCTTAATAGAAAAAAACAACAACAATCATGCAATATTTCCTATGTTATGTTCTGTAACTTCTTACTTTAAATGTAGAAATTTCGCAAAAGTAATGATATAGAAATGGAGTCGATTTCCAAGATGTCTGACGATGGCTGAAGGGGTCGGGCTCGATCCCGGTGGTGTCCGGAGGATTTTTCTGTTGATGCGTTCTCCTCTAGACATGTTCTAGGGTTCAACTAACTCTTTGTCAACTGTGTGTTAGATTTCTTTCTCGGGTTTTAAGACTGATCACATGCCCTCAAAATTATCCCCTTGGTTTTGGAACACCGACAGAACAAATTCTCCCGGACCCAGAGGGCACTATCTAGTATAGTAAGATATTTTAACTTTTTACAAATTGATATTTCACCTGTACAGTAAATATGCGAAAATACAAACTTTGCATTACAAAAAAAAATCGTAAATTTTTTAATCGGTAGCGGGTAACTTTATTATTTTAAACTATATTGCTTTTTTTAATCAATATTAAAGCCCATTGATGTTAAGATAAACAAGAAAAATCAAGTGAGGAAGTTACCAGTGAAAAGGGATTACTCTCGTTACAGAGACATTAGTAAAATCTGAAAAAAAAGAAAAGAAATTGCTCGCATCAATCTACCCCCCACCACCACCACAAAGAGCTACTATCCTGTCGATGGGATTGTTCCTTTTATCTTCATCTTCTCTACATTCCTTTCCAAGTTTTTGCTGATGCAGCCTCAACCTTCTCTTCGTCAATTCAGAAGTTCTCTACTTGTGGATAAAGAATTGTTACATCAGACTTTAAATTACACTTTTTCTTGCACAGTTTGTCGCAATCAATCATTCTTGCCTGTGCTTTTCCTCAGAGATCTATCCGCTCTCCTTAAATTCTATCCAAAGATTTATTTCGATGTATTCAGTGCAAAATACCTTATTTTAGCACAGTCTGTTTTATTGATGAAGAAAGCCAACTCCATTTCTTAAAAAATCCAATTGTTTTACTAATGCATTCTCCCTCCCTGAACGGATGAGCCCGGGATCTTGTAATAAGCGCCGATCAGGGGTCGTAGATCACGAATATATAAGCTTTTCAAATTCTTCTTCCCACGATATATACAGGGTGTTCCAAAATTCGTGTGTAATATTCAAACCACGTGTAGGGGCATTCCTAAGGATCAATATATTAAAGGAGCGTACTTAATGCTTGCTAATGGAGCTGTTATTTTTTAAAACCTTTACTCCGGCAGAGAGTGTTCGTACAACCCGTTAAAATAACTCCTATGTGTAGCTAACATGTATAAAAGAAAACAAAGGCAAATCAATAAAACAAATCTATGTATATTCTGTTAAAAGTTCCTTTTACATAAAAATGTTAAGTCTATTTCACTTGCATGAAACTACGTCTCATAATACGAAGTGTTCTATGTTATCCATTTATAAGCTTGTGTAACTTTCTTCTTAAATGAGATAAGTAAAAATCTCTTTGTATCAACTTTATCTACACTTGTATTAATGTCATGAATCATTAACTTTGTAACCGTTACTGGTGTCTGTTAATCTGTTCTTCTTGAAGAAAAGTGACGATAACGGTATTCGTGTATTATGCCCTGTCCGTGTGAGGTAAATCAAAGATTACTTACAATTTGCTGAAGTTCAATCATCTTCGGTCTGATCGTCCAACATTGAGTCGCCTTCAGTGGATGCTTGACGATGTCTTCGAATTCACAGCCTTTCGAATCCGATTGAAGATGAGCTTTCGAACCAGATTATTCCTTTAATCCTTTTGCTTTTAGTCGAACTTCAAATCCGTTTTCCGGCACGTATCTCTTGCGTTTATGAGCTACTTATTTGCAGAAACAAGGAATATATATCTTCGATATTTCCTTGCATCTTTTAGCGAATAAGACTTCCGAATACATCCTTGTTTGTCATCGTATTCCACCATCTTTTTCGTTCTTCATTCGTTGACTAACAAAACATCAGTCACAACACAACTATAACAGCACATAAGTTCATTGTCCAACAATCGATACTCGATCGTATCATGTGTATCTCTTCTTTATTTGAACGTGATTGTTGCGTTGTTCTTTTGTTTTTTATTTTCCCTCAGATTATTCACGATTATATTGACTTCCCTTGGAATTGTTCCAGGTTTGAAATACGTTAGAAAATTGTTCAGGTAAGCTTTTCTCAATTCAAACCTACATATATTCGTAATGAACCCATATCCGGAAACAACCCATTACGGCGCTAGGTGGTCCTAAAGTGAGCCTTTCCGAGAGAACATATTCTTTGCGACACCATGTGAAATGTTTTGCAGGCGAGCCCACATATTGATCTGGGGATGCTATTTTGGCTTGTTTCAATTTTATTCGGTGTTATGCAGTATTTGGGTAATTATTTACAATAAAATAAAAACTAACAAGATAGCCAAAAAAAAAAAAAAATCGGAATAACGGTTGTAAACTGACGTACATATTGTAGACATTTACAAGACAGTTGAATTAATTAATTAATTTAATTGCATTTACAGTGGGTGGCCATCACATTAGACCACTCAATAATTTTGCAAATATTTTTATTCAAATTTCGCATATTAATCATTAAATATGTTATTATTTCTTATTATATGATGAGTACATCCTATTCTTTGTAAAGCTTTCATAGAAAATTGTTAGTAGGCAACACTGCTGTCAAAGTCAAACTACCAATACAGGGACCTTGGAGGTTAATACTGGCACGTGTGTTTTCTTAAAGTTTGTGTTTTTTTATTATTATTTATTAATATTTATTTAATGTTATTTTTTATTATTATTTATTATTGTAAAAAAAAATAACCTTAAGAAATGTGTGAAATTTGATTGGTTTTTATTTTATTTTATTAAGTATGGAAATATAAGCTTTGAAATTCACTTTTGTTATCAGACTTTCATGAAAAAATATCCAAATTCAAAAATTATATAAAAAAAAAAACTGATCCTAATGGGATGGCCACCCACTGTTGATGTAATTAAGTAAATTAATTAATTCAACTATTTAGTTGTAAATGTTTATACTAAGTGCCTCAATTTACAACCGTTATTCCGATTTTTGTCTTTTCTCTTTCTTGTTAGTTTTTATTTTACTGAAAATAATTACCCAAATACTGCATAACAACGAATAAAATTGAAACAAATAAAAATAGCACCCCCGGATCAATGTGTGGGCTCGCCTGCAAAACATTTCACATGGTGTCGCAAAGGAAAGGCTCACTTTAGAACCACCTAGCGCCGTAATGGGGCGTTTCCGCACATGGGTTCATTACGAACATATTGATCCTTAGCCATGCCCCTACACGTGGTTTGAATATTACACACGAATTTTGCAACACCCTGTATATATTTACTCCATTTTTTGACGATTTTTCCAATCTTCAAACCCTTACACTCACGGTGTTTTTAGAGCTTTTGCCACAAACTTTTTAGAGCTTTTAGATTTAAAAGATTTTGCTGGAGTCGAGAGACACAGCAATTAATTTTCTTGCCTTTTGTTGTTGGTGGGGTCATGGCCGGGACGGCGGTGACTTTTACCAACAAGACCTTGCCTTTCTGATTTTGTTAAGGGAAGGCGGGGATTGGGCTGATGAGTCCGTAGAAGGACGAAACGGCCGTTCCCAATTCCTTCCCATAATCTAATCAGAAAGGCAATTTCTTCTTTTATTCAGGTGCTGCTTTTCCTTTTCTTTAGATAATACTTTTAGATTTAACTACGAATAAGTAACAAAATAAGTCAACATCTTTTCACTGGTTTTTAGGGGGCAGGGCTTAGAAGTCGGGCTTGACCTCAAAGTTGTAAACTTAGTTTTAAACATTTCTCACCTTTGGAAAATACTCTTACCGCGGAGGATGCGCGGCACAGATATTTTTACTTTGAAAAATATGAGTAGCCATCTGTTTGAAAAATCTACGTATTAATCCTTTAATGCCTACAGCCTTTTACGGGGATGCAACATTGTTTGCTCTCTTATGAAAGTGCTTGTAGTGAACAATAATAAATTCAGGATTTAATACACTGATGCCCGAGTACACCAAACTTCAGTTAACTTTGATGACTACAGTTTGGACGGAGCTAAAATTAGTGGGGGGGGTGCTGCTCCAGAAAAATTTTAGCCTTTGTTTTAAAATTGTGTGAAAGGAAACAAACATGTATAAAAAGAAATTTATCAAGTTTCTGAATAAATTTTCTTTTTATACATGTTTCCTTTCACACAATTTTAAAACAAAGGCTAAAATTTTTCTGGAGCAGCACCCCCCACCACTAATTTTAGCTCCGTCCAAACTGCATCAAAGTTAACTAAAGTTTGGGACACTTGGGCATTAGTTACGTAGCATCCAAATGATTAGAGTTGACAGGAATTAATACGAAATTCATTGTCTCCAACTATGTTTTTATTATTATTGTTCTGTATTTCAGTCATAAGAAAATTAGCCATTCAAAATCATTAAAAAACAGATTAAGAAATTATTACACTGCAGATAAAATATATAATAAAAACGAAAAAAGAAATTAAAGTTATACTAACTTACCTCTACTTCCTCGTGAATGATTCCTTCTAAACTGAGTTTTGCCATTCCAAAATCTCGAAGTGTTGATAAAAGAAATCTTTTTTGTTCTTTAAAAGTATCTCCTTCCGTTACGAAGATGCCTAACGAATTAAAAAACATTCAAATTGAAGAATATACAATTTTGTAATTTTTTTTATAGTGTTTTTTATGCATTAAATATACACTAAAACTCGCTTATCCGAAATAACAAAAAAATACAAAAATATTTTTTCGTTGTTATAATCAATATGTAATAGCGTACACAAGCGATTTTGTAACTGTAACTCTAAGAATAACGGTATTCAGCACAGTGTATCAATATTGAAAAGGGTTCAAAAATTTTTGTATTAGTAACGTAAAATGTATAATTTACAGTGAGGTGCTGTGTTACAGTTTACTATTTATTGTGTCATATTCACTGTAATTTTTTTAATGTACAGTACATGTTTAATACAGTATATTCCGTGTATCCGAACTGGGCGCGGTCCCATCAAATTCGGATAAACGAGTTCTTTAATGTAATAACGGTTTTTGATTTTTTACTTTTATAATTATTTACTTGATTGTCTTTTTATGTCTTTTTTTGGTTTTATAGATAAACACCTTTCTGGTTCGATCCCTTTAAGCTTCTTAATAGAAGTGCTCACAGTCCTGGGGTACAAATAAATAAAAAGCTTCTTTGTATTATTATTACATTATACAGTCAACTCTCGATAACTCGTACTGAAGGGGGCTGGGGTCTGTCCGAGTTACGAAAAGTCTGTCTTATCGAGGGGAAGAAAAGTTGTGCCTAAGGAATGAAAATTGATACTTATCTAAAGTAATATTATACTTTAATGTGAGGAGGCAGGGCCCCAAATACCAAATGCATTAACGGGCGCTCTCCCACTTTATGGTTGAAATCTAATTTTTAGCCAAAAATATCGCGAAAACAACACACAATTTCAAATTTTTCCTTTTTAAAAATGCCACACACACACACAGTTATTAGCACTATTTTTAGAGTAAATTAATTTAACACCAATATCTACTTTTTCCATCTCCATTCAAAAATTTAGAAAAAAGTTTGGAAAAAAATCGCTCTAAGCAAAACTGTAATGCAGAATAGCTCCATGCAGACAGTTAAAGCAGAAAAGTAGTTTGTATAAAATGTAGACTTAATTCTGTTTTTTATTAATTAATTAATTCTGTTTTTTGTTAATTTAATATTTTTTTGTTAATTGTTAATTCGTTTTTTGTTAATTTAATTAATTCTGGTTTTTGTTAATTAATTCTGTTTCTTAATTAATGTTTGTTTAAAATATAGACTTAAGTCTAGAAGTGATAGACTTCATATAATTTTTTTTTCGGTTAAGACCTCAGCCGGGGCCCGCTTGACGGCTGGGCTCCGGTGTTGAGGGACCAAATGACCCCACCCTTATGGGGACCCTGTGAGGAGGTAAACAATACATATCGGATTTTGAAACACATACACAAATAACACAGCTAGGTACTGGAATGGGAAAAGTTGAGATTACAATAAGCCTATAGTACTTGCAAAATATTTATATATTGTACTCTATGTGCGGAACATTGACACTAACGTACTATTCTCAATGTTTGTTTTAGAGTCTGATTCACACTCTTTCGAAAGATCTATTATAGGAGCACGATGGTGATTGATGTGCCACTGTGATGATATTTTGTTCAGGAGATGTAGGTTTGAAGAAGCTGTAAATCGTCTTCTGTGAATGTTTTTGATGTTGCTTTCGAACAATTATCTCACGTGTAGTCAATTATCTCCCCCTGTGTTATACTGTTTCTATAATATTTTTAGCTGCCACCATGCAGCTGGCGTGTTACTAAATAAAATTTTATTTTCAGAAAATTTTGTCCGAATTATTCGAAGTCCGAGATATCGATGTCCGAGTTATCGAGAGTTGACTGTAATTTATGGCCACATATGTTTAATATAAGAAAGATAGCTTTTTTTTTTTTTTTTTTTTTTTTTAGAAAAAAAATATAAAACTGCTTATAAATAAAGAAAAGGTTGTCGCATCCTTAGCTATTATGTCGGGAGTCTGGGACAGCTGTTTCAGCCTTATTAGGCTTCTTCAGCCAAATTAACCCTTCATGGTAGCTCAGAGTGCGAGACAAAGAATTTGAGGCCGTGCGGTGCACGGTTATGTAATCATTGTTGCGTTGATTTGGTTTGCCGGCCATTTGGGAAGCTGAAATGGTTTCCTCATATATTTGTCTCGTACCCTGAGTTACCATCAAGGGTAAATCTACGTGAAGAAGCCTAATAAGGCTAAAACAGCTGTCCCGGATTTCCGACATGACATCTCAGGGTGCGAGAACCTTTTTTTTTATTTATGTGCAGTTTTATATCTTTAACTAAATTATATGCCTGCACATTAAAGAAAACTTTTTTTTTTTATTATTTTATTTTATTTTTCCAATATTGACATTCATTTGGCATTTTACGTCCTCATGCTTCTTTGATGTGAAAGAATCTGTGTTTTTACGAAGGTGTTGAATCAATTGATGTCAATGAAACTTTCTTCTGATGATAATCGGTTTTGTGTAATCTGGAAAACTTTTTCTAGGCAACTTTATCAAATCAAAATTGCTAAGTACAATTGAAATGGTCTTGTATTAGTAACATTTGAAGAGTAAATATATACTTTTATTTTAGAAAATGACTTCTCACTTTTGAAATCTCCAAAAAATCCTTCCATTGAGAACCCATCTGGTCTTCCTCCGAAAATCTCAGCCCGGCGAATAAATGTATCTTTTACAGAATCAAAATCCGATAAAACTACGGCTAATCTAAAAAAAAAAACCAAATTGAGAAAACTTATTAGAAACAGAAGTACATTTACAATATAAATAAAGAATATAATTTAGGAATTTTTAACATTCTTTTCTTTCGGAAGTCGGAGGAGTGAGGCTTCTCTACGTCGTAATAGAGGTAAGAATACCGGGTGATTCATAAAGTACTGGAAAGTACTGGTGGTTTTCATCGCCCCATATCTTTTCAACTACTGCTCATAAAAATCTGAAACTTTTTATATAAAATCGTCAAACATGTAAGAGTTATATTTTCATGTTATTATTTATTCATTATTATTGAAATTCACTTTATTTGCGTTCAAACACTCCTAATATATCGAAATTATTATCCAAAAAAATTATTCGACTGTCTCCCAAAAAAAGTCATTTATCAGAATGCATTTTCAAAAAAATACAGTTTTTATTTTTAAATTAAACAAAGGAATTAATGACAAAAGTGTTTAGATTAAATTTTCCTAATTAGGTTTCTGTATCATTTGAATATTGGATCCTGATTTTAAGAATTTAAACAGCAACACAACAGTTATTTAAATATACGATATATTGGGGGTGTTTGAACGCAAATAAAATGAATTTCAATAATAATGAATAAATAATAACATGAAAATATTATATGTTTGACGATTTTATATAAAAAGTTTCAGATTTTTATGAGCTGTAGTTTAAAAGATACGGGTGGTGAAAACCACCAGTACTTTCCAGTATTTGATGAATCACCCGGTATTAATCATGCTTGGTTAATAAACTTCTCTATTTCTTTTAATTAATTCTGAGCATTTTAAAATTGCTTAAAATTGTTGTATAAAGAATCATAGAGAAAAACTAGTTCCGATTATACCAGTACCATTTTATACCACATTTTAGGAAATTAGAATATAAATATTTAAGCTGATTTATGTATATTAAAAAAAAAACTTTGTAAAAAACAAGTAATTAAGAATTGATAAAAATATTTATCCTAGAGATAAACGATAGTAAAATGGAAGCATTCAAAAAACCTTGTTTTGATAACTTACATAATTAATCTATAAAAAAATCATTATCAAAAGTTTTTTTTAATCTAAAAAAAGTCACTTAAAAGGCCAACACACTAGCAGAAAAAAGTACTGTAATTTAAAAATGCCAGATGCCGTTTTTAAATTACGTTTTTTATGCTAGTATATTGGCCTTTTAAGTGACTTTTTCAAATCTACGGGTACACGTAAAAAAATTTAATAAGTTTTAATCTCATTATTGTTAAAAACATGTTTCTAAAATATTATCACACTAATAGTTGGCAAGATAAAAAACTTTTATGGGTGCGTTTTATTTCAACACTGTTTGATAAATTGTAAGTAAAATAATTAGATAAATGCAGTCTGACTTTAAAATAGAAAACACATTCAGTCTTACCTTGTGAAAATAAGATTTCATTTATATAATTTGCTTTTTTTTTTTTAAGCAAATTATCAAGTATTTCTAGGTATCATATTGTATTGCATGTAGTGTTTTTAGAATTTAAACTTAATTTTTTTTTAGTTTATTTGTGTTTTTGAATAAATAAAAAGTTGTTTTGCCATTACATATGCGAGGCTTCCTGAACGAAGCGGTGGGTCGCCATCTAGTGAATGAGTCAAGAATGACTACATCAAATTACCTCCATCTTTAACTAATTTCTTTTTGTTTGTTTGTCTTTTTTTTTTCTTTTTATTTGCTTAGTTTGCTCTTTATACTTTTTGTAGTATTTTTTTTTATTATTGGACCTTGACCCTTCCTTCTTATTTATTTTTTCAGCAAATGAAATCTATCAGTTGGATTCAATTTGAAAAATAATTTCAGTTTCGATTTCAAAAACGCTAGTGGCAAGAGAGTTTTTGAAAGCTTTTTCCAACAATCATGAATGTTGATCGTTATTTGAACTCTGTTTTCAATAGTTTTTAAAATTTATCTTTAATTTAATTGTTACAATTTATGAAGCCATGATGTCTACAAATAATTCCATACAGTTTTCTTTAGCTGAAATACAAGAATTAATTGTTTATTTTTGTAATTAAAAAGTATCACACTATAATATTATTATTATTATTTTAATATGCTTATTCAATGTTAAGTTTTATTTCATTCGTCATTTTATCTATCAATATATACTTCAGTAATTTATGAGAGCTCTTTATTTTTTTGTCTGAAGCTTTGATAATCGTAATTAGACTTATATCCAAATTAAAATTAAAATATAAGACAACTATAGTAGAGTTTTAATATTTCCTAAACCCATAGTATTTTGAAGTTTAAGAATATTGCAAATAATTAAACCAAAGCTTTACCTGTTTCCGACGCGTATAGAAAATACATTTCCGTATTTCTCCGATAATTTCTTAAAAGATCCTGCTAGATTGGCGTTATCGAGAAACGGCAGATAACCCACAACGGGGAGACCATAGGGTCCCGGAGGGCCTCGAAGATCTTGTAAGAATCGCTTAGTCAAAAGGGAAACCAAAAGCACGGTGGTAAAGACTAATAAGATTTGGGAAACATCAGCGTTGAAAATCACATCCGCAAGCGCCATGATGAGCGTCCTTCAAGGCTGTGTGTACAACACAAGTGATAAATTTAGAAGATGACAGACGTCAAGGTTATTGAGTTGGGGGCGGGATCCTACTCGAATGATACATTAGGCTTAGGATTTCATGCTCCTTCAGTCGCATATTTCAAAAGGTTTACAATTACTGTGACATTTAGTCATTGTGTTTTACGACACTACTGTAGTTCATAATTTAGGTAAACTTAAATAATTTACATATTAATTACATTGTTGCAATAGTTATTCAATAATTATTATTATAAATTAAGCAGCTTAATTTGAAATAAAATTAAGTGCTCATTTACATTTTAGTAAGCCATTACAATAAATTCAATCGTAAGGATATTTTGTTTTTTATAAAATATTCTAGAAGACAAAAAATGAAAGTTTTTTTTTTATCTTTTACTTGAAATGTTTCGTTGTTTGAACTCCTTGTTTGCTGTTTATTTATAAAGAAATCTTTTCATATAGTTTTCTCAAGTTTAAAGAGTTATGAAGAAGAAAAATTAACAATAGGTTGATGCCCAAACTGTGTTTATAGAGGGAGCCACCTGTCTCCGAAGTCGACCACAAATTATTCCCGTAGAAACCTGTGTTAAAAACACCAACTTCTCAGTCCAGTTTTACCATAATGTCTTCAATATCTAACTATATAAAAAGACAAGACCTGACTCACTCACTCACTCACTCATTCATTCATTCATTCATTCACTGACTGACTGAACAACGCCCAGCTCAAACCGTTGGATCTAGAAAGCTGAAATTTTGCACAGAGGTTCCCTTTATATTGTAGACAAGGAATAAGGCCGGATTTTGCGAAATTCCCACGGGTTCGGGAATAACGAGGGTTTATTGTCGCTTTAAAGTTTTCTTATTTCCGTAATTATTTCCGTAACTATAATTAGTAGAGACTTCAAATTTGGCAAGTAAATAGGTAATTATCATCACCTAAAGCGTTGCTTTAAGTTATAAAGCTGAAAATTTGCTTCCTTTACTATTGTTAAGTTTTAGGATTGGTTATCTTGACAATGAGAACTACACAAATATTGTTATGCAACAATTGGAGCTAAAATATTGTTCTGCACAATAGCGCTACATATGCACCCGGTGGCGACAATGGACACTTTACAAATAGTGTTGTGCAACAATTGCAACTAAAATATTGTTATGCATAATAGCGACGGGGTTTTCGGGTTAGATATAGATTTGTAATGATCAGATGATTTTTTACGAACTAGGAAAGGTTTGAAGTGATAGTTATGACGTTACAAAATTCGAATAACCTGGAACCAAGGGTGTACACTGGGAGGACGGTGAGTGGATGGGCAAACATGGTTCACATATACTTCTACGAGGTTTTCGGGATAGATATAGATTTGTAATGACATCAGACCTTTTGAGTTGTTGTTGTTTTTTGTTTGTTTTTTTGTACCAACTGGGAAAGTTCCAAGTGATCTCGCAATTGAAATTTCTTTATCATTCATATTAGCACATTTGTTGTTTATAACCCGAGCGAAGAACGGGTCGGTTTGCTAGTCATCAATAAAAAAAATATACCGGTATGCTTTTATTCTACAAATATTATTTTAACGCTTTTTTCTTTTCAACAAAGGAATAGTTTATTATTAATAATAAATAATTAATTTTTAGGTGTGATAACTTTTATCTGAAGAAAACAATAATTCATTGAACACAGCAAAATCTAAAGAATATGTTTTTTTGTAATCATATTTCTTCTATTATTATAAAACTGAAGCCTTATTTGTCCGTAGCTTTTAATTAACATTTTAACAGTTCTGCAAACATATTTTAAAAATTTTATATTTAAAATGAAGGCTATTATTATTATTATTCTCTTCTCGGATCTCTGTGCGATGCAGCTGGTATACTAGAATTCAGAGGCCAAAAATAGCAAACCTTATGCTAAGCTGTGTGATGGTATGTTCAAAACAGTGCGAACTATATGGTATGAATTAATATTTTAACATAAATATTTTAACAGTTCTGCAAACACAGAATAAATAAAACAACATATATTTATGTTGTATAGATGACATCACAATAATTTTCAATGTAAATTTCAGGGGCTAAATAAAAAAATAAATAAATAATTTAAATAATTATTTTTATTACTCTCATTTTCATTTTATTTTTTATTACTTTATTCAAGTGTCTCTTTTTTTTACGTAATAAAATTAATAGAAATATAAACAGAAATTCAAGCTAAACACGGCATTTTTTTTTTCATTATTTGATAGAATTCAGATATAGATTGGTTAATTTTTTAACGTATTAACAGATAAAAGTTTTTATTTGTCTTTTACAATTATGTAAGTTTCATTTGTAATTTCGTCCTGTTGTTGATAAAATTATGTTGTAATTAGAAATTAAAATTATCTGGCATAATACTACTACTACTAGTAGTAATAATAATATTTTTTCCCATTATTTTTAAATATAAAAGTGTTTGAGCAAGAGTTTAATTTAATCAATTCATAAAAGTATTGATTAGTTACAGACAAATAAGACTTGAGATTTATATAATATACATATAATAATAAAAAACCAATTACAAAAAAAAAATGTTTATTTAGATTTTCTTGTTTTAATCACTTATTGTTTACATCATCCAAAAATAAATTATTTATTTTGATAAACTGTTGCATTGTTGAAAACAATAAATCATTAAAATAAATAGCATATCTATAGAATAAAAGCATATAATTTATTTATTGATCATATTTAAAATATAAAGGTAAAATTGAACTTGAGAAAGTGGTGTTTTTAACATAGATTTTATGGGCGGAAGTTGCCGACGCATTTAGATCCCACGCACCTATATGAAAACGTTAAATTCGAAAATGGTTAATACGTTATTCTATTGCATTGAATTTATGAAAAACTGTTTTAAAAGCTCAAAATACCAATTGTGTGAAGTAAAACTCGTCCGATTATATTCAATTATCGGTAAAAGTCTAGTTTACGGTACCGGGTGTTGGTGGTTTTTTTTTCGCATCGTCAAACATGGCCGACTTCGGACCGGGAAAAATTGTTCCCAAAGTTGCCAGCAGATACATCCTGGAGCTGACGATGCCTCACTTAACCTAACCTACAGCTAATCGTTCGGTCCTTCGGACCTCATTCGGATGAAATTTGTTTCGAAGGCTAATTAATCGGACTAAACAGTTCGGTCCTTCGGACCTCAAAATTTGACGTCATGTATCCTTGCGCAAGAAACATCCTATTGGCTAGTACCGTATTCGAGACTCTAGCCCAATTATCTTTATATAATTTAATAATTCAAATACACACAAAAAATTGCCAAAACTATTAAAATTCTAACATCCATGCTTGGTTAGCTAAAGAGTTGCTTAATAAAAGAGCTACTTTAATAAACGATGCGAGAGGCAGTAATTTCATTGAAAATGAAATTTGATAGGTAAGTTTTTTTGCAATCAATCGATTCGTTTTTGTTTTGTTTTTTTAATCACCTAACGTAATGAAGGTTAAAATTAACGTGTGTAAAATAAATACTGAATAAAAATAAGGCCAACACAGATAACTAAAAAACGCATTAACTGGAAGTTTTTAAATTACAAGCCTTCAAGCCGCCAGCGGCCTTTCTCAAGTGGAGATTACAACGAATTGACCGAGAAATAAAAAACCGAATGACAATAGGAATGTAGACATATGATAACAAAGAGAATACAATAGTGCATCAAGGGTGGAGGTGGTAGGTGACTATGTCGATGTTGTCTCTCCTGACAAAGTCAGGACAAGGCCAGGAAATCAGAGACGAGAATTCACTTCCCGGTGCCGGCCCACTGGCCTCACATGGCAGACATCCGTCTAGACCGCTCGGCCAAGCCGGCACTGTGTGTTTGTGTGTGTGTGTTTTTTAAATATTTTGTATTCTTATGAATGTTTTGCAAGTTTTGTAGTTTGCTCACCTCTTCTTTACCATAATGGATTTCGACACTGTCACCTACCACCACCACCCTTGATGCTCTATTGCAGTGGTGCCCATCCTTTTGTAATCTGGGGGCCAAAATTGACTTTGCTGTAAATCTCGCGGGCCACAACCAAAAAAAAAAAAAAAAGGAATCTCCAGGTTCTTCAACCAAAAAAAAACAAAACCGAATAAAACAGCGGGCCACATGTAACACCTTCGCGGGGCCGGATATGGATTCGCCTTGTTATCATATGTCTACATTCCTATTGTCTTTCGGCTTTTTATTTCTCGGTCAATTCGTTGTAATCTCCACTGGAGAAAGCGCCGCAGGCGGCTTGAAAGCTTGTAATTTAAAAATTTTCTTTTAATATAGTAAGGTGAAAATTTTAATGTTTTTTTTAGTTATGTGTGTTTGTTAGTTATGTGCGATTGTTGTCATTGTTGTTCATAACAATTGTTCCGATTGTTGTCATTATTGCTAATGAGATTTTAATGATACTTGTCCCCAAATAAAACTGGAATATTAGTCTCTTGATCCTTATCAGAAGGCTAAAATGCTTTCACTCGGTTATTCATTCATTAAAACGTTTATTTCTTCTTCTATTAATTGGTAGGGAATCTTCGTTGAAATAGTTAGTAATAATAATAATAATAAATGTTAATTCTTCATTCATTTATTAATTGTTGCTTATCAAAGAAGATTAAACTCTCCACTCTGATATAAAAATACCATTTGTAAAAGTCAATAACCTTAATAGTGCTTTAGAAAAATAAGCAAAAAAGCCAAAGTTTAACGTGCTGTGAAATCAACTAAAGAAAGATAAGACATGGAAACAAAATATCAGCACCTGAAATAAATAGAAATTGCCTGTCCGATTAGGAGAGGATTGGAAAGGCAATTTCTATTTGCTATTGCCTATAATGCTTCTAATTTCATATGTATATGATCTGACGTGTATGACTGTATTATTCACGTTGTACTTACTATATATTGTTACTATTCTAATCATTTAAACTTTTTGTTAATGAAGAATATTCTCTGTGTATAAGCCTGAAGAAGCAGATAAGTTATCTGCGAATATAGCGATATTTTGAAGGAAGATGATGTTATGTTTTTTTATTTATTATAATTACCATTTCTGAAATCATGTTTAAACGTACATATGAATTGTTTTATTTGAGATTTGATTACTATTTTTCTAATTTAATAATTTGAAATTAAGTAACTATTGTTTGTTAAAATGATAAATTATTCTAAATTTCAAATTATAATGTATATAAAAACAAATCAATACTGATTTTCTAGAGATTGGTGTTGTATTTTTATTGTTGTAAAAAAATTGCAATCAACCAATGTCTGTTATTTCCGCATAATACATCTCACTTTGAAATCACCAGGAGAATTCACAACGGCTGTCTGGGATGGTGCAGCAACTTTCTCTCCCTCTGGTGGTAATAAATCGAAACTTTGAAGGATGGTTCCTAGTGTTATTAATATCTCCATTCTTGCTAAAGATTCCCCGATACAGAATCGTGCACCTAAAATAAATCACAACGATATGTTAGAAATTAAATTAAAAATCCCAGTTCTTACTGTTATTCTTAAGCAACGTGTAACGTAAGATCTAACTGCAATGTCACTTAAGTTACTGTCGTTATTTTTTACACCCTGACTATACAAATGATTACGAAAATAAAACATTAATATAAAATAAATGCTATCCTTTACATCTGGTTTTTTTTTTTTTTTTATACTAAGTAAATACGATAACACTCCAATGAAAGAATCAACCCGGATTAACAAATTTGAAAGATGCCGTTTCAATTAAGCTCGATCATTAACATAACAATGTTAAATCAATAAATACATAAATTAACAAATTATTTTTTTAACTTTAAATGCCTAGAGCAATTTTTTTTCAGGAAATTGAAAAGTATACTACTAGTATTCTCAGCATATAATTTGAATTTAAATTTAGGCTTTTCGTTTTTGTTTCCTATATTTAAATTTAAATTTTTAAGTTTAAAAAGAAATTGTAATATCAACAAATATTAAAGAGTAATATTTTGAACAAAATAAGCTTTTAAATTCTTTCAAGAATTTTTGGTTGTTTTTCTAAATTCACGTTTCATCAATGTCTTGTAAATCCGCTGTATTTATAATAAGTAACACTTTGATTTATTCAACTCGATTCAGTGTTGGAACATTAACGACACTTCAATGTTAGGATATCCTTAATCATGTATACAATAAATCTACCAGCTTCTAGAGACCATTTCTAAATCTGAATGATTGATTACCACTGCTCTATTCTAAATCCTGTTGTGATTTTTTAATAAAAGGCTTTGTAATATTCGTAAAAAGGTATTTCGTAATTATTAATGGACGATACTTACCAGCAGAGAAGGGAAGTAAATATTCTGGTTTCACCACTTTTCCACTTCTGTCCAGGAAACGGGAAGGATTAAACTCCTCGGGATTTTTCCACAATTTTGGATTATTATGGATTTGCCAGAAATTTATTAAACAGAGTGATCTTTTTGGAATTGTGTAGCCATTCAGCTGGGTTTCGACTGTCAAAAGAAAAGAAAATCGTAATTTAAGCTAGCCTATATGGGGACCAACCAGAGAATGACTTTGACCTTCATAGAGGACAATGATCTCTTAATCATTCCAGGACTTAAGAGAATTATTGACAAAGGTTTGCCTCGCTTGAGAGTCGCCAATCAGAAGCCATAAACTTTCCCGCCATAAACACTGACATTAACAATCGATTCAAATTCTACCATCGCGCCATCTGGTGCCCACGGTCGTTCTCTGATTTGCTCCACTATAGTATATTTTCACCGTGAAAAACATAGCCTTTGTTTGTCCAAAATTATAAAAAAAATTATTATGAATTTGGACAAATAAATAACAAAAAATGACATTCTTTGTGATTCCTCAATAAAAAATTCTTACTTTTCCTTCTGCAGATGTAAGGTTAATTAGTAATTTTATAGTAATATTCCGAGTCAAGTTTACCAGTAGGCAGTGGTAGCTAGAACCCTAACCTCGAAGATTCCCGAAATTGTTTATTTCTGGACCAGAAAGATCCTCAGAATTGACTTAAATCCACTTTTGCATCAATTCAAGAAAAGGATAGGGTAACGTGTACGATGTCATAAACCCACAAAATTTGTAACCTCCTGGAAAACAACTATAACTTAATTGGTAAATAAACAACGGGAACGAGGCTTGAAAAGTTATGGAATGACAATAAGGTTTTAGTAACTTTGTAAAGTGGGCAATTAATAAGGGTTTTTTTTTTCTAAAAAAAAAAGACAAAAAAAGATTTACATTATATTTATTATGTGTTATTGATTAGATTATGATTTTCTTCGTAAGCTTTCAATAATTCAAATGTTTTTGTTTTTTTACCAGTCCTATTAGGTATATTTATATTAAGAATACCTGTGGTATAGGTGCTGATAGTTTGATATGAATACCTAAAAATTAAGTGTAGTTAAGTTAAATTAAGATTAAGAGTTATTTTTTCATCTATTACATCGGATATTAACTGATTTTTTTTTGTGTTAATGTTTTTGAATTTTTCTAAATTATATATTTTCCAATTTATTTCACTAAATAATTTATAATAAATTTGGTTTTCCAATCTTTGACCAAAATTATTATAATATTGAAAATTAGTATCCACTTGTATCTTGTTGTTTTTCCATCGTTAAAATTGTTTTTGCTTTACTTACTACAAGATATTTTTCAAAATTGTTTTGTAAATGAATCTTTCTTTAATAGTTAGGATCATCTATTTTTTCCTCTCAATAACATTATTTTTTTCCAATAAGCATCTATTATTAAAATTGATGAAAACATCTTGTAACTTATTAGAAAAAAACTCCAAAATCACCGTTGGTTATATTTCGACTTTTAATTTCAAAGTCTTAATCATACCTTTATAGGAAGTGAGAACATCTCTCACTTTCCCAAAAACGAAAAATAACACAAAACAAGAATTAATTTTTCTCAATCTAACAACAGAGAACGTGACATCAGCCACGTGCATGCTACCAATTTACAAGCCAAATTATTGTTTAAAAATTCATTCTTTTTCATTTTAAAAATAAATATTATTTTTTTTTTTTTAAATCCATGCCTATTTCCAATTTATGCTTATTTAATGTCCTTTAATGTCTTAATTTTCAAAATTATGCTTTTTAATGTCTATTTGATAACATTTTCACAATATAAACCTTCTTCTTATGATGATTACTTTCAGTTGATTTTCTCAAGATCGTCAATACTTCTTACTTATCCTTCTTGCTTCCATCTATCTTTGCGAGCGCGAAGATAAAGTACCAAATCATTCACAAATTCTTCTACCTTTCCTTTATCCATGAAAATTTTATCAAATATATTTCGAAAATTCCTGAAATGTATTATTTTCGTTTTTGGGAAAGTGAGAGATGTTCTCACTTCCTATAAAGGTATGATTAAGACTTTGAAATATAACCAACGGTGATTTTGGAGTTTTTTTCTAATAAGTTACAAGATGTTTTAGGTTTGGTATCTGTAGAAGATGTTATTTGATGAACACACTATTTATATTAATTGAGTCTGTTTTTCTAAATGCTTCACTATGGAAACTACAGGGAAATCTTGAAAATTTTTCAGTTTTCTTCTAAGGTCTCTGTCAGAGAGATAAAGATCATCTTTTGTGGCTGAACAAATGTACAAATCTTACGAAAAATTCAAGAGTAGGATAAAATCTCTGAAATAAGGTAAATAAGAAAAAATAGAGGTAAACATCTCTATCTTCGTGCAAAAGACATTGTAATATAGAAAATAGCTTTAAATAAGAATGCCTTTTGAGTCGAGCTGAGACTCTGAGACGGCTGTTCCGAGCTTGTTGGGCTCTCCTCAGCCAGAGCTACTCAGCCAGTGCAAGACTCAAAAGGCGTACGATGGGAAGAATTAGGAATTCATGATGGAGACAGTGACCCTTCAATAACTAAAAGTAAGAAAATAAAAAACAAGAACAAAATGTGGAATCCAAATCCTTGGGTAGCACTCAGGCTACCACAAAAGGTATTTGACCATAAAAGAAACAAGAAACAAGAAAAATAAATAAATAAATAAATAACAAACCCTCTGATGGGTAAAATAAAAGCAATTAATTCAAGTTAGAATCCACATTTTGTTCTTATTTTTATTTTCTTGTTTTTAGTCATTGAGGAGTTACTGTTTACATCGTGAAAATATCTTTAACTTTAAACTAATTTAACATGTAAAATTGAACACTAACAAGGGAAGTGCGTGACGTCGAACACTGAGAACCGCACGAAAATGAGCGTAGAATATAAATCGCTCATCCGAAAAACAGTGGTATGAGTCATTCCCATGCAAAACTCAGCTGTTGTCTGCTAGCGCCATCCGACGGTGGCATGTTGTATCTGCACTAAAAAGTACTTAATCTCAAGATATTGCCATCGAAAACAACAAAATAATTACAAAAATACAAAAAGAGGGAAATATTGCAATATAGACACGACATTGAACTATGCGTGTTTCTTGTCCTATTATATCGATATTTTGTTTCTTCGCATTACCAAAGTTCCTTGGCGCAGCTTAGCCACAGCTGTTTTTGCGCCATTAAACTCAACCAATCTACCAAAGTTCCTCTCTAGAACCTTCAATAGGTGATCATTCAAATGTCTCTCGTGGTCACACGTGCAGTTTTGCATGAGAATGACTCATACCGCTGTTTTTGACATGAGCAATTTATATTCTAAGCACATTTTCGTGCGGTTCTCAGCGTTCGAGATCACGCACTTCCCTTGTAAGAAACATTAAAAGAAGAAAAAAAGTTCAAAAATTGTAAGGTTACCTGTATTAGTGTGGAATAAACTAACCGATACTATATTTGCATATCGCAATATTTCTAGCAATGTTGCTTCTAAGTAAGGCAGTTTTTGTCTATCGGCCCAAGATGGTATTCGTTCTCTTCCTATGGCTGCATCTAGTTCTTTTTGGATTTTCTTCTGAATGTTAGGATATAACAGCATAAGTTTAAGTCCCCACAGTAATCCAAGAGCGATTGTATCCGTACCAGCCATGAACAGCAGCATAAGATTCATCAGCATATGACTTCCTATTCCAAAAAAAAAATACATGGCTTACCTTACATTGCATTTTAGGCCCTTGTAAGTATTATTATGTTTCCTAGCTGTGTTCGGTTGCTGTTTTATTCTTTTGATAATTAAATTTTTATTTAAATTCAATCGATCATTTTACCACTCCGACTTCTTCTATTTAAAATATAAATTTATTTTAGCAAAATTTAATTCATACTTAATTGGAATTTTGTTTAAAATTAAAAAAAAAAAATCCAGACTTCATTTGTAAGTTTTGATCCTTTATCCTAAGTTGAAAAAATAGTTTCAATTCTATATTGAAAGACAAATAATTTGCATCTTTCTGGGCATGAAACTTCATTTTTTCTATTCTTTCAATTTCTAAGATACAGCATTGCTATCAAAATGAAGATCAAAGAATATTGTGGAATTAAAAGAGTATTATTTAGTGTTCAAAAATGAAGCCTACGCACCTGTCTACTGAATGACAATTTAATTAAAATATATATACAAAATCTAAAATAAGACGACCATGGTTTCAGTTCAATAAGAAGAACTATTATCAAGTGAAAGTTCTTCTTATTGAACTGAAACCATGGTCGTGTTATTCTTTAGATTTTGTATATATATTTTAATTAAATTGTCATTCAGTAGACAGGTGCGTAAACTTCATTTTTGAACACTAAATTCATTTCAGCGCACGTAAAATGATCTTGAAAGAGTATTATTATTAATAGGATTTCAAGCAGTAATTATTTTGCAGGATTTATAGAAGATGCTTTTAAAAAATCAAAGTATAATGAAAGTAAATTTTGGATTTCGTTTTTCAGTTATCAAACTATTAATGAGTGAAGAACTGAACCGAAGTAATTAAAAATGAGGCGGATGTAAATGATAAAAAAAAAATGCAGAATATGAAGTAACTAGCAGCAAAGCCTGTCGGCCGACAGGCATAAAAAAATCTGAAATATCATTTTATTATCAACTATAATATAAAGTAAATGTAATCTAAATACTGTGCTAACTTGTAAACGAAGCTTCTACGGCAAAAATGGTTTTGAGTTTCGAAATCAGCGTAAACAACTGAGTAAGTATGTCAAATTTCATTAAAATGGATGCAGTGATAACAAAATTATTTGGTTTTGAAAGTATGTTTTGTTAGAATTTCAGTTATCGAGGTCAGTTCCCATGAATAAAATTTCATGGAAACAACATGGAATGACACAATGAATTAATATTTTCATCCAATTTCAGTGCTTTTGATTAAATGGTACCATTGAGAACCGTTGGATCTATCTTAATAACTTAATTATATCGAGTTACAGACAGACAGACAGACAGACGAACTTAGCCAATTATATAAGTTGATGTTGAAATCATTTTTGTATATATATATTTTAATATTGAAAAGCCACTGTGTATTTATTACGTTTAAGTAATATAAAATTGATCATAAATATTAAAAAAAAAAAGTACGCACATAGAAAGAAGAACAACCAAATATGGCGAATAACGGATCACTTAGTTGATCCTGGAACTCATTGCTTCAGAAAGCGATATGGCGGCGTCAAAAGAGCAGGTAAGGCTCTGTAAGAGCACTGTAAGGCCTACACAGCCAAGCTAGAGATATAATTTGAAACGTTTTCCTATATTTTAAGAGTCACGATGATGGAATATGTATTTCTGAATTATTAGGAAGATCGGCTATTGCTACAAATTTGCCCATTTCAAGGTGGAGAGCGAAAAACAACAATAGCCGCAATTTGTTTTTCTCGCCTGAGTATTTTCTTTTCCTTATCCGATGCCACTTTTGGATATCGGCTTATATTTATAAAAATATTAAATAATATATAAATAATAAGAACAGTACATAGGTACGTTAAAAATGCAAAGAATAAAAAAAAAATATCGAAAATCTTGTTCTCTACTACTTTGCTTTGCAGAAATAGTTACGATGCTTTGCAATAGAGGTCGCAGAGTATACATGAAATCAGTAATCCATAACCCACGATTTTCTTCTTTTTTGTGTATGTCTCGTAGAATTTGTAATAATAATTAAATAGGCACGATAGCCAACTGATAAGGCGCTTGATTGCGACCTGATTCAATTCCCAGCAATGATCGGAGACTTTTTCCACGTTTTTAGCTTTTTTAACAAATTTATCTTAGAAATAAGATAAATTCCTTTAAATTTAATTCTTAAATTTTTTTGTAACTTTTTTGTATTTTAGTCGTAAAAACTTAAGCCTGTTTTTTTTTTTCGAAGTACAGTAATATTTTTTAAATGAGTTTTCCATTAAAAATAAAAATAAAAAATAAATCTGCATTAGTTTTTTTATATTGTCAAAAACGGATTCATTCTAATCCTATCAAGCACAAGTTAATGGATTAGCCAAAAGGATTAATTTTGTATAAAAAAAAAAAATCGGAAAAAGTCCATTGTTTAGTGAAAATGTCTGTTAAGCCCAGCATGTTTTGTTTATTCTGTGCTGGGCTTAACAGACATTTTCAGTGAAATTTGTCAGCACGTTAACCCTTTCTTTTGCTTTTGTCCATTGTTTAGATTCTGTTATTTTTCTATGGATATTTTGGCTCTTTCTCGGGCTTATTTCTGAAACAGGACCAACTTGGAAATGATTTAATATACAAAAATTAGATTGTCTGTAGTTTTATATACGCATACCAAGTTTTAAGAAGACTCATCCAATGGTTTAGAAGTTATTTGAAGGGAAGGGGGAACAAACACACGCACACATACATACATACATATTATATAGACTGACTGACTGACTTTAAAGAGCTCGTTTTCCTTGGAAAATAAACTAACTTTGATGTAAATAACATTTAGCGAAACATGTCAGATTTTTAAGATTTAATTAGCGATCAATTTGAAAAACTATTTTTTATCTTTTGCCAATTTATAATTATGACAACTCCATAGCTGCAAATATTGTTTGTTTTTATTAATAACTAGCTTAAAGTACCCAGCGTTGCCCGGGGAGGGAATGGGGAGTCCTAATTCTCCCCTTCTCCACAACCCTACCACACCAAACCTTCCCCAAGTGTTCCTATTGTTGCAGAACAATATTTGTGAAGTTCCCATTGTCGCCACCAGGTGTAAATCTGGCGCTGTTTCAGAGATTTCACCCATTTTCATCCCTTGGGGTGGTTAACCGGGTGGTTCTAAAGTAGCCTATATTTTCCGTAGGGTAGTAGAGAGAATCTATGCAAAATTTGATTCCAATCAGTCAAGCGATGTAAACTGTATTGAGAGCATACAAACATACAAACTTTGAGATATAGATTACATGATTACTAAAAACAAACAAATTTTAGTATTTGGGAATTAAGTTGAATCTTACTTGTAAAAGTAGAATTTTTCTTGCTATTTCGATTATTCATTTTTGCTTCCTGAATTTTGAGGAGATATATATCAATTAAATCTCTTAAATTGTTCTGATCGAAAGTTTCTTCATGTTCCTTAATTTCTTCATCAATGCATCTTTCGAAATCATACTTCAGTTTCAGAAGCTTATCCAATCCTGTCCACGATTTTAGGAATCTAAAAATAGAATGAATTTAGAAATAAATGATCAATTACGAGAACAATAAATAACAATAAGTCTTATTTACATTTTATTTTATTTACTAAAACATCTTTTAATGAAAAACAAATTCCTAGCTTGCTAAAAGCATTGTATTAATGCATCTTTTGTGGTGAGAATTCACAGAAAAATTCACGGAAATGAGTCAATGACTTGAGAAATAGTTGCATGGAAATTGTTTCACTAATTATTCATCATCATCATGATGTGCGATCTTCGTATATACGAAGTTACGCGGTCTACGGAACCTAGTGACCCCCGAAGGGCGAACCCCTAGGAGAAGCCATAGATATACTAGGGAACAGATACTGAGGGTGGTTTCCCGTTGCCTTCCCCCAGGACGCCATTAAGGAATGACGTCAGACCGAAGAGAAAGTGAAGAAGAGGCTGGACAACACAGGAAAGGAAATTGAAACAGCCATGCCCCTGCCGGGATTCGAACCCAGGAACTGGCGCACTGGACGCCACGGCTGGCCGCCGCCGAGACCGCACGACCACGCCAGCACGGCCACTAATTATTAACTGCCCACATTCCTACGTTTCTCTAAATATGTAAGTATTTGCAATCTTATCAGAGATCCCTGAAGATTCTTAACATTCAGGGCCGTCTGTAGCATTTGCAAGACCTGGGCAAGTACAGTTTCCTGAGGAGGTTCTATTTACGTTTATTTTAATACAGAGCGAGTATTATGATTCCCTAATTTTTTTATGTTTTTTTAATTATTCTTTTTAATTATTTCATCTTGATTAAAATACCTTGGATCTGAAAGTTTTTTTCGCCAGTTTTTCTTCTTCTTTCCTCGACTTTGGCCAACTATTGACCACGTGCTAACCCTACCTGACAACGTCAGAGTGAGGCTAGGAAATTCAAGAAGGGGGACGAATTCACATCTCGTCCAGAATAACCCTGAGATAGTAAGTCCCAGGGCAGAAACAGACGAAACACAGAAGAAGAAAGAAACAGTCATGCCCATGCTGGGATTCGAACCCAGGTTCCGACACAACAGCCACACGGTAGACCGCCGTCTAGACCGCTCGGCCTTACTGTTTTATATATTTTTTTAGAATTTTTGCTTAAGCGCGATTCCCAAGGCGAGCTCGCCATTTCTACCAGTGGCCCTATTACAATGCATCTATAAAATGACAAATATGAGATTATTTTGTTTCAATTTCTTCGTAAGATAACCAATGCATTAGACATTATTCCATTAACAAATTGGAATTAATAAATATCAATGGATAGACCAAGTGTTTACTAAGTGACATCCTAGAACAGCTGTTTCACGCACTTTGGCGATCATCAGCTAGGATTGTCAGTTAACAGTAAACAACGAGGTCTTGAAAGCTCCACTGCGATTCCCACAATTGGAATAAGTTTAATAAAAATATATTGACATTTTAAAAACTTTTCAATTAATTTACAATTGAACTAAGTTAGTTCAATTATTGTTTATTTTAAAGATTTCTTTCATTTTATTTGTACGTCAAAGAATGTCAGAAATAGCGTCTGATGAAGATATAGATTAGAATTACAAAAAAACTTAAATATTTGTAAAGCTATTTTTTTATTAATATATCAAGATGGTTGGGCCTACTAAGTGGACTGAGCTTGAACTTATAGAACTCGAATTCTCCTATAGGGGTCACATAAATTGGTGCATCAGAGAACATTTTGTTATTAATAACAATCTTATCACCAATTCTGTCAAGATTATCGAGGATAATTTATGAACTGAAAAACAATGCTTACAAAACTTTAAAAAAAAAAGCAATTACACAATTTCAACATTCTCCCTCAGACTCTAAAGCACTTTATATCTGATAGACAGCTTAATTTTATTAGATTACTATTTTTTATTTGTGAGGCTTGACATAACGACGGTAATTACTGATAGAGCAGCTCTTCATCTGATATCTCGTTCTATTTTAGTCGACTAAAAAAAAAAATTGTTTTTCGATGTTTACAATTTTTAATCATTGCACTTTAAATCTTGCACTTATAATCTTGTCTCAACACGGAGATAAGTCTGACTGTAGATAACTAATGTTCATTCGACATGTAATCTTAAAAGAAATGATACCTGGGCATGACAAAGCGAAACTGTTAATCTGAATTCTAAAGGTGATGTTTGTTTGAGCAACCACTGTTAAACAGTGACTTTGTAGTTTGGGGACAAATCGAAATAAAATGAAAATCAAAGTAAGAAATCCTAAGACCTACATCTTTGAATGGAGTCTTTAAAAAAACAAAAACAAAACTGAACTAGACACTAAACTGTATTTATTCCTGAAAGGTAAAAACTATAGTCCCATCTGCTATCTAATTTAATTCGTCTACATTTTTTTTATTGATCATTTACTTGATTTTACAAATACAGTCCCTACACAAATAATATTGATGTGTGTTAAAGTAACTAACAGAAAAATATAAGCATACATAAAGTATTTACAAATAAGTAAAAGACATTGTTTACATATATAAGCGTACCATTGAACATATCATCGTGCTAAAAAAGTTGAACTTATACGACCATGAAATATTTAAGCTTCAACTTATTATGTACCAGAAGTAGAATAAATATTATTTTCTAATAATAAGTTAGAGAATAAATCAAATACAGTGTTTTGGTTAATAAAGATTAATAAAATTAATAAAGATGAAAAAATATTATTATTATTATCTCGAAAAAGTTTCAAACCATGGGTTTCCCCAGCTAAGACAATATGGCGGGTCAAGGACCAAAGCACATATTGCCAAGTGTTTAAAAAAAAAAAAAGTTTGGAAGAATAGTTAGGGATGGGTGCTTGTGTCCATAAATTTCCTAACTATGCGTGTTGTGTTGAGTACCACAGCCTTCTGGAGTTGTGCGTAAGTGTTTTTATGAAGTCCTAGTGTGCTGAGGCTGTGGTGCAATGTTTGAGGCACCAGACCAGTGGCGGACAGGACGATGGGTACAACACGTACTCGGTCCTGCCTCCACTGCTTCTGGAGCTCGTGTGCGAGGTCTATATATTTACTTATCTTGTCTGCGTGAGTTTTCTGCATGTTCTTGCTGATAGGCACTGCAATATCAATGAGATAGGTCTGTTTGTTGACCTTATCAACAAGTATGATGTCAGGTCTGTTGTGATGTATAGTTTTGTCTGTGTGAATGGGGCGGTCCCAGTACAGCTTATGTGAGGTTGACTCTAGTATGCTTCGTGATGTGTACTTGTAGTATGGGACCGTGTTCTGAATAAGCGAGTGTTTGTGTATTAGCTTTTGATGAACGATCGACATAATATTATTATTATTATTATTATTATCGAAAAAATATATAAAAACGTAATTTCAATAATATGCATTAAGAGGGGCCACTTGTCATCTTACGAATATATTTCTTTTCCCCTTCTTTTTTGAGCTTTTGCTTGCTGAGTAGCCCTGGCTGATGAGAGCCTAATAAGCTCGAAACAGCTGTCCCAGGATATAAGCTTAATTCAAAAGGCTTCCCATTATCATAATAATATGCATTACAATGAAAGCAAAGTAAGTTCGAAACAGCTATCCTCAGTATGGTTTCCTTACTTCATGAATGTTTTTTTTTTTTCATTTGATCTGTCAAAGGTTGTTCTTTTCTGTGGATAAATGTCTTTCGTAGCCAGCGTTTAGCTGCCGGAGGATTTGGTTTCCACGTTTTATTCTTTTTTCTTATCTTTTACTTTGTTTTGCTTTCTTAAAACGAACCTTAAAAATTCACAAAAATAAAGATTTGATAATTTCAATACTTTAAACGAGAAAATCTTCTTCATAAAACGTCTTTTATTAACTTCAATTTACTATAAAACTCCATAATCTATAAACTCCAAACGGCAATATTTCGTAAGACTAATCGTCTTACTTTTTCAAGCCTACTTACTAACACCATGGGAAGAGGGAACCCTTTCCCTCCTTCCCAAATCAAAATTAAAATAAAATAAAATAAAATCAAACACAAATCTTCACTGTCTTATTTTTCTTATTTATTCAGTAAATGTCCAAAATATTGCCGTTTGGAGATTGTACAGATTATGGAGTTTTATAATAAATTAAAGTTATTTCAATACTTTAATAAAACAATATTATTATTTAATGTTAGAGACAATCTAAAACAAAAATAAGCAATATAAAAAAGTAATATCAATAATCGTAAGTGAATTACAATATTGTATTTAATAAATAATAATATGTAATTATTTTCCAACATAAAAAAAATAATAACTAAATAATAATAATTAAAAATAGCAAGAAAGAAGTAAAACTTTTATTTATTTTTGTGAGCAAATTTTGTATTGCTTTATATTTTTATATTTATTTTGTTTTATTATGAGTTGTGTTGTTCCGGATGAAATAGCAGCAAGGTATTGTATTCATGATATTTAAAAGAACATATGTAAATATAATCAATATAAAATAATAAGTAAATGATTAACGTGTGTTTAAAATTGCAAATTAAATTGAATAAGATATCACCAACACACCAAAATTTGTTAAAAAAATTTGTAATAAAAATCTAAAAATACATTACGGGTAGCATAAGGTTCCGAAAGGTCTTCCTATCCATAATGTATTTTAAGATTTTTATTATAAAAGTTTTTAACAAATTTTAGTGTGTTGGTGATGTCTTATTCAATGTAATTAAAAAAAGAAAACGGAAGTTGCTAAGATTAGAATAAAAGTACTTTATATTAAATAAAAAAAAAATGATAATTTTTTACAGTTGATGATGAACCTTGGAAGATATAAATGTTAGAATTATTTTTTATGTCTTTATCAAGACTCATCATCAACAATAAAACAATAGCAACTCATTTCTGACAACAACAACAACAGCAGTTACCCCCCTACCCCAGGAAGCTGTTAGGATTCCCGTCCGTGTGTGCACTATCCACAGGCCAAACAGAGAATGGGAGCCCCATGACTCATATCTTGTTCATCCGATATCATGGAGTTTTTTTGGGGGAAAAAAGCCAACTTTCGATGCAGGCCAACGCCGGTTTTTAAGTGGCCACTGATTCAGGTCAGGAAAATAGTAATAATTGGACAAAACTGGGTTTTGTCTGTATTGAATCGACTATGCTGATAACGAATATGATATTCTCGATCCCAATGTGATCACTTCCGGATCATTGGAAATGCTTGGGCTGCAACAACTCTCTTGAAAGCTCATTTCTATGCAAGCTCTGTACCGGTGAGGTTGTGATGCAAATTGTACTTAACGCATGAATTACAACGGCTTGAATAAATAAGTTTAGCGCGTTATTCACTGGTAGTATAACTTTTAACAACGCAGGGGTTTGGTAGATTGCAAATTTTACGAGGGTCGCTTGGCTGTAATAAAAAAATTAAATAAAATATTAAATTTACCTTAGCAGTGGCAGTGTTCCAGTATAGCTAATGTGGTTTAATGCAATTTGAAGTTCATCTACAATTTGCAGCATTCTTAGAAATTTCTTATTATTATAATCGAAGCGTTGACCGAAAGTGAAATGACTTATTACGTTTCCGGGTATTTTCCTCATTAATCTGCTTAGATCTTGAGGTTGACCTTTGGTTTCGATAAGCAAATCTCTAAGAGCCTAAAACACAAAGAATTACATTGATATGTAATTTACAATTAGTCAAAATGAAATGGAATTTGTTGTACAGTTCTTTATGAATACCAAGCCCAAGTTGTAAGCAAATTCAGTGTTTTCCAACTTCAATATTGAGAGAGAATATAGTGACAGAAAGGAATTTTATTCGTGTAATTCCTCTAGCAGAACTGAGTAAATAATTAAAACAATGCGAAATGATTGCTTTTTTTCTTTTTTTCTTCCAATTACTGCGTCGTTTAATGATTCTTCAAATTCGTTGTCACCTTCATCACTGTCCAAACGATACATACTTAGATCCTTGGCATTTCTGTTTCTGGGCCAAGTAACGTCTCGAGTTATTTAATTCTTCAATAGTTGCCTCAAAATTTTAAACACACACTGCTGTATTGATTTCTAGTGTGTGTTTTGAAATTTTGAAGGCAACTATTGAAGAATTACATAACTTGAGACGCTACTTGGCCTAGAAATAGAAAATACCTATGGTTTTAAGTATACATCAAATTTCAAAATTACCGGTCGTCTTCTTTCGTCTAACAGACTATAAGATGTATAGCTTTTAAGTCACTATTACTATTCTTACTATTATTTGAAACTTACTTCCTAAAGGCTCGATGTATGTATAATCAATAGAATTTTCCTTTTTATAATCTAAATCTACCATTAAAATCAAGAAACACAATAAACAAGCACAATTTACACAAGGCTTCGCATCCCCGAGCTGTCATCGTGAAGAGACTGGGACGGACCGTTTCGCACTTATTAGTGCTCATCAGCCAGCCAAACTCCACCGATAACATGCTCAGGAGGTGCGAAACTACTAGCTATCCCGGCTCTTGCTCCCAAGAGCGGGACCTCTCCCCAAATAAATACAAAACAAAAATTAATAAAATAAGAAAATACAATATTTCCTTGGCCTGCTACTCGCAAAGCACAAAAGGAATTTAATAGCAGCATTAACTAAGAACTACGCTGTAAATAGGAATTATTAATCTTTCTTTAACGTGCGGAGTGAACTATCAAGAAACACA
>JAFIDM010003189.1:44897589-44913793 GCA_023159025.1 Thereuonema tuberculata | reverse complement strand
TGTGTTTCTTGATAGTTCACTCCGCACGTTAAAGAAAGATTAATAATCTACCATTAGAATTTCATCCATCCAGGATAATTAGTTTTAAAGTTATCTTGATAAAAGAAGGACAGGCAGAAAGGCGTATGAGAAATTGCATTTTTAATATTTTTTTTCTTTCGGATAGAATTAAGAGGTATCAGACAAAATTCGTAAGCTCTTTTGCAAGTAAGATAACCACGCTGGTATAAATGTGATAAACGTACAACATTTATTTCATTTAGAAAAACTTTTAAGTTATTTGTTGCTTTGGTTTACCGTTACATAAATGTAAAGTGAAATTACCTCAACTTCGTCATGAATAATTCCCTCCATACTTAATTTCGCCAAACCAAGATCTTTTAGAGCAGATACTAGGAACCGTCTCTGTTCTTTAAAATCCTCTCCATCTGAATTAAAAAGAGCTGTGAAGTAAAGAAAAAAAATATGGAGAAAATAAGAAAGAATCTTCCATCTCATTGGTTAACTATTTTTTAATGTAACTTTAGCATAGTTTCTGTTGTTTTCGTACTAATGAGTTATTTTTAAGTTAGAAAAGATAAAATGTCCAACAAAATTTTCTGTGAAAGTCAAAATATTCCTTTGACAGCTGAATTTTTATTACATTATCAGATAATACATTTAGAACAACATTGCAGCCTCTAATAAAAATGGGAAATCTAGCTTGTATACCGATTATATAACTAAATGTTTTTCAGATATTAAAAGATCTATAACTCATGCATTGTGGTTAACATCTTTATTGGCTTCTGGTATTTGCACATACATGTATTACCGTGTTTGTTGTTTGGCTACAGTATTGAAATGAGACAAAAATTGTTATATCTTGGCTGGAAAGTTCTGATTCATCAGCCCTATTCACCCGACATTGCACCTTCGGATTTCCATTTATATCGATCTTTACAAATGGTAGTTTTAATTTTTGCTTTTGTTTTATGTGTTGAGTTTTTTTGTTGTTATTTTTATACTTACATTTGAAATCAAAGACTAGTCCTTCAGGAGTGAATCCATCTGGTCTTCCAGCAAAGATTTCTGATTTCTGAATAAGAGTTGCTTTTACAGATTCAAAGTCTGATAAAATCACAGTCAATCTAAATGTACAGCACAAAAATAAATCATTAACGAAAGTGAACTACACACTATACCTAAATCAAGAAATTTGAGGAATGAATTAGAATTATGTTTAAATTTATAGAGAACAAATTGAAGGATGTAAATTCTTTTTTTATTAAAAAAAAATTAAAAGTATTGGGTTGGCCAAAAAGCTTGCACATTAGCTCTAGTACCGCTTAGGTGTCTTTAACGTCATTCGATACCATTTTGGTAGATTGTATTGTGTCATATTAGCGTGCATTTAAAACAAAAACTTTTCAAAAGTGGTGAATTTTGTGTCGCCAATTTAATATTGAAAATGGAAGAAAATAAGTACGCAAGACCGCATGTTTCTTTTATGACCAGACACAAACTGGTACAGCTTGGTTGGGAAGTTCTGATTCATTCGTCCTATTCACCAGACATTGCACCTTCGGATTTCCATTGATTTCGGTCTTTACAAAATTCTCTAAATGGACAAAATTCAATTCCCTGAAAATCACCAAAGGTATTTTTTGGCTCAAAAAGATAAAAATTGTGGGAGATGGAATCATACAGTTGCCTGAAAGATGGCAGAAGGTAGTGCAACAAATCCGTAGAAGACTTTATTCAAAAAAAATATTGGTGAAGCTGAAAAATATGTCTTTTATTTTTACTTAAAATCCGAACGAACTTTTTGGCCAACCCTATACTAAGTTTTGAGGGACTTTTTTTAAATTAATTTAAAACAATTTAATTTTTGTAAATTAATGTAAAACAAAAACAACTAACTAACTATATACTGCTGTCCTGTATCAATTCTTAAGATAATACTTTCTTTTTGCACATGTCCATCGTTTTTTTAAGTCACTGAATTATATATATATATTGAAGGTTGGTCGCAGGAGAGTATTTATTTACAATTTATTATTTAACCTACTTCCCTAGGATCAACAAATCAGCCACTCTGGGTATTTTTTGTGTTCTCTAACAACTTTAAATCGTTGGATGAAGCTTCTTGAAACATGATATAGTTATGAAAAATAAGTCAAAAACGCAGGAGACTAAAAGTTCACTGATCTGTCTTGTCTTATATTTCATGCAATTATATCCTATGCATGAAAAACTTTTGTTATGTATATGTATACTACTACTACTCGCGAATGGGCCCTAACGGACCCAAATATTTATTAATATTTTTCTGTCAAATTCGGTGTAAAAAAAAGCAAAATAGGGCATGGATTTACTATTGCAACGTGCAATTCTGAGTCGAATGAGGGGGTCCCCATTTAAGCCTTTTTTCTTCTCCTATGAAAAAAAAATGGTCTAGTTAGCACCCTTCACAACCGGGAAGAGCAAGGAAAGGGAAGCGAGATTAGAATAGGCTAAGTTAAATGGAATATTGACTCTATTGGATTTATTTCAAACACAAGGAGCCCGGGGGTGGGGGGGATAAATAAAAACAAAGTGTAGCCTATAAGCATATTTTTCCAGTACTTTAAGAATCGCCGGACAGTGATGACATATATACATACAATATATATATATATATAAAAATTCCATAGAAAAGCATTAGAATCTTAAAAAAGGAATTTTTTAATCTATCTCTCAAACAATACCTACTAAACCTTTTTCTTTGAACGTGGTTTGATGATTAAAATTAATTCTATTTAGATAACTTAAGAAATTAATATCCATTTAATTATATATTTTCTTTTAGGAAATGGAAATTTGTACTGTTTACTTTCGCGTCTTTTCATTTCCGTCTTTCTCACGATTTAAAAACAAAGCAGAACAACATAACATTTTACGTAAAGTTCTTTATTGAACTTCTTGTTTAATAACTACCGATATTTAAGGTTTCTTTTAAAATTTATAAACATTGAAATACATGTAATAGAATAAATACAAGTTATTCTAAGTACATCCAAAAAATATGAGTTGTTTAAAAAACGTTGGAAAAGAAACTTAGACAAAAATTTAAAAACTTCATTCAGTTCAGACAAAAAGTAATATTTTGACATTAGTTTCAAAATATTTCCTCGGTTTTATTTCTTTATTTACAGTGACTAAGGAAATCGTTCAAACTTACTTTCCAACCACTATTTTTAATAACCTAGAAAAATTCTTTTATCTTATCCCTCTCTCCTCGTTATCTTTAACTGTCCCATTTCTACTCGTGATCACAATGTCGTATCAAAATTTATAACTAACTATTCTTTAATTCTTAAAAAAGAAGAAAAATTAAGAAAAATTACTTTTGTCCTAGACGTAAAGAAAACACATTTCCGTGTTTTTCCGAAAGCCTCTTCAGTGCTCTGGACAAGTTCTGTTGATCTAAGAAAGGTTGGTATCCGACGATGGGAAGACCCCAGGGTCCAGGTGGGGCTCGAATATCTTCCAATAAACGTTTTGTCAACAAAATTACCAAAAGGACTATTAGTAAACTCAGTAAGACCTGTGAGGCATCAGCTTGTGAAATCCAGTCAGATACAGCCATTATTCTGAATTGTTGGATGTGTGAAGGCCACGAGATTACGTAAGTCAACTGACGTTTAAATTATCACTCGGACTGAATTGCTGTCTGTTACGGAGGGACCGTATCTTACAGTCCCTGATGTTCAAAAACCGAACATCTAAGACACTAACCGATAATAATAAATCTGATAAATACATAACTAAGAAAATAAAACAAAGTGGTTATTTACACCATAGTTCTTCCTAATTTCCTCTCTTTTAGAAGTTTTAATATTAAGCATCAACATAATCAACACAAATAAATGTAATAAAATATATACATATTTATTTAAAACGCAAATTTTCGAAGAGAAATCGTCTCTTATTCTTCAAGCTTACAATGAATAAGTAACGAAAAAAAAGGAATTTTAATAACAAACAAGGAAGATTACGTGAAAAACAACATGACGTAGATTGTTGAAACAATTAACTTTACAACAAATTATAATAATCTGATAGTAATGCAAATATTCTACAATCAAAGACATCGAATTTTACCTTGTTATTACAACGTGAACAATTTTTATCAATCATCTCATTAGCCATTGCTACTGTATGTTCATTCACTTATACTCCATCATTCCTGTTTAAATTTCTCTTTTTGTGTTTCTAATGTATATACTTTCTATTATTTTTCTTGTTTTATGGTCTTTTTCTAATATAAATAAAGTGATTATTTACAGAAGATAAATAAATCTTAGTTTCTGTTTTCTTGTAACTTTTAATTCAAATTTTTAAATTCCGTACAGAATCTTAAAAGGTTCTTTGCAGTATTTTCATTGCTGTTGGCTACGGTAATCTATACAGTTACAGGCAGCAAAGAAGTAGTAAAAAATTAATATCGTTGTGAGTTTAGTGGGGTCACGATCTGGCATAATTCAAGTTAGTTAAAGGAATAAGTTTAAATTAGTTAGTTAAAGGAATTAAATTTTAATTGTAAATTCATTTATTTAATGTCGCAATTACAGTAAAACCTCGTTAAGTTGTCACCCGGATAAGTCGTCACTCCGCTTAAGTCGTCGTTTTCCTTTGGTACCGACAAGGTCTCATAGACAATAATGTAAAATAACCCTCTTTTACTCGTCACCAAATTTAATTCTACTCCGGATAACTCGTCACCCTCAAAAATGGCGAAAAGCATCTTTATTCTCAATTTTGCCTGCTATCTTTTCAGCCCCGCCCCTTCACTCTAAGAAAGCCTAGCCTTTACGGGGAATTTTCACGTGGGAGATTCACTTGGGAAATTACACACTTCTCGCTGCGACTCTAGTCAAGATTAGACGTTTTTCTTGACCGCTACTGAGTGTGAATTTATTTCGTAGCGAGTAAGCCCCGAAAATTTAAAAGCGATCGAAATTGTTTTTCTTCCTCCAAATGTAACTGCACTTCTTCAACCTTTAGATCAACGGATAATTCTCGACTTTAAACGAAAGTACAAAAAAATGCTTGTAAAGGACATAATAAAAGCCTTGGATAGGAACGAAAAGCTAGAAGTTTCGGTTTTAGATACGATTAACTATGTACACAAAAGTTGGAGTTCCATTTCATTACAAAGTGTTTCGAATTGTTACCAGTAATCAGCACCTTCATCAATCAACACTGTTGGATTATTTTAATGCCAGTAAAAGAAAATAAAATGTGGTAAGTCTCCACTCATTCATTTGCATGTATTGATTTCTGAAAATCTTCTTTTTCTCACCGAATCCTACAGCAATTCATAAAAATATTGTATTTCAGTGTTTTTTTTTTTTTCTTTTCAAATATGCCCACTCCGCTTAAGTCGCCACTCCGCTTAAGTCGTCAAAAATGTTCGGTCCCTTGAGTGACGACTTAACGAGGTTTTACTGAATTATAAATTAAAAGAAATATGGATTTCTAATTTAAATTAAAGACTTGACTGTTTTAATTAAAAACTAAGATGTTTATAATACGAATTATAAAATTATTAAATTTTAATTCTCAGTAACATGCTAAAAATAAAGTCACTTTTAATTTATTTCATTGCACTGAATTCTAATGAGATATAATTTTAAAAAAATTATTATAAAAGGGGAATTATAAACGCAAATTTTTCAATGTAAGTTAAGAAATAAATGGAAATAGGAATGGAAATGGAACCTCCAGAAAACTAAACTAAAAACAAAATACACATTAAAAATAAAGTAAAGGAAATTCTTGTGCTGTTTTGGGATATCACTTGTAAACACGGTCTCACTCTTTTAATGAAATAAATATGTAAAGAAATAAAAACTTTAATCTAATTTCTTCCTAGATGAGAAAATGAATAAATATATTCTTATTAATGTAACATTACTTTATTACCTACGACAACACAAACCGAATCACGATTCGACAGCAACTCAATTAATGAAATGAGAAATAAGTTATTAAAAATGGAAGAAAACAAGACTATTAAATAAAATGGAGACTACTTAAATTAGAAGACAATGACTAATAAAAACCTGCACAAAGATCCTACATTTGGGCCTAAACAATTCTTTTGCAATACAAAATATTCCATGCCTATCGCGGGTTTTGAGCTGATAATGCTTCAATCCACACTGCAACGTATATCCACAAGTTGACTTGAAGAATACGAGGATGCAGCAAAACATCCTTGTACTGTTCGGTTTCGTATGCGAGAGCTACTACTGGTGGACGATTCTACTCCTCAAAGGGATGATACGCTGAGATGGGCACTTTCCTAAGAAATTCTTTTGGACAGTTTCGCTTTTAAGAAAAAAATAACGGAGGAGCATTTTTGCAATAGTATTTATTCTTTCCATAATTCTTTCCCGAAAAGAGCAAATAGAACCCAGCTACTAGTAAACTAACACTATAAAAAGTAAACATCCATCTTTGTATCTCCTCGCCCCTATTTGGAAAAAATCGAAGGAGACCTGACGCATGCGCAAAAGCGCTGAAGGCTCTCGTAAACAAAAACGAACAGTATCCTCTTGTACCAAACATTAATATTATTGAACCTATACAGAAGCATCTTCAGCAGGAGATGAAAGCCATTTAATCACTCTCAGACTTGCAATTTTACAGAGGAAATACTGATATCTTATGTACCAAGACCTTGTAATCTGTTCCCTGACGAATTGCTGCTGTTCAGAATATTCGCGTTGGACCAATTCCACATTAATATTGTTTCCATTATTTTGTCTACTTCCTGTATCTATTTAACATAATTCAATCAAACTCAGATCATTCACTCTTTTGGAATTCGAACTGGACTTATCAAAGACTGTTTTCACTAAGTTACATAATGCGATTTATAAATATAACGTTGGCACCGGTATCAAATTTCAGAACTTTCTTTATCTTTTTTTAACTATTTACTAACGTCAACTAAAGACAAATGAGATATTGAGATAAAAGTGTTAAATGTAGTTATAATTTCGCTGAATAAAAGCTTTACGAAAGCTGTAATAAACATTATTATCTGCGTTTCATTTTCGTACTTGAATGAATCGAACAGCTTAAGAAAATGTAGTTAATTATGGAGAAAATAATTATTTTGAACTTTTATTAATGAAGACCTAGAAAATTACTAACATCACTAGCTTCTAAAGTTAATAATTTGAAGTGATGTCGTTTTTAGTCCACTTCCCTAAGTAAAGTTAGGTTTGTAAAATCTGTATATATGTCTGTCAAAGTTATTGCCCAATAGCTTTTGAACAGTGAACAAATCTTCTGGAATTAGTCCACGTTTATTTAGAACCTTGAGACGACCTAGCTTTTCCACTTGAAAAGTCTCACAGAAACGTAAGAAGAAAACAATTAACTTACACTGATGGTAAACAATGAATTTATTTGAAAGTCAGGAACTCGTTTCAATCCAGTTCAGTTTGATTTGATTAAAATTAATTTGATTTACGTGATTTAAAATCTATTTCTACATAGATTTAATAAGTTTCTGTAAATTTGTGGATATTGTTATTACATGGATAGTTTACTAGATGCTCCTGGCCCCTCTGCTCGAGTCCTAGCTCAGGACCTAAAAGTCAGTGAGATATGATCTGACTATGTGGCTAGTAATAGTACTACTTCCGCATCTGCTCCATAGTGATCTTATCAATACCAATCGCACTCTGATGTTTTTTTCATCTCTTTTGAGGTTTATCCCATCACTACTGCTATTACCAGTATTGTCCTTTTCTTTGAGACCTTGTATTTCAATTTTCAAATCCTAGTATCTGGTGATTTTTTTCAATTAGCTTATACGGCCTTTTTCAAATAGAAACTTTTCGTTTATATAACCTTAAAAGTTATCAATATATAAATTTTCAGCTCTTTAATGGCTATTTTCAACTAAAACCATAAAGCAATATTTAAAAAAAAGTGATTTTTTAAAAAAAATAAAAATAAAAACCATTTTAAGGAAAGTATGCTTAAAGTTACCTCAGAAACTCCTGTCCCCTACCTATTGAAGAAAGCGTTGACATTACATGTCAGTTTTATACAAAATGCTAGTCGATTACAAAGCCGTGTTAATTTATGATCTGACTGTACTTCCTAATTGATTATTTTTCAAAACCCTTGAACAAAGTTTTGAAGATATTAAATAGGGATAGATGGGACCCGATATTTCGGGAAATTTTCGGGAAAATTATAATCCCGTTTATCGGGCGGGATTTGCTTTACTTCGGGATTTTTTCGGGACGGGATTTTGCGATTTATTTAAAGGCTTAATAATGCTGGGATTACTAATCCTGGCAACTGAAGACTACAATAAATCATTGAGAAATACTCTGGACTAGTTATTTTCCTTCTACCTCCCAATATTACATCAACAACAAAGTGTTTTCGTCATGATCAAGTGTTAGCGATCGACCGGCGAAACCAATAAACAACAGACGACGGCCTTCGTGATTTCGACTAGCGACAGACATAAAAATGTTTTTGTTTGTTATTATTATTGTCGTCCATATCAAGTTTCAAAACCCGAACAACTATTTCCCATTTACTGAAGGAAGGTCAATCCCGTCCCGTCCCGTCCCGACCTAAAAAATCCAATCCCGTCCATCCCTGATATTAAAGAATTTAATATTATCAACGATATTTTTAACAGAAATGTCAGTATTTTTCACAAAAAGACAAATAGATTCATTAATATGCTTAAATAAATAAATAAATAAATAAATAAATAAATTATTATGCTTAATTTCCTTTTCATGTTTCATGTATTTGATTTCCTTAATTGCCCTTTTCAAGTGTGAAGTTTTGGTAACTTACGGTTACTTACTTTGGTAACTTAACGTTGCAAAATATAATCCCCCACATTGCCTCTACGAAAATGAACGTTCGCTTTACGACGGCTTGCTTTACGACCATCATTCAGGAAGCAGTAAGATACGGTTTAACAAAACTTTCAGAAGTAACTATTTAATAACCAAATTTGTAAACCTTAGGACGGCGAATTAGTTTTATCATGTATTTATCATTTATTTATTATTTATTAAAAACAGGATAAGTGTTTTGCTTGAATCTCTTGGTTATATAATATTTTTCAGGGTTAGTTGTTATCTTGAACTATTAGAGGAGAGTTTCACAGTTTCTATCTACTTGTGATAAAATAATATATAAACAGCGATAACTTTATCAAATGCATTTAAGCCGACTAAGTCAGTGAATTCAGTCATTAGTTTAGACAGTCGCTGTCTTCGCTAAACTTACCTTACAATGGCTCTACTGGAGTGGTTGAGTCAAGCTGACATTTTGCAGCTTCTATTAGTTTTTGTTTCAGTTCTCTGTGTTACTCTAATATCTAAGAGATTTCTAGAAAGTTTTAAATTACCTCCTGGACCTTGGGGTCTTCCTATTGTAGGATATCAGCCATTCCTGAATAAAAGCGCTCTCGCCGAAAACTTCAAGGCCCTTTCTGAGAAATATGGACCTGTATATTCCATGCGATTAGGAGAAAGGTATTATTATGATACTACTGAGAATTTTTGAATACTTTTTTATTATGTAAACTTAAAGAAAAAAGAGAATTTTCTATTTGATGAAAATTAATAATAATTTTTAGAAAAAATGTTATTTTATTATTATTTAATTATACCTTAAATCGAATCAAGATTAAAACTTTAATATGCACTTTTAAACACGTTGAATTTTTGTAGAACGGTGGTCATTTTGAGTGACTATGAGTCCGTGAGAGATACCCTTATCCGTAAATCCGATATATTTACCGGAAGAATGGATGGTTTTACTTTATTTAGGTGGTTTGGCAGTAACCGCAGTAAGTAAAAAAGAAAAATAACTTTATATATTTAATTCTGTCCTTAAGTTTCAATATTTAATTAAATTAGTAGATGAAAATTACGTTCGGGCGTTGTCTCGAGCGCAAGGCGGTGGCCTCTCACGAAGCCGATGCGTCGGTACCTAGGTTTGATTCCTGGTCGCGGCTTGATTGTTTCTATTTCCTTTCCTGTGTTAGTAAGCCTCTTCTTCTTTCTCTTTGGTCTGAAACCATTCCATAATGACTTCCTGAGGAAGGCAACAGGAAACATCCCAGTATCTTTTCCCATATGATTCTAAAGGAATTCTCGCAGATTTTATAGAATGTTAAGTAGTCTAAGGACTGAAGTACTTAAAAAAAAAAGATAAAAATGTATTGAGTGTTAAAGAAGAGCTTGTAATTCATATTAACTAATTACAGTAAAACTGAATTATTCGTAGCTCTAGTTTGTGCGTAATTGTTTGTAGGTCCTGGCAAAAATTGTATTTAATTCACATAGATTATTTCTGAGATATATGTAACTGAGTTACATGTAATTCGCCTTTATTCGTTGTATATTTTTGGAAACGAAATTGAATTTAAAAAAAAATATCTAAACGATATTTTAGATCACAGCATATTACTACAAGAACTAAATAATATTGGTATAAGAGGCCCAATACTAACAAATTATTTAAAAAAAAGAAAATTCAAAGTTAAAATTCAAAATAAAATAAGTAAAATATATAATTTAAAAAAAGGCGTACCACAAGGATCTACCTTAGGTCCAATATTATTTATAATATATATTAATACAATTTTCAAAAATTCAACAAATTCAAATATCTTTGCTTATGCAAATGACTTATTATTAATAAACACAAATAAAAACTTTTCAATAGCACAAGAACAAATACAAAATGACTTTATTATATTAATAATTTATTAATATAATTAAATGGACACATGACTATAAATTAGCCATTAATAAAAATAAAACAAAATATATGATAATTACTTCAAAGAATAAAAAAAATCAACATTATACCAAAAATAAAATATCATGAATTCCACTGCATACACAACCAACCAGAAGATATGAACACCTGTAACTGTGAAAGTATAGAAATAATAAATAATTATAAATATCTAGGTCTATATATAAATAATAAATACACATGGCATACTCATTATATTCATATATTAAAAAGGTTAAATTACTTTTTATATATGTTTTATCATATTAAAGACATCTTTCCTAAAAAAACAAAAATTATATTATTCAAATCATATATTGACTCAATAATAAATTACGGTATAGATAATTGGATCTATATAAATAAAAATGAAATGAAAAATATCAACAGAATCTTGAAAAAAATAATAAATTTCATTTTTCCTAATTTTAATAAACTGCAAATTGAACAACAAAATCAAATTTTAATAAATAATAAAATATTATTTCCTCAACAAAGAGTTATTTTTAATTTAATTATGCAAAAATATAATGTGTTATAACATGCAGGAAGAAAATATCCATACAAGAAGAAGTAATATAATATATACTAAACAAGTCTTTGATAATCCAAGAAATAACTTCGGATTACGAATTAAAAACAGACTTATTAATAAAATATTCGACCAATTTTCAATTGATATGAAAAAAATTGAAAAGATATCTGTATTAAAAAAAATAATATATAGAGATATAATATCTGGTAAAATTATTTGGGTCGACTAATTTTGAAAAAAAAAAAGGATTAATTTTGTATGCTTTATGTACTTTACTTTACATTTATTATGTACTCATAAGTTATGCATTTATAAGATATCATAAAAGTTTATATATAACTTTTATTTTCAAATTTTGAAATATTGCTTATTCTTATTTTATTTGTAAAATTATTTACTCTAAATGTATATAGGACCATTTTTGTTTCTGATATCATTTTAACTCACAGCACCTACAACACAGGTCAATTAACCTAGTAGGACTGTAATGTAATATTTTGATGAATAAATAAATAAAAAAAAAAAAATTGTCGGTATTTTCATCTATAGATTTGCACCCCATTTGCAGCGATATACTCCTCGTCGTTCCGTATCGCTGTCCTGGTGTAATCGTCGCGTTCATGAGGTTTCTGGGAGGTTTTCCTTCCTAGAAAGGCGGCTTTTAATGAAAGGTCGGTCAGAGACAAAAACTGAATGAATTTTCGCATTGATGAAACATGTGTTCCCTTCATTTACTTCAGTCTCTCTCTTGTAGCCATGTATAATAGAAGGAATAAAAGTTACTCTTTAGAGGAAAAAGTGAAATGTATTCGGGAAGTGAAAGACAACCCGCAAAAATCAAAAGCAGAAATAGCGAGTAGCTTAAATATAAGTTACACTATATTCTGTGCAGTCATTAGTAAGAAGGAGTCAATTTTAGAAGAATGTTGAAAGTTAGGTTCAAAACCTGTAAAGCGCAGCCGTCAACAAAAGGGAAAATTTGCATATACGGAAAACTGAGTGACAATGTTATGGAAAATTAGTGAAAATTTGATGAGTCTTTGCATTTCATTTATCTTAGAACTGTAATTGCTGCAACCTTAAATCATTAAACGATATGTATTGTGATTAGCATTTGAATCCTTTCACTGTTCTTTCTTTAATTTTTTGTTGGTTGGATAGTTTACTCTGAAAGAGAAATTACCTCTGCTAAATATCTCGTAGTAATTCACAGAAAGTAAAGTTTGATGTATGGATTTGTAAAAAGGGAAATTAGTCAGATCTCAATGAAATGTAGGATCCAGTTTAAGAAGCATTATTAATCATAACCGATCATAAATTGACTGAAATATTACATTACAACCCTGCTTGAAAGTGTAATTTAAACTCGTTGTTCGATTGCAACAAGCAATAGCACTAACAGCAATTGCAGCTCAAGAGGTAAGAAGGCCAGCTTCTTAACCCTTTAAATCCCACATTAAATTTTTGTAACCAAAAACTTTTTTTCACATGTTTTATCGTAATTGCATGGTAACAAAGAGGTTTCAATAAAAACCTTTCCCTAGTAGGTTTCAGAAATGTGACTTGTTGCTTTAAAGCAACATTAGGACTGAAAGGATGAATGAAGTCCAAAACACATTATTTACTTATTTAATTTTTTATTAGTTATAATGCTTATTGTATTTTAATAATTTGTCACTTGTATAATGACAACATAATAAACATATATTATTAGTAACTAATTTATAATAAAAAAAATGAAATTGAAATGTAGAACAATATAAAATAATACATAAAAAGCCAACAGATGCTTTTTTACGTTATATAAGTTACTGTATTTGCTCAGATATCTTAAATGTTATAATGGAATTTTATATAAAAAATGATTATTACTGTTGTAATATTATTGTAGATTACAGCATCCGATTGTGAACTGGCGGAGCAAGTCCATGGCGATTGCAGAGGCACGGCATTAATAATTACAATCATGTTGTCTTCAGCGACAAGTATCGCTTGTTTCGGAACTATTAGTAGTAAAGTATTTTAATCCCGATTTGTGAACTTCTTGAAGGATGAAGTGTTGATTTTACAGAGTGAATAGTCATTCTCGTAGATTCTGTTCATCATTAATGTCCTATAGAACTTCACGATTGCGATTTGCCATTTTTAATCAAATAGTCACGTGCCCTGTAAGGAAAGAACAGTCCTCTCTTCTAATTATCCTAATGTACACGAAAATGATTTTTTTTCTTTTATATATGACAAAAGCCCTCAAAAGTCTACAGTACTGATAAGATCTTAGAAAAGTTTACTCAGAAATGACTTTCCACCATCGCTTCCTCATCACTTTTTTCTATAAAATTGCTTTTTGTTGAATTATAATTTAACAAATGTGTGTATTTCTGCTTAACTGCAATTCATAGATGTTATTGTTACTGATGGCGAAGCATGGAGAGATCAAAGGCGTTTTCTTCTTACGACGCTACGAGACTTTGGTTTTGCGAAGTTAAGTTTGGAAGGAGTCATTCATGAGGAAGCCGAGGTAAGTTAACTGTCAAATATTCTAGAAAAATAAAAAGTAATAACAAATTACTTAATTCGTCTACTTTGTAATATTATTAATGGCCAGGACAAGTAAACTATTAATTTTAATTTCACTGAACACTAATTTACAAGAATTTAAAAAAAAAAATTATCTTCATGCTTAAGAAAGGTTTGCTAACTCAATAAAATAAATATAATTGAAAACAAATAATTAATTTAATATCTGTAAGTACTTGCGAAATGGTGGGCCCGGTAGCCGAGTTGTAAGAGTGGGTTGGAGGTGGCTGATTCAGTCCGCGGCCTCAGAGGAGGGCGGAGATTTTTCCATTCTCCTCCGAACGGGTCCTAGGGTCTACCCAGCCCTCTGTGGAATGGGTACCGGGATTCTCTCCCGGGGGTTGAAGACCTCAACTTAGTCCCGTTGGTTACGGAGCGCCGGGAACATTACCTGCTGCGACCCCAGTTGTAACCGCAGACCCCAGGCCTGTAATTGAAACTCTTTAAAATAACATGCGAAATATGATTTTTACGACTAGCTTTTGGGATGCGAATCTTATGAGTCCAAAATTAGTCGATTTTCATTGTTTTATCTTTAGAAGTAAATCATCGAAATTACCAATGTTCCGCAATTAGATGAACACTATCCAAATAAGAGTCTTGTTACACTCAGCCTCGGACTACAGGGTCTTTTGCAACACAAGAAAAAGTAACAATCTAGACATTAAAATGTAAAAAAAAAAAATCGTGCGTAATTTCAAAGTATTGGATAAGAATTAATAAAAATTAAAAATAGTTTAATTTCTTGATGTTTTCATACGGAGTAACCGAAATTAAAAAGTTTTCGAACTTTCTGGATTCATTTTAGGCTTTGAAAACGTACTTGGTGGAGAGTAATGGCAGACCTCAAGATCTTTCCATTTTAATGGGCAAAGTGGCTGGAAATGTCATTTGTCATCTTTTATTTGGACAACGATTTGAATATGATCACGAAAAACTGAATAGACTGTTGGAAATCAATGACTCAACAGGACGAACTATTGAAATGATTTCATATAAAGACACACTGTGGTTCACCAGGTAATCTTGTTTTTTAAATCTATACTTAGATATATCTATGTCAGTAGTGCCTTTAGCTTCATAAATTGAAAGGTAACAGAAATCTCATATCGTGTAAACATAAAACATATCAGGTTTTTGCACATGTTAAGAAGTTTTTGATCGCTGCAATTATGAAGTTTTAACAGCATTGCTCATTGACGAATGTTTTGATCTTAGGGACTTATCTAAAGACTCGATATGTCTTGCTTTTGATAGTCTAAACTTATCAGTAAAGTGTGAGCTTAACCTTGATAAAAAGCGTTTGAGTTATTTTCTTCTTTTGAAATGGACAATTTTATTCAGAGAGATATATGCGGACGGAGATCTTTTTGTATAAATTTTTCAGCATTAAAAAAAAGAAATAAAATGAAATTAAATAAACAAAAAATTTTAAAAAACATCATTTTAGGGAAAGTAGACCTAAGTTCTTCGTGACCTTCTTGAAATCAAATTAACATTTCAAACACATTCTTCGGTCGTCATTCTAGATTAGATAATTTGTTGTCTTGGTTTATTTACTTTGGGAAGTTATTCTTAATAAATCAGTAAGTCTGTATTATTGGTTTTGTACACCCCTCCTTCCCACGAACTTTTCGCCCGCTGGGTGGGTCTTCTTAAAACTTGATATGCATTTTTTTTTTTAACATCCCTGACACTTTTTCTGGACATGATCTATTTATATCATGTCCTATTTAATATCATGTTCTATTTATGACCACTTATTTCTCTATTGGCCGATTCTTTGTTGTCGATAACCCCCACAAATGATTACTCACGACAAATTTTATTAGTTGTGAATGGTTTACAGGTCTGTTTAACCTGAAGTTGGTTTCTTGACTCAGGGCCCGCTCTAGCGGTTACGTCGCCCCGGACAAAAAGACAAATTGCCGCCCCTTAAGAATATATATATATATATATATATATATATATATATATATATATATATACACTCATGGACAAAAAAATTAGCGCACCAAGAAGGAGTCGTCAAAATGAAACGAAAATTTACATACGTAATGACTACTTTGATATAAGTAAATGATAAGAAAATCAAAGAAAAAGGATAATTTATTACAGAGAAAAAGGCAAAAGAACGGAGGAGTTAATACTCCGTTGGACCCCCTCTAGCGCGATTGCACGATGCGATACGATCGGGCATTGAGTCATACAAGTTCTGTATGATGTCTTGAGACATTTCGTTCCATATTTGCTGTACCC
>JAFIDM010003189.1:44877351-44891509 GCA_023159025.1 Thereuonema tuberculata | reverse complement strand
AGCTCAGTGGTTTTTGTTTTTTGTTTTTGTTTAGTTATTGTGCGGTTTTGTATTGTTTTCTTTGAAGTTTTAACTTGGTCCGCACGTTAATTTTGATTTAAGTATTAGTGAGAATGAAAAATATATTTTTATTTTTACTTAAAACCGCACGAACTATTGGCCAACCTACTAAAAATTGACTTTGCTTAAAATGGAAACGCTGTGAATTAAAAGATAGTTAAATGAATAAATTTAATTGAATGCTTATTGTACTTTTTTCTCAACAGGTTTTTTCCAACACCTTGGACTGGTTTTGATATCCTGATAGAGTCGAAAAAAAATTTCTATGACTTTATCGATGAACTAATTGAAGAACACGAAGAAACATTTGATCCTGATAATCTCAGAGACTTGGTCGATGTGTATCTATTAAAACTCAAGGAAAATAAAAACTCCCGAGATGCAGACAACGTTTTCACAAGTTAGTTTTTCTTTTCATTCAAATTTTAAGTTTTAAATGAAATGTCTCATTTAATCTATAAGTTGCATGTAAAATCATTTCTTAAAATTAAGTTTTATTACAGTATTTTAATTAAATATTAAAGAATCATTAAGATATTGTGTTATTATTGACTCTGTGAATATCCACATTTTGCAGGAAAACATTTGCGCGCCAATGCAGCAATTTTATTTGGTGCTGGATTGGATACCACGGCTACTACACTTATGTGGGGATTTAAAATGATGCTGCTACATCCAGAAATTATGAAGAAAATCCAGGAAGAAGTGGATTCAGTAGTAGGACGATCCAGACTACCATCATGGACTGATAGGCCTAATCTTGTCTATACAGAAGCAACCCTATTAGAAATCTTGAGATTTTCAAGTTTTTTGCCTATAAATGTTCCTCATACAAATTTAGGTAAAAAAAATAGTTTGTATTAAATTTAAATATAAAATATTTTGATGTCTATAGTACTTTACTGAATTGTTAATTTTCGAAAAAAAAAAGTCAAACAATCCCCCACAGAATTTGACATTGGCTAAAATATCCACTACATAGTTTTCACAAATTGATCATTTGCCAACAAACGTACCTTTCTGTTTGCTTCTATTGAAATCTTTCTCTGTTAGATCCAGCTACCGTCCTCGAAAGCGGTAGACCAACTTCTCAATTTGAAGACTCTGGCAGATACTCCTGTATCTGTCAGTAAGCACAAGACATTGAACTCCAGTCGCGGCGTGAAATCCGTGAACCCGATCTCGACGGTTTAAGTGATGCTGACCTTCTCGAAGGCTTCTCTTCGCAGGGTGACTGCTGTCCGACGGATTAACGTTCGTCGAGATAATAAAGAGATACCCACTCGTACTATTATCCTTACTCTTAACTCCTCAACACTATCAACGATATTAAAGCTGGATATTTATATTGTTCTGTACAAGCTTACATCCCCAACCCCTTGCATTGATTTAAATGCCAGCGTTACGGCCATGGCTCTGCCGCTTGTCGTGGCAAGTCAACCTGCCCTAAGTGTGGTGAGTTTTCCCATGAGTCTGAATTTTGCACAAGGCCACTTAAATGTATCAATTGTTCGGGTGACCATTCTTTCTACTCTCGATCTTGTCCTTGATGGAAAGAGGAAAAGGAGATCCAGACCATCCGTGTGAAACACTCCCTATCTTATCCCGAAACCCGGAAAATGCTTCCTGCTGCGACAACCCAACAGACTTTTTCTTTTGCTGTGAAATCCAAACAGACGTCTTCGATCTCTTGTCAAACTGACATCACTTGTCCTTCTCACGAGTCTTTTTCTGCTAACTTTCAAACCATTGCTACTTCTACAACACGAGTTCCGTCCTAATCAACACAATCTACTTCACAATCCACCATGTTGTCTTTGCCGGTATCTTCAAGCCCTTCTACTACCCCAGCAGGTCTAAACTTCACACAGAAATGGCCCTCCGTATCTCCACACAAATCTTTTTTTTCGCCCAAATTCACGTTCACGCTCACCTTCTCGTGGCCGTCCTAGCCCAGACGATTTTATGAAGACGATATGGAGGACCCCTTCACACTCCCTACTTTACGGCACCACTACCGCCTCCACCTTGACTTTTAGGTTTTTATATAATTGTTCCATACCTTTTTTATAGGTCCTTTCTCCTACAGTATTTATTATAATAAAAGATCTTCAACATCTCACAATTAAACGTAATATTTTACATTTATTATTAAAAGCAAATATTCGCCTCGAAAATTTGCTTTTAATAATAAATGTAAAATATTACGTTTAATTGTGAGATGTTGAAGATCTTTTATTTTAGTTTTTTAGTTTTAACTTTTAATTTTTTTAATTTTTTCGTGGCTCTCTTGTATTGGAATTGTAGAGGACTCGCTCCAATCTGAACGATGTTAAAGCCCTACTTTACATACATCATCCTATCTGTATGTGTCTGCAAGAAACTTTTCTTACAGGGAGCGACACCTGTTCTCTTCCTGTGTTATTCTATGCTGAGTAAACAGCGGACTGATAGGAGCTGAGGAGTTTGTATCCTACATGACACTCCATCCTCCTCTGTTCCACTTACGACTCCTTAGGAAGCTGTTGCCTACTCGCCTTTCAACTAGTCGACTTTTACTATTTGTAGCTTGTATCTTTCCCCCACAGCACCTTTTTCGCCTACAGACATTGCTCATCTTCTGGATTAATTACCGACTCCGTTTCTCTTAGTTGGAGACTTCAATTTCCGTCTGGGGTTCTTCCTGCACCAATCCTAGAGATACTGTTATTAAAGATCTTTTAGTTCGGCATATTCTTTGAACCTTTTTAGATGCCACAACTCATTTCACATCCTGCCAATATCCTCCTCTGCTATTGATTCAGCAATAGGTACTGCTTCGCTCTATCCCCATTTCGCATGAGTTATTCAAAACGATCCTGTGGCAGTGACCATTTCCCAATCATTCTCAAAGAGCTACCTCGTTCTGCTATTTCCTTACCTCATCATCTTCGATGGAAATTTGACTCTGCTGACTGGATAAATTTTACTAGCAGCTGTAATCTGGAGGCATTGGAGGCAGTTGATCTTTCGGCTACAGTTGATCAACTTATTGACGAGGTCACATATACCATCATTTGTGCTGCCAGAGCAACAATTCCACAAACATCTAGACGATTCCCTCTGCATCCCAAACCTTGGTGGACTCATGACTGTATTTCTGCTCAGAAAATTAAACAGAAAGCCTGGAACATTTTCCGACATTATCCATTTCTACCAATCTTTTAGCTTTTAAAGAGCAAGAGTTTCTGCTCGTCGTATCCGCCGCATTAGTTAGAAAGTGATTAAGCCATGTTTTGTATCGTCGATAATGCGTACCTTATCTTCAAAGATAAAATTCATAGGATGCACGGAAAATATGTATCTCAATCTTTACACATTCTCCAAGAAGATGGAAATGGTAATATCTCTGAACAGGTTGAAGCCCTTGGACGAGCTTTTGTGCGGAATTCCAAACCTGCTTTGTTATCTCCTATTTTTCAAAAGATTAAAGAACGTGCTGAGGCTGTTCCATTAAAGTGTTCTTCTTCCAACAGAGAACTGTAGAATCTCTCTTTCTGTTTATTATTGTTTGAAATAATTGTTTGCTCTAGACACCAGCAAAAATACCGCCTGCGGCCCTGACGGAATTCATTACATGATGTTGCGTCACTTATCCTTTTCTTCGTTGAATGTTCTTCTGTCTATCTTTAATAAAATCTGGTTAGAAAATGTATTCCGAGCTATCGTCATACCTTTTGCTAAACCTGGTAAAGACGTCAGTGATCCCAAAAATTTCGCCTCAAAGCCCTCACCAGCTGTTTGTGTAAGACGCTTGAATGCATGGTAAAACGACGACTTCAATGGTATCTTGAAGCCAATAAACTTCTCGCCACCACACAGTATGGATTCCGGCAACATCGCTCTACGGTTCACCATCTTGTATGTTTGGAAGATGCTATTCGCACTACATTTGTTAATAGAGAACACCTCGTCGCCATCTTATTTGACTTGGAGAACGCATACATGGAAATTTGGCATTTTGCAAGATCTTCATCGTTACGGTCTTTGTGGTCATATTCGCAATTTTCTTGCGAATTGTACCTTTCAAGTCCGTCTGGAATCTTCGCTCTCTACATGCTATCCTCAAGAACTCAGGGCTGTATTTTGAGCGTTACCCTTTTTTCCATAAAAATAAACGGCATCATCTCCGTTTTGCCTCCATCTATCCACCATTGTTTATATGTTGACGACTTACAGATCTCCTGCCGTTCTGTTAATTTACGTCTGATTGAAAGACAACTGTAGTTAGCTCTATATCAGTGGCAGATGTGGAGTGTTTCTAATCCATTCCAAGACTGTATGTGTCCATTTCACTCGAAGTCAGGTAACTTTTCCTGATCCCAAGGTGACTCTTGGTGGCGTCACACTTCCATATCTTTCTCAGCATAAATTTTTAGGCCTCATTTTTATTAGGAAATTGACTTTTAAGGATCACATACTTGACCTTCGGAAACGGTGTCTTTTAAAACTAAATTGTATCGAAGTGCTTTCGCATTCCACATGAGATGGTGATCGTTTGGCCTTGTTGCGCATTTACCGAGCCCATATTCGATCCAAACTGGATTATGGTTGTATTATATACGGCTCTGCACGGCAGTCTGTTCTTCAGACACTTGATCCTCTTCACCATCAGGCCCTCCGTTTCTGTTTCGGTGCGTTCCGTACTTCACCCATTCCCAGCCTGTACGCAGAGGCTCCGGAACCGTCCCTGCACTTTCGTACACAAGCTTTGTCTCTCCAATATTTCGCCCGTATTTCTTCTCTTCCACATCACCCTGCTCATCAATGTGTCTGTTGTCCCCATCAACGACGACTTTTCAACAATCGTCCTTCCATTATCTCACCGTTTGGACATCGGATGATGACTTGGCTCACTACACTACAGCTCACTGACCTTAACATTGCCACTCTACCTACTTTGCCATGAGCACATTGGAAGTAACGCCTACCAAACTGTGATTTCTCGCTTCGTAATTTTGCGAAAATCAACACGCCCTGAGTAGTCTTTAAGTCTCTGTATCGGGATCATCTGTCCCGTCACTCCGATTTCAACATTTTTTAAACCGATGGATCTAAAGATGAAAATATTATGTTGGGTAGCCTTTTTTACTGAGACTTTCAGTAATGCTGTTCATCTTCCTTCTGAGGTTTGGTGTTCTCTGCTGAGCTTTATGCCATTTTTCTAGCTTTACAGTATGCATTGCAGGAGAAGTTTTCAAAAACACTTATCTATAGCGATTTTGAGAGTGCTATGCGGGTACTGTGCAATCACACCCTGAAGGTTCACCCTTTGTTTTATCCATTTTAGATTTTTTACAACGTTTTCACCGTTGTAACTCGAATATTTCCGACTCGACAGAAAGATATTCTTCTGATATGTCTGTGGATTGGGCATACGAGACTTCATAGCTATTTACTGCTGAATCGTCCACCTCCCCTGTGTGCTACGTGCAATGTTGTTTTAACTATTCAACATATTTTCATTGAATGTCCTGCTTTTACTCAACATCGTCGTCAGTGCTTTTATCCTCTTTGTAAATTTCACTTCCCTTTTCATATTTCCTTGCTTTTAAACAACAATGATCTTTTACCCATTTCATCAGTTTTACGCTTCATTCATCAATATGACTTTGCCACTCTCCTATAATTATCAGGTTTTTAATTTTCTTCTATAGACTGTAGATTATTTACTATTCTTTGGGCACTACCTGTTCTTTTCTTGATCTTTGTCCTTTCTCTGTCCTTTTTATCTAGACAGTTTTCATTTCCTTTTCTTTAATTCTCATTTTTACCTTTCTTGGCGCACCTTAGCCACAGATGCTTTTGCGTCATTAAAATCTATTAACCAACCAACCAATCAACTGAAACAATCGATAACATGTTATAGCTTTACAGTAATATCATTAACTGCCTTTATTTACCTGTTTTATTACTGAATTTCTACTGCATTAATACTATATTTCTAATCATCATGATGATATAAAACTCCTTTAATAGTTTTAACATATGTAAATTGAGTTCTTAACCTTAATTTTATTTAGACTTTTTTACTTAAATTCCACTTTTAATATAAGATACAGGTCTTTAAAGATTGATTAAAGAAAAGTATCTTAGAAATAATCTACTTCTTTATTATCTTCAAAACAACAAAATAAGAAACAAGGGCAGCGCAAGAATAAATTGAAACAGAAAGGCAATTTATTTATTCTTCTGCTGCCTTTGTTTATTATTTTGTTGTTTTGATTAAAACTTCCAGCACGTTAAATTTAGTTCCTTATTTATCTTCTGTTGTTAATTTCTTTCCATACTGATTTTAACAAATTTACTGATCTTTGATTTCCTTCCAGTATTTCCTGTTTAATTTCTACGAGACTATTTTTACTTAGTTTTTAATCATTCAATTGATTTATTTCTAATTAAAAAAAAATTTTCTTTGTTTATTTGTTCATCTATCTACTTAACAGTCACAATGCCTTTTTTATAATTTCGTTTTAAAAAAGTAATAAAAATTATGAAGAGAATAACTTGAAATTCTGTTTTTCAGAGGAAACGGAAGTGAATGGTTATACAATTCCTAAGAGATCAACAATTTTGGTGAATTTATGGCAAATGAATAACGATCCAAAATACTGGAAAAACCCAGATGAATTTAATCCTTCCCGTTTCGTGGACGAAAATGGTAAAATAAAGAGAACGGAATATTTTATACCATTTTCTACTGGTAAGCAGGGTTATTTAATTTTACAGTTAACAAACAAATTGATAAGTTTTCAGTAAATTATTGTTTTTTTTTTTAACTTTATGAAATGTGTTTTTTAAACAGTATAGAAAAGAAATTTACATTCGTTTAATTTCTTTTTATATTAAGATTAAAATAGTCTGATTCGTTTCGTATCAATAATAACTGCCTAAAACGCATTAAAGCCAGACTGAATTTATGTTAGTAATAGTGATTTATCAAGGTTCACTATTTACAGATACGTACATTACAAATATAAACTTTCAATATTTACTGAAATTATTTCCACACAGACAAACACATACGTATACACATCTCTATCCCCATTTACAAAAAGTTTCTAATTAACATGATACTGCCAAGCGTGATAATCACTACATTATCTTTTCTTTTTTTTATAGTATATTCCAGAGTTACTTGGTACACTTAAGATTATGTAATAATACAAAATCAAAAGACGTGTCAGTTGACAGCACAGTGTTATTAGTTTTGTGTATATTGTTAACTGCACATAAGATGTTGTTTTTCTTTAGTTTCCTGTTAAAGAGATTTGGAAAAGAAAGAACAAATTCAAATTACATTTAGTTACAATAGTATTTGATTTGGTGCAAACACTTCTATAATAAGAACTACAATTATGCTACTGCTATTTTAACAGTGATGCAATAAGTCTAAGTTCTAGTACACTTTATAATAATATTATATTATTTATATTACTTTAATAATGTATACGGACTTGCTTTTCTACTGCCAAACGTCTCTGATTGGATTAAAAACCCTCAAAGAAATTTGACAAATTTTGTAACTTTTAGCTCGTCTTCGAAAACTTCTTGCACCTGTATTTATTAAATATTATTTCTTTATTTTATCAATTACAAAAAGTAAGATTCGATAATTTAAAAAAACAACAGATACAAATAACATCCAAAGTAATTTACTTCTGTCTTAACAGAGTACTTTAGTGAGTTTTTTTTATTTATTTTTTCTCTTGTTTTCAGGTGGGAGAGTGTGTTTGGGTGAGTCTTTGGCAAGAATGGAATTGCTTATTTTCTTTGCCACAATTCTACAGAATTTCAACTTATTACCACCAGATGGAGAGAAAGTCACATTGGAAACCTCCAAAAAAGGTGTCAGAAAATTAGAACATTTTAGAATTCGGTCAGTACTTCGTACATGAAAAACCTGACTTTTACAATTAATTTTCTTCTTCTAATAAAAGGAATTTGGTAATCTAATTGTAAAGAAATCCTATCATCATTGTTTTGCTCATTTCATACTTCGAAATAATAAAAATAAGTTCAGTTTGTATTTAACATCGTCTGTCACGTGGATCATTTGATGAAGCCTCTGTAATAAAGATCATTGTGATATGAAACTGACAAAGGAAGGCTTTATAGAAAACTGTTTTTGTTTCTGTTATTCAATTCTTATTGTTTTATATTAAATAAAAAAAAGTTAAAATGGTCTCATTTAAAATTAGCATGTATAATACAAATGGTGGCTCCTAAAGCTTTCGAAGTATCTTCTAAATGTTATCGTTTTAAATGTTATCGTATTTATTATGATGTTAATATAAAAACTAGCTGAATATCCGTTTTTCATACATGGTACACAAAAAAAGATGTGGATCAAAAAGAAATTGAAATTCGACACTTTCCCCCACTTCCGACGCCTTTACCTCCGTCTCTACAACTCTTGGTCAACTGTTAAGACAACGTATATCTTAAACATAAAAACCCAGCGTTTCCCAACTAAATTCGATAAACTATAAAAATAAAAATCAATGTAAAGCTCTTTAAGCACTCTACAACTTTTATTTGAAGCTTTTACGACGAAGGGACGAGAAACGACTAGAAGCATTTGAAATGTGGATATGAGAAGAATGGAGCATGTGAAATGGACAGACAAAATAAGAAATGAAGCTGTGCTAGAAAGAGTGGGTGAAGAAAGAATAATGCTGAAACTGATCAGGAAGAGAAAAAGAAACTGGTTGGGTCACTGGCTGAGAAGAAACTCCCTAATGAAGGATGCACTGGAAGGAATGGTGAACGGTAAAAAAGTTCGAGTCAGAAGAAGATTTCAGATGATCGACAACATTATGGTAAATGGATCTTATGTGGAGACGAAGAGGAAGGCAGAAAATAGGAAAGATTGGAGAATGCTGGGTTTGCAGTGAAGGACCTGCCCTTGGCAGAGAACTATGATTGATTGATTGATTGATTTCCTATACATTTTTGGTTTAGAAAATTTTATAGGTAAAAGAAATCCGAATTGGATCGAAAAAAAAGTTTTTCATGAGAAAAATGTGGAAAATGAAGAAAACCGTTGATTTTGTCCTATAATAGTTTTTAGTACAAAACTCAACTAAACTGTATTTTAAGAACGCAAAAAGACAAACATTTTAAAAAAGAATCATGACATTTGACCTAACTATTTTTCAAAATACAACCCATTAATTACTTGCATGCAGGCAGCGCCCGAATCTAACCTCCCACTTCCTCTCCCTCCGCCCCTGAAACATCTTTTTTTCTGGCACCATGCATTTTTCTATTTCCTTATGTAAAATATAATGAAATATAACGTAACCATTGCCAAAATATGTACGATTTGCCGTCACTTTCAAAAAGGAGAGCGTTTTGAAAAAAAAAAATCGCTTCGACTATGTACTTTGTATGTATACGAACAGGTAAAACTCAATGCTGGGCCTTTTTTGTTTCGAGAAGCAAAGATTTCAATCAATCATTTGGAATTTAGAATAACGTAGAATATGAGAATAAAATAGTTTATTAAAGTTATGTAAAGTCCGACAGTGATTTGGAATTTTGAAAAAAAAGCCAATTAGCCCAGTCAAATTAGACTTTTGGTTGAATTCATAAAAAGCTGGAAATGATTTTATTTCACTTTGGGCATCCCAAATAAGAGTGATATGAGTTTGAGACGTTTCTGAGCTGAGCTAAACTTTAAAAGCCAAAAAACCTCAAATTTTGGCACTTTTTTCAGTTTTTGCGGTTGTAACATCTAATGGGGGCATCATACAGAAAATGTCACTCATATTGCATTAAATTTGCATCGAATGATCTCTTTAAACATTAATTTTGATTCAGTGGTTTGGTCAAAATCAGCAGTTAAAGATCAGTAAAATTTTTCGTTTCGGCTGAAAAGTGCGTTTCGCTCACTTTCAAACGCCTGTGACAAGAAAATCGCTATTCCAAATGAAAAATGTAATTACCTGCTGTACCCTACTCAATGTAGGTAGGTACCTCATTATATTAAAACAAATGGTAATGAAAAGGGCCTTCTTTTCAGACAAAGTATCTATTGATCGTAAAATTAATAGTAAAGGGTTCAGAAACAAGAAAGCTATATCAACAAAAATGTTTTATTTAATATAGCAAAAAATTACTAATAATCAATTCTTTACACAGATAGGTATTTAAATGAAAAAGGAAGTTGGCGAATTCAATGAAAAAGGAATGTAACATTTTTTAATAACATTTCTGCCGCATGGAAGATGATCCAGAATTGTGGTCATTGTCGTCCTCCAGCTCTTCATCTTCGGGATTTTTTTGGTACGCGTCCTCTTCAATAAGGTCCACTTCTTCGTCATGTGAAGCTGTTTCCAGCAGTAAAGTATCATCTCGGACCGACAATTAGTACAATCAGTTCACCAGCTTTTCTACAGGAGCAAGCTGTTTGGCATCCTTTTTTATAAGAACACGAAATGTTGTTCAGTAGTTATATTGGCGCTGATGGTAGCTTTGTGGCATTAGCTACGAGAACGTTTTTGATGTCCTTCCAGTCCCACTCCTGCGGAACAAGGAAGTTGTTCCAACCACACTTGAAAACCGAAACAGTTCTTTGAAGGCTGGTGTCCTTCTGGAAGATGTTGATAAATTTTGTTTTGCCCTTCCTGAAAAAGTACTATCGCAGCTACTGAAGGCGTGTAAGAATAATAATTTTTTTCTGCCTCTTCAGAGATCTTACAATTATTTGGACTGTAGATGGATGTGTTCTATTTCCCTTTTCCAGGTTTCAGCAGGAATATTTTGTGGATGGATTCTGGCTGCTGATGCGCAGTCAGCAGGACCAATATGTCTATGTCTTCCCCAACAATGAATACATTTCCATTTGTTTTGATAACTTACATCAAATGCTGTTCTGATAATCAAGAGATCTGAGTGACCTGCTTGGCATGAAAACCTTCAGCTGTCAGTTTTGCTATAAGCATTGATATAAGACGTTTTTCAGTTCGTTTGATAGAATCCTCTCTTTCGGCATTGTCACTGTCATTGTGTCAACAAACAAAACTGACGCTGACGACATACTATGTTCTCTTCGGGTGCGTTCAGCTGATTTGATGCTTTTTTCTGTTGCATCCTCTGGGTAGCCATCAAATACAATAATACATTTGGAACCGTAGTGATTCTTATACTGCACATATTTGTCGAGGATAGACGAAAACTGTTCGTTTGTTTGGCACACAAGTCTGTGTAAGAGGAAACCTCCATCAATGACGAAGTCAGCATTCGTTAGTTCCATTGGAATGACTGGAGTGAACAGGTTATATAAGGTTGATTTCCGTGTTTTACGCATTCCACCGTCATCAAATAGCGATAATGGATATGGAGCCAATTCAAATCCAAAATAAGATTCGAGCTGTTCTTATAATTTCATTCGGAAAATGGTATCAGGATCGACGGGGACCAGTGTGTCATTGATCTTGAGAGAACAGTTTAGAGCTCTCTGCGGCATTACTCGGTTTTTCCTCAGCAATGTGAGTTCCTTAAAGTTACTGCCTCTAATGTTAGTCATTTTTGTTTACCCAATTTCATGAGCTTTGTGGCAGTTTGTTTTCATCACCCTTAAACTCATGATGGTATCTCCGAGAGGAAATGGATCGTGAGAATCTAACCAGTCACAGAATTTCTGAACATCGATGTGGACTCTTTTTCATTCTAGAGTTTGTGGTATCAACGTGCTGATCCGTTGAGGCAAATTGCGGAAAATGAGTTCTTACTATGTTTGGTTTTTTTTTTTGCATGCATCTACGAGTAGGACTGAGCAAAATTTTAAAATTAGGCGCTCCCTGAACGCAGAATTTAATGTCCTAGAACTTTCGTATCTTACATTTTTCATTTGGAATAGTCGTTTTCGGGACACAGGCGTTTGAAAGTGAGCGTAACGCACTTTTCAGCCGAAATGGAAAATTTTGCTCATCTTGAACGTGTGATTATAACCAAACCCTGAACCAAATTCAATGTTTAAAGAAATTATTGGACTCAAACTTTAATGGTGTTTAATTTTGGTATGAGTGACATTTTCTGTACGATGCACCCTTTAGATGTTATAAGGCAAAAACTGAAAAGAAGTGCCAAAATTTTGAGGTTTTTGGCTCCCAAAAGTTTAGCTCACCTCAGAAACCGTCGCAAACTCATATTACTCTTATTTAGGATACCCAAGTGAAATAAAATCATATTATAGGTCCGAAATTAGCGCCGGTACACCTGGTTTAGAAGTTACAAAATAATTTAATAAACAAGGTTAATACACAACTATAGTTTCTATTGCTTTGTTGAGCAATCATTTCAAGTGGAAAATTATAAGGACAGTTATGGCTATATATAAAGTTCAATACTGTAGGGGACGCCTTGTGGAAGCCCCGTAGGAACATAATCATGATGTGATGTCTGAGTAAGGCAGCACCATCAGCGGAGGAGTCTGGAACTGGAATCGTAAACATCAGCACATGCGACTGCGTTGCTCCATCAGGTCTGATCAAATGGTAGATAGTAAACAAAGAAAGGAAACAAAAGACATTTCTTTGGAAATCTTTGGTCCAAGATAATGTTGTGTCTTACTAAAAAGAAATGAACTGCCAAATTAAAATTAAAATAATTTTTAAATTAAAAATTAAAAATAAAGAATTTTATATGAATAGAATTTTTGTATAAGAATCATGTGAATTGTATGAATATCTCTAAATTTTAAAGTGTAATTCCTCTCATCGAAGCTATGTATCATCTGCAATTCTTCCAGTTTAATGATAAAATTTTCAAGCAAACTGAAGGTCTTTTTATGGGCTTATCCGCGTCTGCCATCATTGCGGATTGGATAATGATATATATATATAGAGGACTCTACGCTCTCATTGTTAAAGGAGGGTCAGGTTCATTTACCCATTTATTATATATATGTGGACGACTTTATCGCCCACGCGGACAAAAATATCACACAAAGCATTTGTGATGTTTTTTCGGATATCCATGTCAATATAAAAATGGATATTGAACACGAAAAAGAATCAACGCTGCCTTTGCTAAATACATTAATTACTACTGCTGGAGAAGTTTTTAATACATCAGTTTACCGGAAACCTACTTTTTTCCGGAATAACCATGAATTACTCATCATATGCTCCGTTGTCATTTAAAATCAGTCTCATCTAAATGTTCGTAAAAAGAGCATTCACTTTATCATCTACATGTGAAGCCTTCAACAATGAGCTCGAAATTGTTCACATTCTCCTGAAGCAAAATGGATTCCTCGAATTATTCATTAGGCGATATTTCAAAAGAGCCATTACCCGTTGCTATAATAATGTGGATATCCAAAGGACCAAGGTGAAACCTGCTTATGTATCTATTGACTAACATGTAGATATTTTCGTCGCCTTGAGTAGAATTTGTAAACCATACAATATCACCGTAACTGCACCGGCATCTCATACCATCGGCAAAGTATGCAACAAACTCCACAATGACATAAATAGTGAATCTAAAGGCGTGTTTATGCTATTTCTTGTCTTAATAAACAGTGCATTTACATAGGAGAGACTCGCCTTGTATGAGCGTGTAGCTGAGCACCGCAGGGCCCTAATTAATAGAAATAATGATTATTTGACTTTTAGACATGAAATGCAGTTCCATCATGGACTTAAGGGACCCTTGAATTTTAGACACCTGCAAATCAGATTTTAAAAGAAATGTGTAGAATCCATTTTCATTTTAAGTTCACCCTTTGCCTACAATGATTGTATCGCCATCGTTAAATATGGAATAAAGAAAGAAAAGAAGAGAAGAACTAAAGTAGGCAAACTTGAATGTTCCACTCACAAATGAAGAAAAAAAAAATTCCTTTCTTGTGCTCCCCCCGCTTCCCACCTTTTTAAGTTGATTTTATTTCATTTCAAAAATTTTCCATTTAATTTCATCGTTTATTTTATTTTATTTGGTTTCAGAAATTTTATTTTTTATTTTTATTTTTTAATTAGATAAAAATTCTTTATTTTTAATTTTTCATTTTTTTTTTTTTTTTTTTTTTTTTTTTTTTTTTTTTTTA
>JAFIDM010003189.1:44863823-44877251 GCA_023159025.1 Thereuonema tuberculata | reverse complement strand
TTTTTTTTTTTTTTTTTTTTTTTTTTAATTTCAAAGTTAAATGCTTTTAATTTGGCCGTTCATTTCTTTTTAGTAAGACACAACATTGGACCAAGACACTTATCTTGGACCAATGATTTCCAAAGAAATGTCTTTGTTTCTTTTCTTTGTTTACGATCTACCATTTGATCAGACCTGATGGAGCAACGCAGTCGCATGTGCTGATGTTTACGATTCCAGTTCCAGACTCCTCCGCTGATGGTGCTGCCTTACTCAGACGTCACATCATGATAATGTTCTTATGGGGCTTCCACAAGGCGTCCCCTACAATATTGAACTTTATTTATAGCCATAACTTTCTTTGTAATTTTCCACTTGAAAATGATTGCTCAACAAAACAATGGCAACTGTAGTTGTGTATTAAGCTTGTTTACTAAATTATGTTGTAACTTCTTAACCAGGTGTACCGGCTCTAATTTTTGGACCTATAATATGTTCAGTACACGTAAAGGATTGTCTGCTCTTGAAATAAAATCATTTCCAGCTTTTTACGAATTAATGGAAGGCACGGCCCTTTTTTTGGTCTAATTTGATTGGGCTAAAAACCATGTAGCTTATAACTACAGTATATTTTTTTATCATATTTTTTTTTCATAGAAAGAAATTAAATGTGCATTATTTCATGTTTTATTTATTTTATTTCCTTAACTGTCCGTTTCAAGTGTTAAGTTTTGGTAACTTATAGTGTTCATTCCAATAATATGCTCCCCAACATTGCCTCTACGGTAATGAAAGTTCGCCTTACGACGGCTTCCTGTACGACCATCATTCAGGAAGCAGGAAGATATGATCTAAACATTCAGAAGTAAACACTTAATAACCAAATTTGTAAACCTTATGACAACGAGTTAGTGTTTCTATACATTATCAGATATTTATCATTTATTTATTATTATAATAAAAACATTTTAAGCAATCTCATCGTTATGTAATATTTATTAGGGTTATTATTTTATCTTAAATCATTAGACGAGAGTTTCACATTTTTTATTTACTTTTATATAACAATTTGTAAATAGCGATAACATAACAAATGCATTTAAACCGACGAAGCAGTGCATTCAGTCATTAGTTTTGGACAGTCACTGTTTTTTCTAAACCTTCAAAATGGCTGTACTGGAGTGGTTGAATGAAGCTGACATTGTGCAGTTTCTATTAATTTTTGTTTCAGTTCTGTCTTTAAATTTATACAAGGGAAACTGCGAACTGCTTTTCATGTTTGAAGAGCTTTCTTTCTCAACTGAAACTCTGGAGTTGTTCGAAGAGTTTGTTACAAAACTGTATAAGATACCAGGAATAAAAACAACAGAAGAAGTCCGGTTCAAGCTCTTCGCAAAACAAGTTTAGAAAAACTACCACCCACGAGCCATCACATAGAAAGGGCTCACTATCTTAACTGTGGTAAGGCAAAATGCCACCGAATCATTAGCAAGACATCAGATCCTATTGAATCTGGGTTGGGTCATGCAAGACAATGCGTTAAGGCAACTTCTCAAAACCCTTGAAGTTTTGGTATACTCGAGCGTTCAAAACCCGGCGTTAGCATTGCCAAAGCTGCTCTTTACACGGGGCGTTTGGTGAGCGTTAGCAACTCTCAGTCCTCGAGGGTGCACTTTCCTTTAATTTACTGCTGTAAGAATGTCAAGGGGGCTAAACTAACGCGACGTTAGCGACACTCGTGTCAACCACATGTAGCGTTGCCATCCTGGCATTTTCAACGCTCTCGTGTAGACCAGGGCATTTTTGGGCGTTTTCAACGCTCGTGTAACAAGAGTGGAAAAAAAAAAACTATACATGTGTCGAAAGAACAAACTCAATTATACTTTAGAATAAGATATTTCCACAGTAGTTATAATGAATATGTCGATAAACTTCTTTAATTACTTCTAAACTTCTAAAATAAACAATATTTCTTTTCCTTAAACACGAAACTTCTTCAGGGTTTTTTTTGAGGATAGGTAAGAAACTTTTAACTTTTCTTCATAGAATCCGTTAAATGGATTGGTCAAACTATAATATCTTTACGTTTTTGATATTAAGTAGAATTTCTTGTGGTGAAAGGTAAAACTACATATCCTGATAAAGTACGACGAAGATGAGAGGGAATTAAATTTGTGTCGGGATCATTTGTTGATGGATTTTTTTTAGATCCAAGATCAACGAAATCACATGGTGGAGGACGTTTCAAATGCTCCCATTTAGCCATGGTAGATGCATTGGAATGGCTGGAGTTAACTTATTATTTAACTCGCCTAAGTTTAGTCGAACCAATCTCAGAGAATCTATTCGATTGATCCATAAATCTTCAAACTTTGGCCACTTCAGCCCCAAACCCTTCCATTGCAGATTAATGAGGTAACAGTGCTTTAGTTCCAGTCTTTCTCGCCACGGCGAGATATTTCAAAATGATGATCGCTGTAATTCAGTTTGCCCATAATTCTTTCTCCTTTTTAATTCAAAATCACTGAATATATCGGTAACATTGGATTTAGCGAAAACAAAAGGATGTCAATATTTTTTACTAGCAAAGACAGAGTTCTGCTGGAGTGGAAAAACAAAAAAATCCAAAAAATTAAAAAAGAAAAAATCCCTTTTTTCTTACACACTTAATGCAAGCACGTGAAGAAATGAACAACAATGGGAGAATAATAACTTGGGATTTACTGTGAGGATCACCTAGATCAACAATAACCTCGTAGTTAAACAATTACAATAAGATCCAGATTGTTTAAAGTGCACATTATGGTATCCCTGATTTTGGCCTATTTTTCCGAGTTGTGAGAAATGGCAGCCTTGGAACAACTTTTTAAGAAGTCGGATATTGATGGTGGATGCTTGAACTTCGTGTGTAGAATAAGGTTTGCAGTCAAACTGATTTAAAAATGGCTTCGCACATCTTTTATTTGAAAACTAACCCTCATGCAGTAGGTCCTGACTCGCGGCAGGACTCCGTCGGCGAATTATTCATACGAAACCTCCGATTGGTGGGTACCGTATTATCCAGTTTAGCCTCTAGTATCAAATAAAATGGAATAAAGCAAGCTTAGAAACCGAAAATGAAACTACAAACTGAAATGATGAGTTATATTCCATCTTGATAATTAAATGGAATACTTAGGCAGTAGAAACAAGCTTTCAGGTGTTACGGAGGATAAAATCTTCAAGCAACAGATGGTCATGAATTTGAAAGCAAACTGTGAAATATCAAGTTAAGTAAAGTTACTGGACTTATAAATTGGAGCCGAACATTGTTAAAATGTTCTTTAAGTTGTATCTTTTAGCCAGCTAAATGAATTCTTTCTTTTTTTTTTTTTAATGTAAATCAAGCCGTATATTCTAATTTCAAACTTAACTAAATTTCAGTGAAATCTGTTAAGAGAGCGTGTGTATATATATGTGTGTGTGCGTGTGTGTGTGTGTGTTTTAAGAAGGAATTCCTTATTACTAAATGTATATTGTTTTTGGAGGGTTGTATTATGTATCTTTATTAATATCAAGTTTTTTTTTAAGAGAATTAGAAATCTATTTGTACTCATTAATACCTATTTAAATATTAATGTATTACAGTACACTCTCGATATTTCGAAGTCGAAGGGACGCTAAAAATAATTCGAGATAGCGAGTTTTCGAGATAACAAGGTCGTAACCAAAACTTAAAAATTCACGTAAAAACACAAAGTACGGAATAATATTCTAAAAATTACAGTCTTGATAGATGAGAATAAGTATAAATATGTAATGATAATTTTAATTTTTAAAAGTTGTCGAAAATAATTACATTAAATTGAAAAGAATTAGTAATAAAAATTAGTAAAATGAACTTATATTGCTAGAATTTCTTAAAAAAATACCTCTCTTTGCTTCGACACAATTTGATGAACGGCGATTTTTCCGGAAAAATTCATTTTTTACTTCAAAAAATATTCGACATAAGGTTTTGAGTGAAAACTCTTCGACATGACAAGGTTTTGAGTGAAAACTCTTCGACATAAGAATTAAAATTAACATTAGATGAATATGTAATATTAAGGGGAAAAATAATTTTTCGACATATCAAGATTTTCGAGGTATCGAAGTTCGAGATATCGAGAGTCTACTGTATTTGTGCCGTGCTGGCGTGGCCGTGCGGTCTCGGCGGCGGTCTGCCGTGGCGGCCAGTGCGCCAGTACCTGGGTTCGAATCCCGGCAGTGGCATGGTTGTTTCAATTTCCTTTCCTGTGTTGTCCAGCCTCTCCTTCACTTTCTCTTCGGTCTGACGTCATTCCTTAATGTCGTCCTGAGAAAGGCAACGGGAAACCATCTCAGTATCTTTCCCTTGAAATTCTAGGGAGTCTGCTAGGGGTTCGCCATCTTGGGAACACTAGCGCTCCCTGGAACACGGAGGCTTCGGATACGAAGCGCGCACTTTGGTGCGTACCGGCAATACATAATACTGTATTTGTGTTGTAGTTGAATAATAATTGGAAAGAAACCGAATTTTTTTATATATTTTTCTTTTAAGAACTTTAGAAACAGAAAAAGAAATTATATTAAAGGATAATTGAAGTTAATATTTAATCAATTTGTTTAGTGGATGTTTTTCTAAAATAGGATCTACTCTTTAATTTTTGTTTTTTTAAGTTATATTAAGAATAAAGGCTCTTTTAAACTTGGTTACATAAACTTCGACTTTAATTTGAACATAGATTACAACATTATCATGTCTTTATCATTTATTTGTTATATTAACAACAGGATAAGTGTTTAGTTCAATCTCTTCATTATATAATTTTTCAGGTTACATGTTATCTTAAACTATCAGAGGAGAGTCGCATGGTCTCTATCTGCTTGTGATAAAATAATACGTAAACAGCGATATCTTATCAAATGCATTTAAGCCGACGAAATCACTGCATTCAGTCATTAGTTTAGACAGTCGCTGTCTTCGCTAAACTTACCTTACAATGGCTCTACTGGAGTGGTTGAGTCAAGCTGATATTTTGCAGCTTCTATTAGTTTTTGTTTCAGTTCTCTGTGTTACTCTAATATCTAAGAGATTTCTAGAAAGTTTTAAATTACCTCCTGGACCTTGGGGTCTTCCTATTGTAGGATATCAGCCATTCCTGAATAAAAGTGCTCTCGCCGAAAACTTCAAGGCCCTTTCCGAGAAATATGGACCTGTATATTCCATGCGATTAGGAGAAAGGTATTGTGATACTAATGAGAATTTTTGAATATTTTTTATTATGTAAACTTAAAGGAAAAAGAGAATTTTCTATTTGATAAAAAAACTTATTATTGATAATAATTGTTAGAAAAATAAAATGTTACTTTTTTATTATTTAATTATACTTTAAATCGAATCAAGATTAAAACATTAATATGCACTATTAAATACTTGGAATTTTTACAGAACGCTGGTCATTTTGAGTGACTATGAGTCCGTGAGGGATACCCTTATCCGCAAATCCGATATATTTACCGGAAGAATGGATGGTTTTAATTTATTTAGGTGGTTTGGCAGTAACTGCAGTAAGTAAAAAAGAAAAAAAAATAGTCTTTCTTACTTGTCAATATTTCATTAAGTTAAGAAATGTATAATATATTTATAATATATATTTCGTTAAGAAATGTGCAAAGTGTTAAGAATAGAGTATAAATCATATTTGTTAAAAATGTTTTTTGGTTGGTTGGGTAGTTCACTCTATGAAAGTGAAATTACCCTGGCTAAATGCGTCATATTAATTTGTCGGGAATGCAGTTTGACATCGTGAAAAGTAGAATTCATCAGTCCTCAATTAAATGTAGGATCCAGTTTAAGGAGCACTATTAATCATCACTAAGCACAATTCAGTTAAATTTACAATTAAAATCCGGCTTGAAAGTGTATATTAAAACTAACTAACTCGTTTAACGTCTGACTCGTTATTCGTTGTACTGACAACATATAACGAGAACAGTAATTCTAACTCATAAGTTTTGAAATTTTTCAAAAAAAAAAACCTAAGAAAAACGTTTTCGGTTTTTCGAAGGCCGGTTTCAAATAGGAACAGTCTTATCATCTATTTTTAAATTATTAATCAGAAAACATTATGCCTTTGAAGAATATTCTCTCATGTATTACAGCCGTTTGTCGATTACTGAATATCTGGGCTTCATTGTGGAAATAACTTATCTAACTGAAAATACAAAGATCAAAGTGAAACAGTATCCTTAACGAGATTAAGTCAAATTAAAAGTTTCATAATAATAAGTATAATTGCAATACTACTGTAAAAGTATTCTACTAGAATATCAGATGTTGAACTGGCGGAGCTAATCTACGGCCATTGTAGAGGCAGAGGATTAATAATTAGAATCGTGTGGTCTTCAGCGACGAGTACTGCTTGATTAGGGACTATTATATTTTTCAAGAAGTAGTGATGTAGAAGTAGAAGATATTTCATTACAGATTCGTGAACTTCTGTGTGACTTGATTCTACAGTGTGAGTAGTCATTCTCGAATATTCTGTTCATCAAGAATGTTCTGTAAGATTTTATGAATGCGATCTGCCATTCTTAAAAAAATATTTGTGTACCTTTTGAGCAGAACAGTAATACTTGTCCTCTCTTTTAATACTTGTCCTCTCTTATTATCCTAATAAGTAATCTAACTGATTTTTCTTTTTTTTTCTTTTGACCCAATTTCTCGATGTGTCACTGTACTTTTTAAGATCTTTGAAAAGGGTACTAACAAATCATTTTCAGCGATCGAGTGTAAGCGAAACTCTGAATATCGATAAAGTTTCATTTTGGAAATGATTTAACAAATAAAGAAAAAAAAAACTTAATTTCTATATTGTCGAATTTTCATTGTAACGTAAATGCAGTAATTCAGCTTATGCATCAATTTTTCTTCGAAATTCCTTTTGTATAATCTAGAACTGTAATTTAGCAAATCTGTGCATTTCTGCTTAACTGCAATTCTTAGGTGCTATTGCTACTGATGGTGAAGAATGGAGAGACCAAAGGCGTTTTCTTCTTACGACGCTACGAGATTTCGGTTTTGCGAAGTTAAGTTTGGAAGGAGTCATTCATGAAGAAGCCGAGGTAAGTTAACTATGGAATGTTCTAGAAAATATTAAAAGCAATAACTAAATTTTTAAGGTGTATTATTAATTATAGTTTTGTAGTATTATTAATTACAATTTGACAAAAAGACTGTTTATTTTAATTTCACTGAACTCTAAATTATACTATTTCTAAAAACATACCTTTAATGCCATTTTTCTTGGAAGAAAAGAATAACACTTTGAGGAGTTTGTTTTTTATTGTTCTTAATCTTAGCACATATTCTAAAATAGCAGGTGCATTACAGGTTTTTCATTACAACCTAAGCTGAATAACCTCGTGTTTCTGAAGACGTGCTTCGAGAAATAATGTTTTCTAATAATAGAAGCGCCATACATCAGACAACTGTTCTATCAGAAGGCATTTTAGTAACAGGCAAATTCTGTACAATAAAAGTAGAAAACACGTTGCTTGCCTTAACAGTTTTATGAGAAGCCCAAATCTGAATAAAATTTGAAATGATAAAAATGTATTTTTAAGCGCTTTTATTTAAATGCGCATAGAAAATTCATTGAGGCTGGCGGAGGCGAGCACAGGAGTGTTCTTTGTTTTGTTTTTAATATGTATTTCTTGTTTTAGTTTATATTTGTGATCATATTTGTTCGTATAGATATATTAATATCTTTTTCCTTTCACAATGCGTCTCCAAGTTTGACATCTAAGGTTATTTCATTTGAATGTTTTTCAACATTTAATTATAATAATCGAACAGAATGATCAAATATCGTGTGGAGGAAAGACGGTGTAGATATGAATAACTTTACTTTCCATGAAGAAAGTGATCGTCATCAAATCAGTCAGTCTGTGAGTGTGTCACGTGTCGCTTATTACTTTTAAACCTCTCGATGGATCTTCTTGAAACGTGGTATGGCTATTGATGGACTAAGAACATATAATTTTTTTTAGTTAAAGTATTTTCCGAATGGGTTCCTATTGAGTAATTAGGATAGGAAAGTTTTAAAAATCTAAACAATGAATTTCTATTATATTTCATTGTTTTAAACAGTGAATATTAATCGTTTTAGCTACTTCATTGCGCATGGTTTTATAAGATTTACACAACTGAAGTATATAATGCAGATTTTATTTTATTGTTTTTTTCAGAAAATTGAAAATTTGTATTGTTTGTATTCAGATATAGGGTGCGGCAGAGCAATTTCCTTATTTGAAACGCGCGCGCTGAAGCGACCGTTATTCCGAGAAGGATGGGGTGGCGTTCATTCGAAAGAGCGGGACCTAACGTTTTCTGTCATGTAGGTTTAGTAATGATCATGCAGTGGACGAGGGAGGAGCGCGCGTTCGCCGTAGAGGCGTACTTTTCAAGCGGCCGTTCAATCACCGCCACGCAACTTCCATTCAGAAATCACTTTAATATCGCGCCCGCGGGTCGTTTTTCTGATCGGAAATCAATTCTTTAATGGGTGGACAAATTTAGGAAAATCGATGATGTACCGAAAAAAAAAAACCTGGAGGTTCAAGAACCGTCAGGACACCGGAAAACATCGAGCAGGTTAAGCAGTCATTTTTGCGTGCAAAAAGTCCACATGATTGAGGATTTTTTTTTAACGAAAACTTGAAGAAATGGATGTGGGGATGTCTGGTTTCAGCAGGATGGTGCCACGGCCCACACGGCGTGAACGTCGTTGAATCTTTTGCGAGAACACTTCCTTGGAAGCCTCATCTCCTTGCGGGGCGATCTTCAGTGGCCGGCGCGCTCGCTCGATTTGGCCCTGTGTGATTTTTTTTTTTTTTTTTTTTTTTTTTGTGGGGCTATCTGAAATCCCTAGTTTACACAGACCGTCCAAGGACCCTGGCTCAATTGAAGAACAATATTCATGCTGCTATCAACAACATACCCAATATACTGGATTATACTGTGTCAATATACTGGAACGAGTGAAGAGAAGCTTCAAAACTCGACTACAGTAAAGCCCCGAATATCCGCGAGTGCCGCATAAAAATTTTTTAATTACGAACCTCAAAAAAAACCAATTTTAATCCAAGCCAACAACAGGGAAAGTACAATAGACCCTACAGTGCTAAGGTCGAAAATTACCGACACGTTTATTGTGCATCGTAATCCTAAAGGCCATCTCGGAATTTGTGGATGAGTGGCAGGCTCTTGCTGTGCAGAAAGGTTTCTGCTGTACTGTATATATTTTAAAAGTTTTGCATATTATGTTTTTGTATATTATGTTTGTTAGGTTTTAGATTAAAACTGATAGGTTTTTAGATTAAAAACTGTTTAATTTAATGCTAAACTTACAGAGCTAATTTTGGTGAATAATCACATTGGCAATAATTTCTTATCGACCAACAATGAAAGGTTATGTTCATTTTGTTGACTCACGTGCTGATGAACACTCCTCGTGAAGGCATTATTTCCAACACTCCCACTTGCCTTACACTTGGTGTCGTTCATCAGCAGGTAACAGGTTGCCTGGTTTTCAGCAATCCCAAGTCTTTTTATGCACCACCAATGCTTCACTCTTCCGAGCCCTTTAGTCAGCACGTCTGCTATCTGGTTTTCAGTAGACACGTAGTTGACTATGATGTGGCCTTCAGCAATCTTCTCACGAATGAAGTGATGCTTCACATCAATATGTTTTGTATGAGCATGGTGCACAGGATTTTTAGCTAATGCAATAGCTCTTTGGTTGTCACACAGAATGTTGATTGTAATCGGAGTAGTAAACAAGTTGTTTGTTATTTCCCGCACAAAGTTTTTGAGCCATATAGCTTCTTTTGTTGCTTCTACTAACGACATGTACTCTGCTTCTGTTGTAGAAATAGCAATAGTTGGCTGTTTCTTGCTATTCCAGCTGATTGCTCCGTTGGCTGCAAAGAAAACGTAACCAGTAAAGCTTCTTCGATCATCCATATCGTTTGCCCAGTCGTCGTCACAGTGTCCAATGATAAAATTGTCCACATCTCCCTTTTTGTAGGTCAGTTTTTGATCGACAGTCCCTTTGAGATAACGTAAAATTCTCTTTACCGCTATCCAATGGGCCATTCCAGGGTTGGAATTAAATTGGCTCACAGCTCCCACTGCATGGGTGATATCTGGCCTTGTCCCGAATGTCGCATACATTAAGCTTCCAACTGCAATTTGATATGGTATACGATCCATCTCTGCACGCTCCTTATCTGTCGAGGGTTGCTGAGCCTTCGTCAATTTTTGGCCGGAGACTAACGGCGTCGACATGGATTTCGCATCCTCCATTGCGAATCGTTTCAAAACTGTTCGGATGTATGCACTCTGATCAAGACTGATGGTACCCTTCTCACGGTTTCTAGTCACTCTAATTCCAAGACAACAGTGAATTTGACCTAAATCCTTCATCTTAAATTTTTGCGACAGGAGTTTCTTTAATTCGTCCAATTTCGAGCGATGATTACTGAGGAGAATTAAGTCGTCGACGTACACAGCTATTACGAAGATTTTCTTATCGTCATGCTCATAGTAAACACATGGATCATATCCGCTTCTTTTCAGTCCAAGTGCTAAAAGTTCTCGGTCAAGTTTTTCATACCAAGCTCTTCCAGCCTGTTTTAAACCATCCAGAGCTTTCTGTAATAAGCAGACTTTTTCTTCAGTTTCGGGTTTGATAAAATGTTCAGGTTGCTCCATATAAATTTCTTCATGAAGTTCCCCATTAAGGAATGCAGTATCGACATCCATTTGGTCAATTTCCATATCGAAGTGAGCAGCTAACGCAATTAGCAATCGCAATATAGTTAACTTGAGCACAGGAGAAAATGTTTCATCGTAATCAACGCCAGGTTTCTGTGAACATCCCTTCACGACGAGCCTCGCCTTGTAGCGATTTACATTGCCATCTTCGTCAGTTTTGACTTTGAATACCCATTTACACTTTATTGCTCTTCGCCATTTCGGTAGGTCTACAAGCTTCCAAGTCTTGTTTTGTTCAATTGATGCCATTTCATTTTTCATGGCTTGTTCCCATTTAGCTTGGTCATCACTAGCTAAAGCTTCGGAAACAGTTTGAGGTTCCGCTGCCAGAAAATACATTACAGGATTTCCAAGAAACTGTCTCGGCTTCGGCGTTCGTTTCGATCGTCTTAGTCCTTTGTCAGCTTGAGCTTGCTGTGGCTCTTCTCCCACTGACTTCTCTGTTCTTAGTCCTTCGTCAGCTCGAGCTTGCTGTGGCTCTTCTCCCACTGACTTTTCTGTTTCAGCCTCATTTGGTTCAATTGAATCCTTCACTGTTTCTTGATGATGGATTACATCAACACTGAGAGGAGTTTCGTGAAATGTAACGTCCCTTGATACTATAATTTCACGATAATTGTTTGCTTTGACTAATCTGTAGCCTTTACTTTTACAACAGTAACCAACTAGGATGCATTCGACAGCTTTATCGTCGAGTTTTGTCCGCTTATTGTTGGGAACATGCGCGTATGCTTTCGATCCGAAAATGCACAGGTGGGCCAAGTTGGGTTTTCGACCAGTCCATACCTCTTCTGGAGTTTTTCCGTTGACAGCTATGGTTGGTGATCTATTTTTTAGATATACTACAGTATTTGTAGCTTCAGCCCAAAAATGCTTGGCGAGATTTGCATCATGTAAGAGACATCTGACTCGTTCAACGATTGTCCGATTCGCTCGCTCGGCTACCCCATTTTGTTCCGGAGTATATGGAATTGTAGTCTCATGACGGATTCCATTTTGCATTAGAAAATTTTTCATAGCGTCATTAACATATTCGCCGCCATTGTCACTACGTAAAGTTTTAATACGTCTGCCAGTGAAATTTTCAGCTTCCGCCTTGAATTCCTTAAATTTGTTCAGCACTTCGTCTTTCGATTTCATCGGATAGTAAAATGTCTTTCTTGATGCATCATCAATAAATATCACAAAATAACGTGATCCGCCGAATGACCTCTCTTGCATAGGTCCGCACACATCTGAGTGCACAAGTTCCAAAAGTTCCTTTGCTCGATTTGCTTTTCCTTTTGGAAATGGGGTTCTTGATTGTTTACCCATGACACAGGCTTTGCAATGAAGTTCCTTAGTGTTATTAAAGTTCATGCCGATCGCCATTCCATCTCTGAGTCGTACCATTCCACCAATGCCTAGATGACCGCAGCGTCGATGCCAAATTTCAGCATTCACTGGGTTCACACTGGCTTGTGGGATACAATTTTGTCCAAGATCTAAACGATGCAATTCATTAATCTTAGTGGCACTAGCTAACAAATTATTTTTCTTGTCATTAATGAAGCATTTTTCGCCCTTGAAGAATACTTTAAGACCTTTACTTGTAAGCACGCTTACTGATAACAAGTTCGTCTTAATTTCGGGTACGAACAACACGTCACAAATTTTAGCAACTTCTAATTTACCTTTGACGTTGAGTTCCACTTCGATGTCACCAACACCTTCTGCGATGATTTGTCGCTTGTCAGCCATGTATATAGGGCCGTTGTTTAGTGGATTCAATTTTGAGAACAAGTTCTTATTCCCTGAAAAATGATGAGTTGCCCCAGAATCAATATACCAATCGCCTTCTGATGCCGTATTAACAGTTCGGAGAGATAAGATAATCAAATACTTTAAATGCAGAAAAACCGGACATAAAGCAAACAATTGCCCGACAAAAATGGGTAATAGAAATCATTCTCAAAAAACTGAGAAGGCATCTACTTCAAGGTCATTAGTCAATGCAAAAGAAGATTATACTGCCTTGAAAGCTGCGCTGAAAACAAGCCAGATATCAGATCATTTTTAAATTGAAAATGGCTTACTAATGTCTGAGTTTCGTCGAGATTCTTCCTGCAACAATCTTGATTTGACGAGATCTGTCGTGAGTTTTGCACCACAATTTTCTAGAGCCATTACCAATGGATCATACGATGTCGGTAGGCCGGATAAAATCAGCATTGCCAAGTTCTCGTCATCTCGAGGAGCTCCGATTGAATTCAATTGTTGTGCGACGAACGTAACTTTGTTGAGATAGGCTACCATCCCGATCGATTCGTCGAATTTCAAATTATGCAATTCTCTGATTAAATATATCTTACGAACAAGTCCATGGTCTTCGAAAACTTTCTGTAGCGCCATCCATGTTTTTTTGGCAGTTTTACAGTTCTGGATATGGACATACATTTGCGGTTGAACACTTAAGGCGATTATAGCACGGGCCTTCTTGTCTCTCGATTCATCAGCCGGGTTTTCGTCTTGATTATCAACAAGATCCCACAAATTTTCGCACGTAAGTCTCATTTCCACAGCAAATTTCCAAGTGGCATAATTCTGTGCTCCTTCTAACTTCTCAA
>JAFIDM010003189.1:44773958-44848293 GCA_023159025.1 Thereuonema tuberculata | reverse complement strand
CCCCCCCCTTATATACGCCCCTGTAGTAATATATTTATAATTAATTTTTATATTTGAATTTCGTGTTATAATTCTATTAAACACCGTGATAAAATTACTCCTGTAAGCTCTTACTTGTGTAGTTATGTAATTTATCGGTTTGTTTTCCTTCTAATTCCTGAATTTTCTTTAAGTAGACGTCAATTAGATCCCTAAGGTTGTTTGGATCAAAGCTTTCTTCGTGTTCTGCAACGCGCTCATCGATAAAACCATAAAAAGCATCTTTTACTTCTGTCAGGTTATCCATATCGGTCCATGATTGAGGTAGATATCTGTAAATGGAATAAAAGCTATTATTTTCTCTCTATTCTATTAAATATCGCCAGAAAACACAATTTATTTCACTTTATTTCTTCTATATTCTCTTTTTCCAAGATGTATATAAATTTTCTTTTTTTATATTCTGCCATTAATTTTCTATATATAAAGAATGTATATTGTTATTTAGTTTTTTATATAATTTTCTAAATAATCTCCTAAGCCTCAGAAACATAGTTAATAACAATGTAACAATGGGGATTTTAAAGAAGGGAATTGTTTTTACCATAAAATTAGACGAGTTCGGATGCGAAGAGAAGTTGAACTTCTTAAATGAGTTTCATTTGTTGTACGAGAGTAATCAAGAACTCGTAATCGGATCATTGCAGACTGTTGCAAATTCTTATTTCATTTTTATCTAAGTTTCCTGTGATATTGATAAGAATTGCCATTCACAACATTCTGTAGGCTTCCCTGCAGCAAATTCAACTTCTCTACCAACACAAAATTTAAATTGACAAGATTGAACCATGAGAGCATCAAGTCAGTGTTTCCGCAAACCTATAGTACTAGCAGCAAAGCCTGTCGGACGACAGGCATAAAAAAATCTGAAAAATCATTTTATTATCAACTATAAAGTAAATATCTCCTTATAAACTACATGTTTTGTAAAAAACAGCATCAGATCCTTCTATCAGATGTCCTTGATCTATTTGGTCAAGAATTTTCATTTTGATGTCGCGTCGCAAGCACGACGTGCTCGATAAATAGCAACGTATAACTGTCCATGAGTAAAAACAGGCTCTGGTATATAAATACCAACCATATCTAAAGTTTGTCCTTGTAAATAAATTTTACTAAAAGTAAGAATGGAATAATTATTATTTTTGGCTCATAACGCCGAAAGGCATTTAAAACTCACCTTTGTAATCTAAATACTGATCTAACTTGTGAACGAAGCTTCTACGGCAAAAATGGTTTTGAGTTTCAAAATCAGCGTAAAAAACTGAGTAAGTATGCCAAATTTCATTAAAATGGGTGCAGTGGTAACAAAATTATTTGGTTTTGAACGTATGTTTTGTTAGAATTTCAGTTGTCTAGGTCAGTTCCCAAGGATAAAATTTCATGGAAACAACATGGAATGACAAAATGAACTAATATTTCATCCAATTTGAGTACCCTTGATTCAATGGTACCATTGAGAATCTTGGATCTATCTTAATAGCTTAATTATATCGAGTTACAGACAGACAGACGAACTTAGCCAATTATATAAGTTGATGATCATATGCTTTTTGTTTTGCAACTGTTGTATTATTCCACATTGGAAGACAATTTTATAATTGAAGGCAATTTTTCATAGAATTATTAATCCTTTTAGCTAAAGTATGAATTTGATATGATTAATCGGCTTCTTACAGTTTAAAAAATAATATAAATTTAATTATTTTTCTTTAGAAAACGCAATGGTTGTACTGTTTGCAATTCAGCAGGCCATAGAATTTGAAAATAAATAGGTTTTTCGTTTTTACGACTTTAAAAGACACAGATATTCAGAAAAATGGTAAATACATCAATATTTGATGGAAAGCAGGAACTTCTTATTATCCAAAAAAAACTAGAAATAAGTTATTTTGTTTCAGTTTATTATCAAAATAATGGAAATAACAGTTTTAGTGTATTCCAAGAAACCTTTAACTTTAAAAATTAATAACTAGAAATAGAAATTACTGAAATACAAACCTTATAAGAGGAAGATTGTCTTTATATTGAAAAAATCTAAAGGTCCTTGCCAGTCTGTCATTTAACGCTAGTATATTTTCTAGTTTTCCTTCGTCGTATTCAAATCGTCGTCCAAATAATAGATGACAAATGATATTGGCTGATACTTTGCTCATCAAGGTGGATAGTTCCTGGGGTTTTCCATTACTTTCTGATAATGTTGTCTTCAAAGCCTAAACAAAGAAATAAAAAAGACTTGTATATATAAAGAACTTTTTAGAAGAAAAGTGTATCATATTTATTATAAATGTAAATAAAAAACATAAAAGAGAAAAAATTAAGGGAAAGTTGGGAGAGATGACACAATTCAAATTTTTCACTTAAAATATTAAAAACCTATTTTTTAAATGTTTAAATGTCATCTCTCCCATACCTATGGGAGAGATGACACGGGTAGTAGGGGATAGACTACTTTATTTTTATAAAAACATATGAAATGAAACACTAAAATTAAGTAGAATAATGATATTTTTGAAACTTTTTTGAAAAAAACTGTTTAATAAAAAATAAAATTCCCTGCTGATCAAGAGATTAAATATATTATTCAATATTTTTTTTTTTTTTACTCAAAAAGAAACAATATTAAAAAATTAATACAAATAAAAAGAAACACAAATTTAATATATATACAAATCAAATTTAAGTTAAATATAAATATAAAACTAGAGTATTAACTTAAGTAATAATTAGGCTATTTACTTAACATTTATTTAAGAACAATAAAATAAAATTTAATTATTAAACAAGAAACAGTTTATCAAAAAATGTTAATAAACTGAATACAATCTTTTGATTTACATACAGTATTTTAAAATAAAAAAAAGCTACATATCATCATCGAAGTCAGTATGGCAATGAATACACGAGTAAAACTTAGTGGGATTTTTTGACATCTCTTTCAGTCTTCACAACCAAATATCCCGACAATTATCGGATTTCCAAAATCTGATTTACAAAATCTTACTTGTAAAAACGTAAGTCTTTACAAAAAAAGAAAAAAAAAATTCAAAAATATAAAATAAAACAAATTTTTGTTAGGACTAATATATTGATTATATAGTCCATAACAACTATCATGTGAATATGTATACGCATTTATTTTGCCCGAGTACATTTCGACAAAGAAAATGCAAATTATTTCAAAATACTTTAGATTTTATTTTTTAAATTTATATGATACTTAGTGTTTATATGATACTTTTTTTAAATCAACTTATATAATTGGCTAAGTTCGTCTGTCTGTCTGTCCGTAGCTCGATATAATTAAGCTATTAAGATAGATCCAAGATTCTCAATGGCACCATTGAATCAAGGGTACTCAAATTGGATGAAATATTAGTTTTTGTCATTCATTTTGTCATTCCATGTTGTTTCCATGAAATTTATCCTTGGAAACTGACCTAGACAACTGAAAACATTCGTTCAAAACCAAATAATTTTGTTACCACTGCACCGATTTTAATGAAATTTGGCATACTTACTCAAGTTTTTTACGCTGATTTTGAAACTCAAAACCATTTTTGCCGTAGAAGCTTCGTTCACAAGTTAGCACAGTATTTAGATTACATTTACTTTATATTTGATAGTTGATAATAAAATGATTTTTCAGATTTTTTTATGCCTGTCGTCCGACAGGCTTTGCTGCTGGTTATAATTATATTGTGATGAATATAAAATAAAAAAAAGATAAAAATAAAAGAAGAAGAATAAAAGAGGGGAGAGATGACACATACCTCCATTTTCACCACGTGGGACCTAAGACACTAGTGACCGGTATATAACCTTGCTTACTCTATTTACATGTTTACATAGTGAATTATAGCGAAAGATGCCTTAAAAAAGACTAGACTAAATTCGCAAAGTCAACGAATATTCAGGCACATAACTGGCTATATCATAGGAAGAAAAACTCAATAAAATCTCATATATCAATTCAGCACAAACATACTATACACATTGATGCTCAGACTGGCCTCGGGTTTTTTTTAAGTGATACGCTGCAGTCTACTGCGAATCCTTCTTGAAGTTACATTTCATGTGTCATCTCTCCCAACTTTACCTTATGCAGGAAAATTCAGCGAACACTATTTATCCTTCATAGGTATTTCCTGAAGCAAATAATTGTGTGTGAAAAGTGAAATTTATTTCAAGTTAAAGTTAAGTTAAACTGATAAGCTTAAAAGAATTCAAGTGAAGTCGTCGTCCCAACAAATACCATGTGTGAACAATGCCATGCAAGGATTACGCATCATCTTCTTTGTTGATGGACTGGCTAAAGCAATGGTGATACGGAATTTAAATGGAACACAAAGAAAGGATTGAGACAAAAGAAAGTAACTTGAAGTTATCGGGTTCTAATGACGGATTCGGATAAAAGATATTTATCTGATTATCTGAGTCCATGAAAGTGTAACTTTCCCAGTAAGTTACAAAAGAGAAAATAAAATGAATTAAAATGGATTCGTCAGTGAATCGCCTAAGTGCTTATGTTACGTGGTGAGTGTGGGTGGCAGGGAAGCCGAGCACCGCGAACGTTGGTCTATTGTGCTACCCCACTGAAATAAGGACAGACGTAGAGAAAGACTGAGAAAGAATGGTGGGAGAAGTGCAGGAGAAATGAGAGAACCCCGAGAAAACTTGCCCAGCACGGATCGTTCACCATCACGAAACCAACATGAGAACCGGAGCTCGGTACTCAGAGGTGAGAGGCCAGTGTCTGAGCGACAACGCCAACCGCGCGGCCCGACTAAATGATTACAATTATCGCAGCGTTTTTTGAGTTCTTCTAGAATGCAACGCATATCATCGATTGTACTGTCCTGGCAGTTTGCTCGGCATGACATACTGAAAAAAAATGGCGGCCGATGCTTCACATTCAAAACTTCGTCATGGAAAAGCCATCAATAGTCAATCCAGGGAGATTATTCTTACGTTGATCGTTTTAAAAACAAACGAATTTCAATTCTGTTAACGAAATTACTCGTCAACGAAACAATAGATTTTCATCAGCAGAAACTTTTGCTGTCTTGCATAACACGCAGCATTAATAGTGGCGAAAGTAGTCGATGATAATTTACCAGAGGACTGAAGAACCGCTGCGAGGATTATAATAGATTTCAACGACGTGAAATAAAGTTTAAAAACTAAAAGATATCCAAAGGGTTATGTTGCTCCAGTGTTCGACCATTCAAAAGGAAATCTATGTGATTAAGTTAATCTTTTGTCTACAAGTACGCTTAAAGATTATTTCTTAGTGAATACTTCGTAGATATATGTAGCAAATCAAAGCAGAGGGGGGCGGGGAGGGGAGGACTCATTCCTAGAAAAATGTGCAGGCGGTGGTCGGCCATAGTAAGAATATCAACACTCCTTATCTTTCCGTGGATGTCATAACAGGCGAAAATTTTACATTGATATGATTAGTCCCATTGATTTCAACTCTGATAGAGATTTTTCTTTGTTTAGATTTCGGGAGGAGCTTGGACTACGTGCCTGTCCACAGGTTGCTAAAATAAAGATCTAGAAAAAAAAACAAGAAAAAAAAAAAAGCAACTGATATTGTTTTTCTTAAATTTAGATATTCCATAGAAATAACGCATCCCTGTCTTAGATATACCCATATTACAATTTGAGTCTACTCCATATTCAAGTAGAGAAAATATTGTCATTAAAAATTATGTAAATTGTGGTTGATTGACACATGCGCACTTGCATCTCGAAATATTTAGAATAATTCCTATTTTCTTTTCTGGTTTTTCCTGATGGGCTGGCATATAGTGGATCTTTGATATATTTTTTTTTGGTGGTGTTGACTTTCAAGATCCGTTCCGGAATTAAATCCTATAGATGAATATGACACGCTCATTAATGTTAGAGATTTGGTTGGTCGAAATCGCGAAGAGAAACTTAGAAAACGCTTTATTAAAAACTTGAATTAGGTTGCGTACATTTCTACAGCAATTACAAGCTTTATAGCAATTAAAAAGTCATAGTATTCAGATACAGATTTAGGAGTTTCCAAATATAACATTAGTAGAATTGTGATTTATATAGGGAGAATCAGTTGGACCCCGTCAACGCCGTAATTTCTACCCAGGAGCCATTTTCGACAGCAGTTTTTACGTTTTACGAGAGTAGTAGAATCCTAACACAAGGCAGGCACCGGAATGCTTCATCTATGTACAAGCACCTGACGTCAGTACAAGCTTCTCGTGATATTGAAAGCGCATTAGTGACCGTGCGTTAATTCACAATGACAGGCAGGGAAAGGGGTGAGTTCCGGTCGATGCTAAACAACGTAAGTCTGGCATTAAGTTTATTTATGAGTTGAAGGTAACATCTCTACAGGTTATTTGATTAAGAATATGGTTTTTTTCTGAGACGTGAAACAATGACTGCAAACAAAACTCATGACACTGGTTTGTTGCAACAAAACATGCCTCGAAAGGATCACACACCAGAATCGCTACTGAAGGGAAACAACACATCACCGCTGAAGCGCTGAAACAACGTCATGTGATTGTTGCAACTGAATGTAAAATTGACTGAGTCCAACTGATACACCCGTGTATGCAATGATGTAAACATTTCATTTCCCGAATATTCAGGAATTCATTATCTGCATGATGATGCTAACACACGTTGAACGCTTCCACATCCAAAGATTCTAATAGAGCTGTTCATGGATTCATTGCATTCTGAGGTTTGCATTTTTTTTATTATTTAATTAGAAACACTGTCATTTAGTGTTTCTTAAAGAATATAATACAAATTATGAATTTGCTTTCCAGCAATCACATAGCAGAAAATTTTTAGAGCAGTTAAAGTTAAGTAGGGCGAACCCGAGATAACTAGTTATTCCAACTGGTTGGGCGACAGCAAGTTGGCGGCGACTGTCGTATGCGAACACGAGACAACTGGCAGTGCAAGTCGGTCGGATAACCAACGCTGCACAACACAGATTTGATATGTCATGTGTGACGTCAAGAAGAATGGAGTGTTGTAGTTCCGTACGGCTATCGGCTGTAGGGATTGTCAACAAACGCAACATATTGTTGGACAAGTAGCAGTCGTTCGGAGGCGAACTGTATGGTAATAATGCAATGCGACAATAACGACCGTCGAACAATCCATCCTCCCCGGGCAACAATCACATCCCTGCTTTTCCTGATTACGTCGTCACTGATTTCACTAAGCAGCGAGCGGCTATCCCAGAATGCCATGCGAACGCAGCCGCTGATGTGAAAAATCTGAAAATAAAGAGGTTTTGCAAACTCTGAGAAATTTTGACGCATAACATTAATGCATTTCAGTAGAAATTTCACTTCTTAGTGAAAGAAAATCGTAATATTTTGATACTAATTGTGTAATCGCTCGCCGTCGAGCTGAAGCAGGGAGATTCGTACGGACGCCATGTCTGCAATGGGGCGTGACGTGTTCCCACGCTGCACTGTGCTTGGGTAATTTCCGCCCAACTCACGGACTAAATAAAACAAAGCCAACAACCAGTTGCCCAACTTTTGTCGGCCGGAATCAGCCACCAACTGGGCTCAAACTGGGCTCAAACGTCAAGTTGACCACACAACTCGGCAACTAGTTGTCTCGTGTTCTTTAGATAGTAGACTGATGTATGACATCTTTTCAGTGAGTCATCCTTAAAAAAAAAATGATCGACAGGGTTAAGTGCTTTAGTAATAAGTATCTTCTGATGCACTTTCCAGAAAATACAACATTACAGTACGATTAGTTAAGCACAGATCATTATTATATCATTGTAGCGTTCCAGCCAATACTTACCAATATTATATATGTTGGGAACAAGGGTGGCAACCTTAGATCTATTCTGGTATCCCATGTAAAGAAAGACGGAAGGAGGGAATAATGAAGAAAGAAGTAGTGCAGGGGAAATGAGAGAATCCTGAGAAAATCTACCTAGTTCAGATCGTCCATCCCATTTGAGAAATAATCTGTAGAACTCTTAGGTGAGAGGCCGATACGCCAACCGTGAGGCCTATGTTTGCCAATAGTTTCAGAAAATACCGGTAGTAAACTCTAAATGTCTCGTATAGTAATGGTTGAAGAGTTTACTTTAGAAATCGTTATAGGAATTTTTTTTTTTTTTTATTTCGTGACACGTAATAATAATAGCATGATTAGGTTTCTAATAATGTTATATTTTCAACTTAAAAAAAAATATTAAAAATAACTCTACAGTCCGTGCGGGGAATAATGATCCTCCCAGAATGCAACGCAGCTTATAGATTGAGCTTTCCTGACCGACCGCTAACATTGAAAGAGAAGAGGCCGCTTCTCTTCTCTTTCAATGTTAGCGGTCGGCCAGGAAAGCTCAATCTATAAGCTGTGTTGCATTCTGGGAGAATCATTATTCCCCGCACGGACTGTACTTAGTTACCTCTGCTTCTTCGTGCAAAACTCCTTCCAAACTTAATTTTGCGAAGCCGAAATCTCTCAATGTGCTTAAAAGAAATCGTCTTTGGTCTCTCCATGTTTCACCATCAGTCACAAAAACATCTGGAAAATAAAGAAGAATTTGTTACATTTAAGTTCTGAAACATAAGTCATCAAAATAGTAGTCATAATAGTAATCCCCAAATGTCAACTAAGTGACATCTTAGAACAGCTGTTTCACGCTCTTTGGCGATCATCAGCTAGGAATAGTCACCAGTAAACAACGAGGTCTCGGTACAGAGGTTAATAGGAATCATCGTCGTAATCGCAGTAAGACGCAGACAATAAACTGTATAAGATAAAAAGCTAAGAAATGTATATCCGTTCAATTAAAAGCAAATATTCCAGACATGTACTTTTTTTTTTTTTAATTACCTACTTGAAACTGTCTCTTGACCATAAAAGTTAATTTGTTTTTCTTTCTCAAAGGCCGCGTAGACCGGCTTTAACTTAACTCCAAAGGGAAGTAGACTTCAATTTCTTTTAAGAAAGCTTTTCGTTTAGGATTTATAAGCCACGAAGGAAAAAAAAAAAAAAGAAGTACTTACTGATATCATTACCAAACCATTTGATTATGGTATAACCATCTTGTTTTCCAGAAAATATGTCTGATTGTCGAACAATGGTGTCTTTGATTGATTGAAACGATGACAAAACTATCATTAACCTGAAAAATAAAGTAGAAACAAAAATCAACAATAAGCTGTAAAACTTTCATTAACGTAATAACTGTTCTATTCTACACTCATCCTTATATTAGACCAGAAACTAATAGTAACCTAACTATTAAACCTATTGTAAACTAACTATTCAAGATGATGTAGTGTGATATGCTTTGAATAAAAGTTTCAACTTGACAAATAATACTCTATAAAGAGAATCAGGTGAATGATGACTTTTAATCTTAAGTTCCACTACATTTAATAATATTCATCTGATATTCAGCTGTCTAAACGAAGTAGTGTAATCACTCAAAAACTACCTGGGTTAGATGGTGTTTTGAGTGATAATCCAATTTATCCGCTTAGTATCGTTAGATGGAATACAATAGCCTTTCGTACTTACAAAGCAGATTTTAAAATCAAGATATCATTTTTGTGAATATTTTATTTTAATTTTTGTTTTAGACAAGTCCTTATAGATAATTCATTTGAGACATAGAATGTTGTTAGTGTTTATTATTTTAAATATAAAGTTCTTGGAGACACGACAAAGGCTTTAACAAAAAAGTTGATTATTACATTTTTTTTTTTAATTCTTAGAAAAAAAACAACCTCAGAGGGAAAAAAAAATGACTAACTTGTAAGAAATTTAAAAAGGACTAAAAGGTTTATTTGTTTGCTTTTCGATTAAACGATTAATTACAAGATAACTGTCAGTTGTGCGTATGATAGGATACTGTTTACTTTTTAATTGTCTGTGATAAATTATCTATGTCATTAAACATAACTTAGCAAAAAATAAGGTAAAAAAAAAATGATGATAAAAATTTAAAAAGGGAAAAAAAAACACGTTTGCACAACTTTAGGAAAATAGGAAAAAAAAGTCAAATAAGTTCATTTTCAGATTATTGTTGATTACTTTTAAATTAATTGATTTATTTTTATAAAAAAATAAATAAATAAGTAAATAAATAATAAATAATTGATTTTTGTCAAAGCTTTTCAAATTATTTCTTTTTCAGTTTTTAATTTTTAGTTGAGCAATTATTTATAATGTTTTAATTTAATTACATTCAAACTATAATTGATTATTTTTTTTATTTATTTTTTTTGCTTTTTACTGATTGCTTATTTCTTCTCATAAACGACGACGAACTTATATAATTCTCCCTTTCAATTATTATTTAATTTGTAGTTATAATTCATTACCTGAACTTTTAAAAGCATTTACCTGAACTTTTATGTTATTCTAACATTTCTTATATACTAATAAAATAATGAAGATTTAATACAATAGTCCATTGATATAAGAAATAATTTGCACTTAAAAAATTTAGTTTATATATACATATTGTTCAGTTATATTTTCAATTCCACCAATCTTGATTTCCACTGAAAGAAGAGTCCGAACTTTTCAATTTAAATTAATAATGAACTTCGATTAGATTTATTAAGTGCCGTATAGTTTTTGAACTTTAGGTTGACTGATTTAAACTGAATTAAATATATGATTCTCTTTGAGTTTAAAATTAAATACAAAATACTACCTTTGACCACTTCGAAAAGAAAACACATCTCCGTATTTTTCGGATAGTTCTTGAAACTGTTCTGACAATCTGGATTGCTGGAGAAACGGCTGATATCCGACAATTGGCAGTCCCCAGGGGCCAGGAGGAGCCCTGAGGTCCTCCAGTAAGCGTTTGGATAATAATATCACCAGCAGAGCTATAAGAAATACTAATAAAATTTGTGGAACATCAGCCTGGGTGAGCCATTGAAACAGAGCCATGTCTTTTACGAAGAATCTTTAGCTAGTTTTGCTATAAATTGCTCATTATCAGGAGTTATATAAGGGTTATATAAATCTGATAAATTAACGGCATAAAGTTATCTATTTACTGACTGAGTAGAATTTTATCCACGATTAATATACTCTTGGACAAAAAAATTAGCGCACCAAGAAATAATTGCGGGATCGTAATGAAACTTGCAATGAAGGTACATGTCGGGGAGATATGCAAATGATTAGAAATGCAGCGTGATTGCGCATTACGTATAGCCGGTAGAGGGCGTTGAACATCGTACTCTGTGGAGTATAAAACAGGTAACCAAAGCTTGTTTGAGTGTGCTGAATCATTTACAACGGAAGAGCTGAGGTAGACATGCCATTACGCCGTGTTCGAAGACAGTATACGCAGTTGTCGCAGTTTGAGAGAGGGAGAATCGTCGGGATGATGGAAGCTGGGTGGTCAGCTAGGCGAGTAGCTCGTCAATTAGGCCGCTCTGATTGTGTTGTGAGGAGGTTTTGGGACCAGTGGACCCGAGAGATGTCATGTACACGAAGACAGACCAGTCGTCGAGAAGACCGCCCATAGTCAGAAATGCACGCGTACAGCCAACTGCTTCATCGGCCGCCATCCAGGCACAGGTAGCACCTTCACTAGGGGCCGCTGTGTCTTCTCGAACCATTCGAAGGCGCCTGGCTGAAGGACAGTTGGCATCGCGGCGCCCATTACGTGTGCTGCCCTTGACGCCCACCCATCGACGCCTCCGTTTGGAGTTTTGCCGTGCACGAGGAAACTGGACTGCAGCAGAATGGAACCAGGTCGTCTTTAGCGACGAATCCAGATTCAATCTCGGCAGTGATGACAATCGTGTTCGTGTGTGGAGAGCCCGTGGTGAACGCTTCAATCCTGCCTTTGCTGTACAGCGACACACCGCTCCCACAGCTGGTGTGATGGTATGGGGTGCCATTGCCTACAATACACGGTCACCCCTAGTATTGTTCCGTGGCATCATGACAGCCCAGCGGTATGTTCATGAAATCCTGCAACCACATGTGTTGCCACTCACGCAACGGCTCCCAGGAGCCATTTTTCAACAAGACAATGCTCGGCCTCATACGGCAAGGGTGTCACAAGACTGTCTCCGCACTGTTACTACCCTTCCTTGGCCTGCCCGATCCCCAGATTTGTCTCCAATCGAGCATATCTGGGATCATTGGGGACGACGAGTTGGGCATCCCACGAGTTTGAACGAACTAGAGGCAAGGTTACAGCAAATATGGAACGAAATGTCTCAAGACATCATACAGAACTTGTATGACTCAATGCCCGATCGTATCGCATCGTGCATTCGCGCTAGAGGGGTCCAACAGAGTATTAACTCCTCCGTTCTTTTGCCTTTTTCTCTGAAATAAATTATCCTTTTTCTTTGATTTTCTTATCATTTACTTATATCAAAGTAGTCATTACGTATGTAAATTTTCGTTTCATTTTGACGACTCCTTCTTGGTGCGCTAATTTTTTTGTCCATGAGTGTATTAGGAACCTAGTTTAATAGTAACTTTTGGATATTTGCGTTATTTATTTTTCATCGTATCAAAAACTTGTAATACCTTAAAATATATTACAGTAAATTGATTTATTATAAATTGTATTTTCAGTTTCCTCAGTTTTTTAATCTACAAAATCAGGTTAATTTTTGGATAGACGCCAAAATTTTCTTAAGGTGTAATAATAAAGAAGGTAGGGAAAACGATTAGTAAACCAATCACAATGCTGCGCAACGTCTTCTGATAAGAAAATATAATTGATATTGATTTAATTTCCTAATTATTATAAATGTGATTGTTGCGAATGCAAAAGACGCAATTGCTGCGATTATTGTGATATTGTTGCGATTGTTGTGCTTGTTCCACATCCCTGCCGTGGCTTGTTCTAGAGTTGTATTATCAATGTGATTGTTGCGCATGCAAAACACGCAAATGTTGCGATTGTTTTGATTGTTGTGCTTTGCATTGTGGGATACATGTCCACAGATAAAACGGGATTATAAGTCTTCTGATCCTTAACAGAAGATTAAAAAAATGACTTTTCTTTTCAAAAGAAATAAGAAGAAAAAAGCTAAATAAGAAAATGCGTAACGATCTGTACACAAATACTTCAGTCAGAATCAGTTAAATCACATTTCCGCATCGAAATAGAACTTTAAACGTGTTTTTTTTTTAAGTAGTGGTGGGAAAGTATAAAATCATTGAAATGACAAACATATCAATATATAAAGTATTTTTTTTTCCGAAAAGCTTCTAATCATTAAACTTCCCTAATTATTTAACCTATTATAAAAATAATACTAAAGGATATTAATCAAACAAAACATGTTCTGGTTTGAGTGGAGTCACGTTGTTCGTTTCCTGGAACAATTGTTCCACTGTTCTGTTAATGATGTTTATTGTGTATGTATGTATATGTCTGTAAGTTTGTGAAACGTATGTGTGAATTTATTGAGAATTTTCTGAAATAAAGTAATTCGCAGTCTACTTCGTCTTCAAAAGCTGCTTATTATTTCTTTGATCTGATTCGATTTTATGGCCACTTTATAGGCTATTTTTTTTAGTTTTTATTTTGCATAATGTCCGAAATAACAGACAAATTACTGGTCAAGCTTTATATTTGAGAGTTAAATGATATTGTCCAATTTTACTAAACTCTTATTTTAGAGTTTAGTAAAATTATATAGATCTGATTGTAATACACCCAGAAATCCAAGTCCGGGTCAAATATTAGGACCATACAAAGTGCAAAGAATAACACATTGACCTCGATACTGTGCTACTAAGACAGTTAAAGAACACTGTACAATTCTGCACTTCCGTAACTTAAATGAATAATTTACTGATCAAAATCTGACTTCATTCTTAAGACGGTTCTATTTAGGGCTCCTAATTAGAGGGTGATAGTGATAGCGATGTTTTAGAATTACACAATATGTGCCAAAATTTGTGCCCTTAAGTAGCTCAAAGAATAACAAGAATACTAATTTACATGAATTTGCACATTTTAATATTAGAAAATAATGCATCGAATCACATTTCTGTATTTCTTTATTTTACACCACTTTTTACAAAATGGAATTGGATGTTTGATTTTCGCCTCTTTACATTACATGGGATAGAATGGTGTGATCTCATTGGTTGTAGCGACATCTAGTATCAGCGATATCAATTATGAAATTGCTTTATGGGAACCTTAAAGCTGCTATTATTTAAGGGCCAAAACATTTTTTATTTTTTTGAAACTATTTTACAGCTCTTACTAGGGATAATTTGTTGTCGGAGTGATTCCATTGCTACTTAGTTATTGCATTAAGCTGCTGAACACATAGTAAAGTTTTAAAATACATTTTTTAAGACAAGGCTGAAACATATTTTTTTTTTTTTTTTCAGATTTTACAGGAAAAAAAGTAATAAATAAAGATAAATGCAACAGTAATTTTGTTCAAATGAGTTTTTATTCATCTCGGCTAAAATATAAAACAACAATTACAACTTATAATATTTAAAAATTGTGTAATGGATTAAAAATTTTCAAAATTTCAAAAATAGTTAAGAGCGAAGAACTGATCTTATTTTGAAACGATCCAGTCTTTTAATGGAAGCTTTAGAGGTGGACAACGTGACGGCTTCGCCCTCTGGTGGTAGCAAATCGAAGTTTTGGAGGATAGTTGCGAGGAATATAAGGAGTTCCATCCTCGCTAGAGACTCACCTAAGCAGACTCGACCACCTGCAAAATAATCAATTGGAGGTTTTATTAAAGAAAATGTTACATTTATCAACCGTTTTTCATTCGAGAACATATTTAATAATTATCGATCAATAACTGGATTTCCATTTAAGGATTTGATATTCTTACCCAAAAGGCTTATACCTTACGATAAATTATTTACGTTATGGAAGCTGATTGTAAATTAATGCTTTCTCATGAAAAGAGGAATTGGCGAAATTAACTAAATTTAGAATATATCAGCTTTTTTTTTTTTTTGAGTATTCCAGTTTTATTTGTTCTAATAAAATATTTTAAGAAAGTCCTCCTCGCAATACGACGGCCATCTTGAAATAATTTATAACGTATTACTGAGATATGTCATGTTATGTAATGAATGTGGGTGGCAGAGAAGCCAAGCACTGCGACCGGAGATCTATTGTACTATCCCACGGAAATAAGGACAGATGGAGAGAAAGACGGAGAAAGTATGGTGGGAGAAGTTCAGGGGAAACGGGAGAATCCCGAGAAAACCTGCCCAGCGCGGATCGTCCACCATCACGAAACCCACGTGAGAACCGAACCCGGTACTCAGAGGTGAGAGGCCGATGTCATAGCGACAACGCCAACCGCGCGGCCTATTACTGAGATAACATTGAAGAAAAATTTCAATAAAGTTATCAAATTAAAAGAAATATTTTATGTTTAAGCTTTTTTTGTTAGCGAGTCTTTTATTTTCAGTTTCCAACTGAATTCACATGAGACAACCTGATTAAAAAAAACTGAAAGGCCTCCAAGCCAGACATATCTTGGTCTCAGCCTTTAGTTCTCCAAAAAATGATATCAGTTAATAAAAAATCTTATGTTGAAAAGACATGTAAACTGTATTTCATAAATATCTTTACAAATTACCTGTAGAAAATGATAGGAAATATTCTGGTTTGAATAATTTTCCGTTTTTATCCACGAAACGAGACGGATTGAATTCTTCGGGTTTTGTCCACAGCTTTGGATCATTGTTGATTTGCCAGAAATTCACGTAAACAGTTGCCCTATTTGGAATGGTATAACCATACAACTGCGTCTCCTCTGAAATTTGAGTAGGTGAAGCATATAAATAAATTTGAGTAGGTGAAGCATATAAATAAGCAAAAATATTATGACATAATTTGCATTAAACGTTTTTAATAGATAATGCGAAAAGAACAAAGAATTAAACATATTTTTTCGAAGAAATAAAAAAAAGTAGTGGAACTAATTTATAAGGATATTTATAACTAACATTGTCGCTACTGTTATAACTCCAAACCAAATAAATCCAGTCAAATGTTAGTGATGGATAAATAATCGAAATACATAAATTATTTTTTAAGCTTTTGTAGGCTTAAATTTATTATCAAAAATAACAATAATTATCTCGAATTCACAAGAAGTAAATATTTGAGAAATCCCTTAACCTGAATTTTAGTTAAGATCAGTTAAGATTAGTTAAGGCTCATATCTTTTCAATGAGCCTTAAATAACAAACCATTTTTAAAGAGATCACTTCCTAAGTTACTTGGTTATAGTAAAAATGTAGAAGATCAGAACTCGCTTTCAATTATATAGGGTTTCTCAAAAAAATATACTAACACTTTGATATACTAACTATCGAAGTGTTAGTATATTATTTTGAGACACCCTGTATTTCAAACATGAGTACAGAAAACAATAAAATTACAATTTATAAATAACTAAATAAATTGTAAAGGAATTTTAGTAGAGACAAATAAGTTACAAATGTAAATATGATTAGATTAAGTATAAACTTGAATATATATCTTTCTTTAAAGGTATTTCATGTACTGTTAATGATGAAAGATAACTGCCGCTTCCGTTTAATTATGAAAATTTGGCCTCTATAATGGTAAACTGATCCGTTTTTAATACATTTTTCGAAAATATATTAAAAAATGATATACTGGCAATTATAAAAACAATGTATTGTCTATGTAAATACATCGATATTTTTAATTGGTGGCATATTTTTAATATACAATATTATTTTTTTGTCATCTAAGGCAAGGGTAACTTATAATAAAATTTTCTTTACACCTAAAAAAAATAAAAAAATAAAATTAGTATTCTTTAAAAAAAAAATGCTGTTATAATATGAATATCACGCACTGCTGAAATTTAATGCCAGATTTCAGTATAAAATTTTTAATTAAGACGTATATGGATCACAAATAGTATTAAAGTTTATGAGTGATTGCAACTGTTTACAAAGGGATAGGGTTTAAAGTAATTGGTCTGAATATTTCTTTATTGCAAATGATGCTCATCTATTAAAGTCCTCCTAGCGAAAGAATGACTCTGACCTTGAACTACAACAATGATCTCTTAATCATTCCAGGACTGAAGTTTGTATAGAGAAACTATTCACAATCGCCAATCAGAAGCCAAGCACTTTCCCGCCATAAACACTGACATATACAATCGATTCAAATTCTACTATTGCGACATCTGGTGGCCACGGTCGTTCTTTGGTTTGCCCGATAATAATTAATCCACTTACCTGTTGTAGCATGTGGAGCGTTTATAGGAAAGAAACTAGAAAATCTCAGTGTCTCCATTACAGTTGCTTCTGTGTAAGCGAGGTCGGGTCTGTCTGTCCAAGATGGAAGCCGTGATCGTCCTACAACTGAATCAATTTCTTCCTGGATTTTCTTTTTAACGTCAGGATATAACATTACCATTTTCAATACCCACATCATTGTCACAGAAATCGTATCCAGTCCTCCACCAAACAGTGCCATGCAATTGGCCCTCATGTGTCCCCCTAGAAAATATTACAGATCTTACTTGAATTTTAATTAAAATTTAAAGTTAAGTAAAGTTGCAAGAGATTAGCAGATATAAATAAAAATAAAAAATAAAAAAATGTTTGTGTTTATTTCTTCGAAATTCTTAATAAAAATTTAGTCAGCGTATATACTGATAATTTCTACTATTTTTTTTCATATTTGTATATTTTCTTACATTATTTTATTTACTAAATTTACTGTCGCTTATTCTCATCAGAATTTTTCATATTTCTTTTAGTGAATCATATCTGTTCTTATATATTAAATATCCTCTTTAGTAATGATTATAATAATATAAGATCTACAAAAAAAAGAAGGTCCAAATTTAATTTTTTTTTTAACTCTGTTTTAAGGTCGAAAAGATTTGACATCTAATTTCAACAAATCTTCTGGTGGCAGTCCATTTTCTGAACGATATCAATTAGAAACAATATCAATTAACTTTCACAGATTAATAGTAAAACCTTTGTATAAAACACGACTTATTTATAATAATAGCCATAAGAAATGCAACTTCTGTGTTAGGCATTTGTTTTTCTGGCTAAGGTTTTGTTTTCAAACATTATTTCGCCAAAATATCTCTAAAAAAAAAAAAAATTATAAATCAGTTATTCGTACTTATTTATAATGCTAATAAAATATACACTACCTTTATCAGATTTCAACTGTATGTATAGTTTCAGTCAAGGCTACATTAGAAAGATGCACGCGCAAGCATGTCATTAATGGGCTTACGTAGGTTACATAGATGTAATATACACATCTTATACTTGTTCATCTTTTATAGCTTTTAAAAAAAAAAGTATCTTATCATTATAATCATTCACTTGTAAATTCTACTAAAAAGTTTTCATAGTTACGAATTTTCGAGTTTATAATTTTATATAGGTTTGTAATTTCTTTCAACGCAATGTAGGAAATAACTTCAAATACTGTACTGGAAAAATCTAGAAGCATCAGGTCAGAGGTGAGGAATCTGCAGTTTTTTGTGATACTCAATGCGGCCTTTCACGTCATTTCAATTTATTGCAATTTCCATGTGTGGTTTAGCAGTAAACTTACAAAAAGATCATATTAAAGGATCATATTATTAAAAAAAGCGAAACTCCCAATGAGGTAATAGACAGAACTGAAAATTGAAAAACTTCTTTAGCAGATTGAAATAAAGTTGATTGAAATAAAGTCCGTCAAATATTAATATTTCGATACAGTCATACTTCGTACAACGATAGAGTTAGGTTCCTCGAAAGTTATTTTTCGCTAAACGAATAGCGATTTTCCATATACCTTCCCTCCCCACATGTTATAATTCTTGATACATTCTTAGAAAATTGATTTGATAACTAAATGTTTGTCTTTCGTGATCTATCACGAATATTTCAGTAGGATACATATGAACAATGCTCTAAAATTTTGATGTTGACATTTAAGCAGCACCCAACAGAATTTTACGGCCTGATGAATTCTCCGCTATGTAACATGTGACCTGTATAAGGGTTCTAGTGTTTCGTAAATTGTTTCACTAAAAAAAAATTACGAAAAGCACTGGGCTTTGGTTTAAGTTATAGAAAGAATGTTAAGATTCTGATCTTACTGAAATACACTGAATCCACAGGTAAATCTTCTGGTTTGACTCCCTGTTCATGGGCTTTGGAAAGATAAACATCAATTACATCTCGGAGATTATTAGGATCAAATGTTTCTTCATGTTCAGCAATAATTTCATCAATATATTCATAGAAGGCTTTTTTTGAGGTAGATAGTTTGTCCATACCTGTCCAGGATGCCGGAAGAAACCTGTAATTAGAAATAAAGTAATCAAAGTTATTTTTCGAAGATTAAGTTGAATACAATTTTCAACAATGTTACGTTAATTATTGTACTATACACTGCAAGTGAGTTGTTATTATGATATAGATTGGTATTTGTTTCAAGAAAGGAAAAACTTATGATTAGTATTAACAGTGAATAATACAAGTGCGTGTGATAAAAGATTGTTTTGACAACAGGAATTAACAACACGACTAGAAGAAAGTAGTAAGGTTTTTGTGCTTCGTAAGTGAATGACTGAATGGCTAACGATGGCGAAAGAAGACAAAGTGCTGCGTGCAACAGGTATTCTATTCAGAACATGAATATCGTGTTTTGGAATATGTGAAATTAAGTTCGTTCCAGTGTAGTAATAAAATTAACTCCGCAAGGAGTGAAGTTAATCTAGATGGTGGTCGTAATTAAACTGACACTACTCAAAAGCTATCTATAGCTCCATCGAACAACCGGAATTGTACCAAATTTGGTTGACTAATGAAGACATGGGAAGAAGGACTATGCGAGTAAAAATTAGTTCCAAAAGTCTCCGAGAGTAGTAAATGTGGTGCTTTTGTAGCCTACGTAGCCTAGAGTTTGCATACAACGCAGTAAAAGTCGTTTCATGCAAATTCTTGACTACGTAGGCTTACAATAACGCCAGTAATTCGGGCTATAAAGGGATGGGAAAACTTCAGAAAGACTTTCCGATTGCCAGTTCTGCTCAACATACGTCTTACGTTATCTCAGAGTGGTTATTTGTGAACTTATTTTACTTTCTCCAGTTCAATGCAGCAGCCGCGGTTCGTGAGTTTAGAACCCGTCAGAACCTGCGTAAAGGTCTGCTGTCAGTTATTTGAATTGAAATCGATGATTAAGAAATTTTAAGAAAAGTTTTCAGAGGACTGAAACCAGTGCCAGAACAAGCAATTATAGATGTTGCAACTGCGATCATCGACGGCACAGAGAGGACCCGCGCTGATAGTCAGTGCCCGTGAAGTAGCGCGACAACTGAATTTGACGTATGCCACGGTATGGAAAGTCTTGCGGACTTCTATCCATACAAGATCAGCCGCGCAGCAACTAGAATACAACAATTATGGTAGGCGACTGACATTTGCCCTCACGTTTCATGCCAAAATGGAAGTCGACGATGCTTGGCCTTGGAGAATTCTATGGGAAGATGAGGTGCAGTTTTATCGGGATGGGACTATCAACACCCAAAATTGTTGAATTTGGGCAACCGAACCATGCGCTTCAGGAAATCCCATTACATTCCCCAAAATCACTGTTTGATGTGACTTCACAGCAGATTTCATCGTAATATCATTCATTTTTGAGAACATTACTCCGACAGTACCAGTAACCGCACATTACCGCACAGAAATATCAATTTGCTGAATAGTTCGTCATTCCGCAACTTCAGCAAAGACAATGTCTGGACGAAATAATTTTTTTGCAAGATGGAGCACAAGCAGTGTTCGATCGGTACAGCAGCTTCTATGGTACAGCACTTCACAGAAGAAAAAGAGTCGTCAGTCGCTTCTTCCGGTTGCACGGCCGCCTCACTCCCCTGATTTAACTCCGACGTTTTGGCTGTGGTGTTATTTTGAAGTCCAAGGTCTATCTTGGTGTGGTCCCGAACTTGACTACCTTAAAGACCAACGTATCACGGGCTGTGATGAACATTCCTTCAGACATACTACGTTCGGCTGTAGAGAATGTTGTGCACACGATGCAATTCCTGGTCCACAAGAACGGTGGCCCCATTGAACCTGGGTCACTTCCTCAAATGAATGTGCTACATAGATGGCGTCTTTGTTATTGATTTGTCTGGCCATTGCAACTCTTTTTTACATTTTGCACAGCGTCATATTTACCCCTATCAGCGGCTTTTGGGACTCCTTTTTTTGTTTATTCACGGAATTATCCTTCCCATGTCTTCATTAGTCTTCCCATCAAATTTGGTGCCATTCCGGTTGTTCGATCGAGCTACAGATGACTTTGAGTAGTGTTAGTTTAATTACGGCCACCTTGTACTTACAAGGCTAGTCTTCCCACATTTTAATCGAGTTTCTATTAAAATTTCGTATTTCACCTGCTGCAGAGATGAGAAAAACAATGAGCATAGTGAAACTTTACGCAAATATACGTCACAACCGGTGAAAGGGGTGTGTGGGAAGCGCAGAATCAGAAAATGCAACATTTCGTAAATCATGTGGCAGATAGGATATACATGTTTTATGACAGAACTTAACTGCAATAAAGACGATCAAATCCAATGTAACTAATACAGAGCCTTCAAAATTCAGCTTTTAATTCCTAGCGGTTGTCACGTCCATTTGCAGATGGTCTTATTATATTCAATGTTGTTCTTAACCCTGCAATAGATAAAATACGAAGTATTAAAGTAGAAACTCGATTTCAAGTTGGAAAACTTCCGTTGTTAGTTTAACTGTTCATCCAACAGATGATCATAATCATTGAAGCAGTGGGATTGCTTGTAAAGCTGTAATCAACATATGAATAGTAAAGTGCATACATAAAAATACAACGTGATCAATAGAAGAAAATTTATTAAGGTAAAGTTTTCTTATAAGGAGAGAACACAACCTGTATATTACGGAATTTAATGCCCTTTTGTGAGATGAAAATACACAAAAAGTACAACTAAAGTACAACTTACGAAGTTTAAAAATATATATAGGTTTGGGGCCAACCTTTCATGGTTTTCGAGATATTTGGCTTTGTTTTCATTGGATTTCCGCTATTAGCTTAAATGTTAGAAATACGACCAAATTATTAGTTGTTGGGGATAGTTCGGTAACTAACGTTTCTGGCTGGTATATACTACATTTTGTGTACGAGAATGTGTGATCTTCAGATTTCTTATCTCATTTAGGTCCAAATATTATAATATAAAATAAACGTAAATCCAATAATACGATATAAACGTAATAAATTAATATAATCTAAACGTAATAAATTAATATAAGAAAGGGAAAAATTTAATATAGTTAATCAAATGTCAGTGATGTATTATCATTAATGATCAATTATGTTACTTTTTTATTATTTATTTACATTTTACTTCATTTTCTAATTAAAGGGCTTAATATAAGCAAATATCGCTAATAAATCCTTGACTCTTTTGTAAGAAGTTCAGCATTCTCAATTAGTTCAAATTTTAAATAAAAATATATATATGTAATGAGATGGGATGTTATTTTCAACTTCTACTCGTTGTACTAACGTAAGCCAGAAAATTACAGAAACATAAAACAAAGCACATTAAAGTAAGGAACAATAAAACAAAGTTAGGAAAAGAAAGAAAAAATAAGATGAAAGATAAAAGAAAAGAAAAAAAAAGTTACTTGCAACGGATTCGACGCAAGTACATCGAACCGCAGAGACTTTAGCAATCGATCTATTGCCGACAACTGTAATAAGTTGGTCAAATTTCTAACATTTAAGCTCAAAGCGGAAAATATCTCAAAAACCATGAAGGGTTGACCCCAAAATCTGCACAGACATCCCTCGTCTTACACCGGTGTTGCGTTCCTACAGTGGCGTCGTAAATCGAATAGACGTAAACCGAACCCATTATATAATATAAACAGGGGGCACACGTTCCACACATCCAAAAATTTATTTTTTTTATCTAATTAAACCATGTTAATATAAGTTTTGCGACTAAAATTATTGTAAAATAATTAAGTACTTTCATAGGCCTACTAAATTAACATAAAATAATAAGTAATAACGTCATTATTATGTGCATACAGAGTAATTTTCTTTTACCAGAAATATGGTAAAATTCGTGGTATGGACACTTTTCTTTTTAAAAACTTTTATCATACTAATTTTTTTAAATATATTTTTCTTTATTTTGGATAAATTCTAAACCGGCGTAGATCCGAATGGTCGTAAATTGAACCGTCGTAAAACGAGGGCAGCCTGTATATATTTTTGAAGTACTTCATATGTACTTTCATCTTACAAAAGCGCAAGAAATTCCACAATTAAACAGACTGTGTCCTCTCGTTGTTACTGAATTTTCGAACTTAGACCCAGACTGAACAGTTTTAGGCGTAATATTCCAGAAGAACTAATACGATTTACTGTATGATTAAGAAAAGAATAGTTTCTATATAAAAAACAGGAGAATATTTATATAGAAGATTTAGAATGTGAGATGCATCAAGTTATTTGTAATTTAAGTTAAGAACTGACTGTTGCACAGAATTAATATAACAATTATTTTTTTGATGTTTGCAACCTTCTTCTTTAATTCATCTATTTAGAATTTTGTTTCACAATTCAACCTACCTTACTAATGGTAGATTGTCCTTATATTGAAACATACTAAAACTTCTTGCAACATTTTCGTTCAGATTCAATAGCCTTTCCAATTTCGGATCATTGTAATCTAATCGTTTCCCAAAGATGAGATGAGAGACGACATTGGCAGAGAGTTTACTCATGGGAAAAGCCAAATCCAGGGGTTTACCATCACTTTCAACCAAAAACGTTTTAAAGGCCTAATAAATAAAAACATTCAAATGAGATATAGTAGCATTCATAAACAGAAATTTATTACTAGATTAAAGATTTGAAATGGAAAACACATCAACTTCTTATGAAAACTGCTTCTGCGAACACCAATAATAAGAATTTTGAAAAATAATTAAGTAATGAACAGCAGCATGCCCAGAAAATTGGAATTTGATTCACGACTCCCTCAATCAAAAAAAATCTCTTCAGTTGGGTATGGGGGGGGGGGTCCAAAAGACTCCTTAACTAAAAACAGAACCAAAATGTTGGCTTTCTTCTATTTTTAATGGAATTTCGGTCTTTATGATCCTTCCTCCCACGCAGGGAATAATATTTGTACATGACAAATTACTTTCATTGGTAAATTCTTATATTTTACAGGACATATTTATTACTGAAATTTTCAGTTTTTTTTGCAATAATGCACTAATTATTTTAATTAATAATACTGCATTTTAAAGGCTGAAACTTAGATTATCAAAAAAATGACTGGAGCTTGGAAAATATTGAAGTAATCTGATTTATAGAATATTGATAGTTCTTTAAACTTTTGTCATATATTACATAACATAAATATTCACAAAGCTCTTAGTGCACAGTTCATACATAAAAGTTATATTAAAAGCTTCTGAAATGTCAGAACTAAAACTCTACACTGTCTCCATTCTGTTACCTCTGCTTCTTCATGAATGACTCCTTCCAAACTTAATTTTGCAAATCCAAAATCTCTCAGTGTTGTTAATAGGAAACGCCGCTGGTCTTTCCAAGCCTCACCATCATTAGGAAAAACTCCTGTAAAAATATAATAAAAGAAGAATTCATAAAGGATTTATTTTAATTTAATAAGAATTGTACTTAAAAACATTTAAACTTCTCATTCATTTAGAACATCTTTGAGAATGATGTGAAGGAGTTTCAGGTTATCAACTGTATGAAGGGTTTTAGCTCTTAATACTTGAATTTTGTAAATTTACTGAATCCTCCACAATGTATACTAACATTTTAAGCATTGGTTGTAGTCCAGCAAATAGAGACCAAAAAAGGGAGGTTACCTTAGAAAAGGTCCGGTAGTTCTAATTTCTTGATATGTTGTCTAGGATGGTTAGTTTAAAATACAAAATGCACAATCCCCACTCCCCTCCGCGCCCGCCGCCATCTTAAAAAAACCGAAAAAATCTGCACTTTCTTTAGATTTTCGCTTATATCTTCTTTTTGGTGCATTTTAGCTACACAAGAGTGCTCCTCAATGTTGTAGAAAATTGTATTCTACATTATGTAGCTAAAATTTAGTTTTTAAATTTCGTTTCTAGGACTGATAGTTACGGAGATATGCACTGTTTGAAAAAAATAAAAAAATAAAAACCTTTCCGTAAATTTGTCAAACTTCTAACTTTAGGATGCTGTAATTCAGTTATGGCCTATTCTAGGGAGACAAGTATCAGAATAAAATTTGTAGGGAATTTAATTACCTACAAAACGCATGTAAAGTCAGGTGTGGTAAATGAAACGATGAGGTAACTGAAACACCCAACTATAACCAAGAGACTAAGGTGTCATCATCATTATACGCAGCTTTCTCACCACTTTCACAAGACTTCCAACACTCTCAACATTCCATTGTCGTTATTGATGGTGGGTACCTTGTCCACAAGGTTATATGGAACAGAAGCTCGACCCTTTGAAGAGATTTGCCAGGATTACGTCAAGTATGTTAAGTGTCGCTACGGCACCGATGTGATGGTGATTTTTGATAGCTACACTACCGATCCTTCTCAGCAAGGGACCAAGACTACTGAACGAGCAAGAAGGTACAAGGCAAACTCATCAGCAGATGTGGTGTTTGACAAAACAACTGTCAGCACCACATCTCAGGAATCGAAGTTCCTGGCCAATGAGGGGAACAAGGACCGATTCGTGAAGCTGCTCTCCACTGAAATGCAAGCGTCACACATCGCCACAGACCAAGCTTCCGAAGATGCTGACAGGTTGATAGTTGCCACAGCTAAATGCCTCTCCCCCACGTACGACGCCGTCGTCATTGTCGGAGAAGCCACTGACCTACTCGTCCTGCTGACTGGCACAACACCTGCGGTCAACAATATCTACCTCAAAAAACCAGCGAGAGGGAAACAGCCAGACTCCTCCTCCTACAAGTACAACTCCAAAGGCTGTATCTTGCTCCTGCACGCAATATCGGGCTGCGACACCACTTCAAACATTTTTGGGTTTGGAAAGAATAAATTCTGCCAACTTTTCAGGAAAGACCCATCATTGCTGGAGTAGGCGGAGAGGTTCGGGGACCCTGCTGCCGCTCCCCAAGAAATTTCAGCAGCAGGGGAGACAATCTTGATATCCCTGTATGGTGGCAGTAGCGAACAGTCGTTGAGCTCCCTTTGCCACAGCAAATTCACGACCAGTACCACCAAGCTCAATCTGGCTAAACTACCTCCGACCACTGACGCAGCACATTTCCACTTCCTGAGGACATACAACCAGGTCATGGAGTGGATGGGGATAGTCGAAGACCCGATCGAGTGGGGCTGGTGTAGAAGAGCTCGAGGACAGGAGCCCATCAGGATGAGTAGAGACGCTGCTGCTCCAAACCTGCTTAACACCTTCTCTTGCAGATGCACAACTGGCTGTATAGGGGCGTGTGACTGTAGAAAGGTGTGCCTCAATTGTTCCGCCCTTTGCAAATTCTGTGCTGGCAAGAATGTGACAACAGGAATGAGGTCCTCGTCGACGACGAAGACGACGCCGATCTAGTAACTTCGCTATTTGTCAAAATGAAGACCCCGACTTCATTAACTCACCCCCTACGAAACGAGCGAAGCGCATGTAAATTTGTTTTCTTTTAAGTTTTTAGTTCAATTAATACCGATTTTTGTATGATTATTACTGCCTTTTGTTCTTACTTTGTTTAAATAAATGCATCTTTGAAAAATGTATCTGCTGTGTTGGTGGGTTATTTGAAATTGAACATCCCCTCTCACCAGTAGGTATTCAAGTGAAATAGTATCTGCCTCATGAGCATTTAAGAGAACTCAAGTAGGGTTGGTATACACTCTAAATTCTGGAATGTAATTAGTGAATTTTTTTAGATACAATGCGACGTCACAATAGCAAAAAACGCAATATTCCGTTGTTCTTAATTTTTTTTTTTTACCCCGTACTCCTTAGAGTTGGTTAAAAAAAATATACATGCTTTTTGTAGGTAATTAAATTCCCTACTAATTTGATTCTAATACTTGTTTCCCTAGGATAGGCCGTAACTGAATTACAGCGTCCTAATGTTAGAAGTTTGACAAATTTCCGGAAACTGAGTTTTTTTTTTTTTTTCAAAAAGTGCATATCTCCTTAACTATCAGTCCTAGAAACAAAATTTAAAAACTAAATTGTAGGAAATTGTATTCTCTACAACATTGCGTAGAACTCTTTTTGTAGCTAAAGCGCACCAAAAAGAAGATATAAGCGAAAATCTAAAGAAAGTGCCGATTTTTTCCGGTTTTTTTACGATGGCGGCGGGAGGGGGAATTGTACATTTTGCATTTTAAACACTTACTAACCATCCTAGACAACCTATCAAAAAATTAGATCTACCGGAACTTTTGTAAGGTAATCTTCCTCTATTCGCTGGACTATAGTTACTTAATTATCCAATTTTGCTTTTGCCTTATAAAACCTGAGCTGCTACAATTCGTGATGACAGTTTCGTTATAAGATCTCCGGGCAACCAGAAACAGTAAGGTATTATAACTTCGGTTTCACATTTCTAATGGTTTCTTTACACGCTCCCGAAAACTTGCCTCAAACGAGTTCCAATACTTGCCGATTGCCAGTGGCCGCTTGTCGTATCGCTTTACATGGAAAGATTGTTCAAGTCTTGTTTTGTCCTCGTTCAGATCGCGAGAACAACTGTTTCGCCAAAGGGCCATCTTCTTTTTCTTCTATTAGTTTTTTAATTACCCCCCCCCCTCCCGTTCTATCTTATCGTTCGAAACTTGGCAGTCAACTACATCTTTATCTTTAGAAGTTTTGTTGTACTTTGAAATTCCAATGAAACTGTTCGTTTAATATTTTATATCTCTGACCTATTGTATCGTAAAATTATATTCTATAAGCTTAGTTGTAATTTATATGATTAGCTTTATTGAAGATCCAACAATGTGAAAGAAAACAATGCTTAAGATTGTTTTATGATTATGGGTTTTTGGAAGAATACAGTAACTTTTTTCAACACTTTATTTTGGAACGAGTTAAGGAAATCTTTCTGCCCTATGTTTCTCTAGATGTAACCATTTATTCACAAATGCCTACGCAGGGTGCATTGAATTTTTTTTTTTTGGTGGGGGGGGGGGTGTCAAAAAATTAAAAAGAGTGTAAATGTTATTTTTTAAAAATTGCTTAAACTTCTTCTGATATTATTGTAAAATTGAATGAAATGGAACTAAGCGATTTCAGCGCTCTCAGCCAGTGGCATAGATAGAAATTTTAGGCCCTAATATAAATGTGGGCCAAGCCCCCCGTCCCCTCTGTCAGAAGATCTTTGAGGGAGAGGGGATGAGCCATAAGGTATAGAGAGTGGTGGGCACCTCTGATTTATTAGATTTGCATCAACTGATTAACGATACTTTGTGACTTGGTAACGAGTGAGAAAGTAGAAATAACGCATTAGATTTGTCATCCATTAATTACAACAAGCCAGCACTAAACATTCGAATCTAAGATCGATTGATGCTTTTAGAATTACTAAATTCATGACAATTATCTATATTTTAATGGGACTTTTCGTAGTTTTTTTTTTTCCTTTGTTTTTCTTTCCTTTGTTTCTTTCCTTTATTAGAGGCTTGAAATAGAAACAAGAAATAAAGTAAAAGAAAGCAATTAAAAAAAAATTGTCAGAATAATTGAGAGATGATTCCTGAATTGACCTACTTGAAATATTTTTAAACTTGTTTTCTATTATTTATTTCTTCAATAAAGACCTTTAATACAATATTTCATTTCTTTGTGTCAACTGAATGTAAGAAACATTATAGGAATGAAGTATGGAAGTTTCATATTGTTTTCTTTTTGTCAAAATTAAAATAAACTGGACTTTCCTGTCAAATTTCGTGCCGAAAAGGCAATAGCAGCAACTACTGTATCGAATTTTATATAGCGAAGTCTCACTTATAAGAAACATTCAATTATACGAAGAATTTCTCATTCCCCGGCGAAACCCCCATAGTCCTATATGTAATTCACTTATACGAATAATTTTTGGTTCCCCCTCATCTTCGTATAAGTGAGACTTCACTGTATTGTTTTTCCGAATGCTAATTACTATTCAATTAGCATTCAAATTGAAGAACTGATTCAAATACAGTATTTCTTCAAGGATACGTACTTTTAAATCTCTCATCAAATATTAATGCACAGGAAAATAATACTGAACTTATTTTACGGCATGATTTGAGGATATGTTAAATTCATCATCCCAATAAGGGTCTCGACATACTCGACAGTTTTGCTTTATATGCTTTTGCTTTATCTGTTTAATAAAGAAAGCAATACATACAAAACTATACATTAATTTACTTTGATATGTAATATATGTCCCTAACATCAATAAAATGGAAGAGAGAAACAGTCAAAACTAGTTCGAACCAGATTCCAAATAGAGCTGCAATTCCCATTGATTATGTTTACAAAAGAATTATAAAGATTTTAGAGATTCAAGTTATATGAATTACGTTACAAAACAATCAAATTACATTTAAAACAATACTGAACAGACCATTACAATATTACAGACCATTGAAATCAGAGAACCATCCTAATACGTTAAATCCACTTTGTCTTCCATTATAAACTTCTGCATTGGAAATAAATGTATCCTTCACAGATTGAAAAGTATTCAAGACAATTGCCAACCTGAAAAAAAAAATTGTAAATACTGTTCATTTAATGCTGTAATAAAGTTACAAAAAAATTGTTAAGAGTTTTAATGGAATCGGTTTACATGATTCACAAAGATTTTTTACAGTGCATTACGAACATTCTTTTTTTATTTGATATACAGTACTAGAAATTATATATGGTCGGTGTAGAGCCAGAAAAAAAACCCGGAAATGGCTGAATTTCGCGCGCAGAACGACGCTCAGGTTATTTGGGACTTCAGTAGTTTTTCATTTTGTCAAGTTATTCCACTACGATTCGCTTTGGCTTCAAAATATTGAATTTTTTTTTATTATTATTGTAAACCTGGGACAGAATACTTCATTCAAACGAGAGAATTTCAAAAATTTTACATCACTGAAAAAAATTCAAAATTTTTAATACAATTTATAATGCTAATTATCTGAGAGTAAATCAACAAAACTGTAAGACATTTAAATGTGAAAGACTTAAAAAAGAAATTATGTTGCAGATATTAGAAGAACTCAGCTTTATAAGGAGAAGAATTTAATTGTAAATCATTAACCAGAAATTTAACACTATTGGAATTACAAATATATCAGCCGTTTTTTACAGCTGATAGTCACATGACCGGCCTGCTAAAACAATACTTGTGTTTTTCGTTTGTCCAAAGATGAAACATCTGGTGGAATGATACTAGCTTTTATTCAATTCAAATGCAGTACACTAACTTGCAGTATTGGAGTTGACGTGACTTAAAGTGAATGACTTAACTAGACAAAACAATGACTTAACTAATAAAAAATTCGAATAAGACTCAGCGGACATCTCGAAGAGCAAAATTCCTAAGTCCTAACGTTGATAAACTAATAACATTGTGCTTGTGCCAAAAATAATTAAAACTTTAAAAAATAATTACGTAATATTTATTTTTCAATTTTTTATTCGTTCTTTATTAATATTATTTTTGACAAGTTTTGACATAACTGCCGAATCTTTTAGTGATCGAGCAATCATTCCTGTTTGTCCTTGTGACAAAAATAATTATACCCTTACGCTTTAATAATTGCGTAATATCTATTTTTCAATTTTATTATTCGTTCTTTATTAGAAAACAGGAATGATTACTCCATCACTAAATAACTCTGCAGTTATGTAAAAACTTATTCTGAGATGGGAAGGAAGTCTTCATCTATCTAAATTACAGTGTATGTACAGTTATGTAATATCATGACCTCCTTACTGATTTATAACGGATCTACTCTAGAGAGATTCATGTTTTAAAAATTCTCTGAAAAATATCCAAAACATATTTATTTGCATTTTTTTTCTTTTTAATGGAGCGATAAAACATTTTATGATTTTAATACTGTAAAACATTTTACCTTTGTAAAAACATATACGTGTGTAATGTAAAATAAAATTATAAGACTCTACACTCTCGAATCACATTGTTCTTTGATAAAAACTACACTGACTACACTAGATTTTTATTTTTTTAGCTACTTCAGTAGGAAAATGAGTCTATCAATCAGTCCGTCCGTATGTCTGTCTGTTCCCTAATAGCTTTCGAACCTATCTTCTTTAAACTTCGTTTGCATTTTATAATTACAGTCTTTTACATTTGAAATATTTTTGTGGCTGATTAGTAATTTTCGTTAAATTATTCATTTTTTATTATACATATTATTTTTTTATTATTTTCTTGTTTTACAAATGCAGATGTGAAGTGATCTCAACAATCAATGTACGATGGAATTATTGACACGTGAAGCCGACGGGATGGCTCGCGGCAGGGCCGTTTCTACCATTAGGCAAGACTAGGCGGCCGCCTAGGGCGGCAAGATTTTAGGGCGGCCGAAGAACGGAAAAAAATAATTTTATATACGGTATATATATGTGTATGTGCACAAGGCCATGTGCAAAAGGATATTTTTGTCATTCGCGGGTCATTCGCAAGTGTCAGTTGTATTGAGTGGTGTCAATAAGGGTGGGGAGGGGGCGGCATTTGAAAAGGAGGGGCGGCATTTCTCAGTTCTCGCCTAGGGTGGCAGAATACCTAGAGACGGCTCTGGCTCTCGGGGTTCTATTGTTTAAAAAGGAATTGAAGTGCTCGCGTTGAGAGTTGAAACTCCCATAATGCAAAGCAGATTATAGATTATGCTTTCCTGGCTGTTCGCTAACATTGAAATAGATGAGGTCGCTTCTCTTCTATTTGAATGTTAGCGAACGGCCAGAAAAGGACAATCTATAATCTGCGTTGCATTCTGGGAGTTTCAACTCTCAGTGCGAGCATTTCTTGTTTTGTGCTGTAAAAGAAATAATGCCGTCGTGCAGTTGTGTAAAAAGATAAAAAGGATCTGATACACCGATGGCTTGTGGACGAATGATAATCATTCTAATATCCATGGAACCAATTTTGGGTTTTGGTGAATTAACTGAGCAGATTATTTTTGACCCAGAATAACACAACCAGAATCTTAGTTAATATAACTATGTATTTTTTTTATTTAGAAAATACATAGTGTTATTCATTAAGATCCTGGTTGTGTTAATTCATCCTGGATCAAATTAGCTTGAATTTAGATGCGAATATGGGCGAATGCATATCTCTTGCTTCAATTCTTACGAATTAAATACGAACTTTAAAAATAAAATTAAAAAAAAAACCGCAATTTTCCAAATTTTTATCGAGAAATTAACGCGAGATGATATAAAAATGAAACAATGATGATTATGAATGTAAATCTGTTCGTTTTTGTAAATGGATGTACGCGTGCTTTGATCAGAAGTAAGTTAATCGGCTTTAGACAATTTAAGTATTTCAGAAAAGACAAAATTCAGGAAAAAGTAGAATTTTATATATTATATTTAAAAATAAACGTCTATTTTTCGTGTGTTCCGTTTTTACAACTTGAAGAATAATCAAGAAATTTTAAATAAGATAAATGTTAACATTTGAAAATTATTAAGTTTATTCTAAAAGTTTGTTAATTAAATTTGTGTTTGAGAATGTGAATGAAACCACGTTCTTCATTGTTAGTTGTTTCACGTGTTGGATTCTTGATATGTATTGTTATTAGTTGAATTTTAGGAAAGAGAGATATTTTCTGATGTAATTAGAAGTTATTAAAGATTATGTCTAAGATAAATGTTATTAAGAAAGTAGGCTTCGGGATCTTAAGGAATTTCTTATTTATTTAAGACATTGTCAGTCCAAATGAATTTCTACATTGATGATATTTCCTATTAATTTATCATCAATTCATAAATACAGATGTTTGACAGTATTACAGAATTGATGATAAATTTAAAACAGAAATGTCCAGTATTAAATGACTAAAAAAGCTGAGTTAATTTTGTTTATTTATATACGTTTTTGTTCTTATTGTATATATTGTCTCTGCAATGGGAAGACAAATGGAACCTCCACACATATAAACTGAAAACAATAATACACATTAAAACTAAAGAAAAAGCTTAGTATACCTAGCTCAGTGAAGAAGGACAATATACAATAAATAGATTATTGTAGTAGGATGCATTTTTAATTGTAATTTAAAGTTCATTTTTTAGTCAAGTGCGGAGGCTTTATACTGTAATCTCAAGGACAATATACAAAACGGACAAACGAACAAGACAATGATCCCTCATTTGAAAAAAAAACCAAGCTATATACACTGGGCGGATCGGACTAATGATAGTGTAATAAGTCGAAACGGGACCGTCTCCGATTTCTAATACAAAAACCAAAAGTAGCTCAGTGAATTTTTGTTTAATTATGTGCGTTTCTGTTTTCTTTTATGTACTTTAATATATGTTCTCTTTGATATTTTAAAAAATTTTAGCATTACCTTAAGTTTTTTTAAGTAAAATTAGCTTCCTAACATTAAGCTATACCATTAATAATTTTAACAAATAAGAAAATAAAAAACACATTTAAAAACAAAAACTTACAGAAATGAGAAATATCTAAAAAAACTAAATTGTAGATTACAAAAACTAAGCCAACACACTGCTTAGATCTGCTGTGTAAATTTTTATTATTCATGATATCTAAAAAAATATTTTACGATAGCTTCAGTAATTACCATGTTAACAACTAAAGTATAATTGCTTTTTTATTTAGTTTAATTCATAAAAGTTAGCAATATTCGTATTTTCAATACATTTGACATAGATTTTTAACTCTTATTAAAATTTGAATTATCAAAACAAATGTTAGTTATGTTTCTAAAGGAAGTGTTTCTCATTTCTTAGAACTTTTTTACGACCGGGAAAACCACTCAGAACTTAAAGGTGAAGGAAGTTAACTGATAATAAGGATCATAAAATTGAATAAAGAAATTAGAATTATTTCATTGAATAAGTGTCATGAAAATTTAAAACATGATATTACAGTACAATTTTTCGTTGTATATTTAAACAAAAATATATTCCTTCCATTTTCATCAATCTGTTGAAAATTCTTCAACGATATTTCGCGGAAACTATCGTTCCGCTTTGTCAAGTTTTTCGCAAAATGAAATAACAATAATTATTGTTATTTTATTTTGCGAAAAACTCGACAAAGCGGAACGATAGTTTCCGCGAAATATCGTTAAAGAAATGGAAGAAATATATTTTTGTTTTAAAACATGATATATTAACACTATTTTTTTAATATACTTCAAAAAAATTTTTTTTTTTTTTTTTTTAGTAGAAAACCGAATTAAAACAATGTCCTATTAATTTATTAGCAGTTAATAAGTTACAAGTTGATTTTTAGTGAACACTAACATCTTAATTTTATTAAAAAAAAATTATTGTGCATCAAACTGGATGATCGTGGATAGGTCTTATTCTTAGATTCAATGCAATCTAAATTGATAAGATACAGTATATTAAAATAAAAAATTAAGTTTTCGAGAGCTCTTCACTTCCTCTTGAAGACATTTCGATGAAGAAAGCTGTTGTATTTTTTAATGTAATTTTTCTATGTTATATTTTCATTTAAAAGTTTTCATTTAATATCGGATCGAACTGAAACATATAGTTCAGTTCGATCCGATATTAAATGAAAATTATTTTTTTTTGCATTACTTTAAACATATATGTTACAATTAAGAATTTTAGTAAAAAGTTTTCCTTATTTTAACAATAAGCTTTCGCACAACAATAATGCAATAATAATAATTATTATTATTATTATATCTTCAAATTGTTTTTCTTACCTTTGCCCTAATCTCATTGAAAATACGTCTCCATATTTTTCTGATAACTTCTTAAAATCTTCCGCCGCTGTCATTTGGTTGACGAACGGCTGATAGCCGAGGATAGGGTAACCCCATGGCCCCGGGGGAGCTCTCAGATCCTCTAGGATTCTTCGGGTTGCTAATATTACAACAAGAACCGTAATAAAGACAGAGAGAACTTGAGGGGTATCGGCCTGCAACAGCCACTCGATCAGAGCCATGTTCCGCTGATGAATCCAAGGCAAGCGAATGAACCAAGGACACCTCGTCTCATGACGATCAAGACAATAAAACAAGGTCAACTAAATGACTTTGAACTCTCTACATAAACTCTCTCTACGCAGATATCATGTATTGCGTTTTATTTCTGTAGTTTTTTTTTTTTTTGATTGCACTTATACAGTATAAATAAGTAAATAAATAAAGTGCTTATATAAATTAAGGCTCAAGATTAAGTTCCTAAAATAATGTAAAATGTTGCATTATTTATTTTTCTTAAGTTTTTCAAAGTCGTGAAAACATTACATGTTTTGTTTTTATTATTATTTTTGTTTGAAAAAAAAGGAAATTAAATCCGCAATACTCATTTGTTACGTTTAATTAAGTTAATTGATTTAAAAACACGCCCGAGAATTATTATATTAATAGACTAATATGCATTTTAAAAGTTGGAGCCAGTGTTTGTGAGTGCAAAGTGACATCTCAAAACAACTGTTTCTTTACTTTTAGTGTGTACAGTGGTACCTCGGGTAACGAACTTAATTCGTTCCAGAACTCGGTTCGTAACCTGAAACGTTCGTAACCCGAAACATTGAAATCAATGAAATAGAGTTGATCCGTTTCAAGATGAAAGAATCGTTCCTTTTTATTAACATCCGGTCGTTTATTTGACAAAACGCAAAGAATACGTATACTTCACGTAATAAATAAAGAGAAAGAAAACAACCAAATAAATTAAATGTAAAATAATTACATTTAATAAATACATTACGATGTCTTGTTTACATCGGAAAAAGAATCATATGGGCGCGGAGAGATACTTTCGGATGCTAGATGAGACGCTAAAGGTGTGATTTGGCCCCGTAACTTGTAACTTAACCCTCCAACTCTCACCTTCGTTCGTAACCCGAGGCACTGTTCGTTACCCGAGACAAAAAAATTTCGAAGTTGTTGTTCGTAACTCGAAATGTTCGTGACCTGAGTCGTTCGTAACCCGAGGTTTCACTGTATTTCTTGTTTTTTACTTTAGAATTGGAGGCCTCATTCTTTTCCCCACCTTTACTGATATGCATTGTTAGATAGAAATAAAAATCTATTGTTGCTCTTCTATGGGAATTTTGTGTCAACTCATGCGCAAGTTTCTTGGTAAGGACGCTTACGGATAAATTCTGAAATATAGAAATGAGTTAGCCCATCTCTTTGTTCCCTCGCCCATTATATCCGTCTCAACCCTTTGATGTTCGTTGTCTTCCTTTACCTTGAAAATAATCTTAGCTGGGAAACTGAAGCCGTCGGTGGTGTTCATTAGTGTTGTGCTACTAATCATCAAATATATCTTCTTATTTTTTTAATTGTTAAATTTAGTTAATTGCACTTTAACTACATAGACTTTTTGACTGTTTTTTTGTTTAATCATGCCGCCAAAAAATTGTCTGTTCTTTTTTCGGTTAAGACCTCAGTCCGGGCCCCTGACTGTTGAAGGACCAATTGACCCCTCCCTCCCTTGTAAGGGCCCTGGGTTCTATTGCTACTTATTTATTACATTAAGATACTGGACACACAGTAAAGATTTAAAACGTTATCATTTTTATAAATAAATAAATAAATAAATAAATAAATAAAAATAAATGCAACAGTAATTGGGTTCAAATGAGTTTTTATTCATTTCGGCTAAAATATAAAATAATATTTACAACTTATAATATTTAACATCTGTGTAGTGGATTAAAGAGTTTCAAATTTTCAAAACTTGTTAAGAGCGAAGAATGGATCTTACTTTGAAACGATCCATTCTCTTAAAGGAAGCTTTGGAAGTGGACAACGTGACTGTTTCGCCCTCAGGTGGTAGCAAATCGAAGTTTTGGAGGATAGTTGCGAGGAATATAAGAAGTTCCATCCTTGCTAGAGACTCACCTAAGCAGACTCGACCACCTGCAAAATAATCAATTGGAGGTTTTATTAAGAAAAATGTTACTTTAATAAACTTTTACTCTAAATTTGCTAACAATCTGTTGGTGTTTTATCATTAAAAATACGGAAAATATACTTGTTTAAATTCTTAAATAGAGAATTATAGATCTGTGACACTGAAGCCTTTTACAGTGCATCTCGCCCACGGATAAGTATATGTTAAATAAGAGATGACTCTTAGATCAGTTAATCTCCAATACGGCCCCCAATGAAATAAATCGACGAAAGATGGGCTGAGTGGATGGTATTGCGCTCGGTATCTTTTTTTTTTTTTTTTTAACTTTTTATGAAAACCTGAATACAACCGTTTTTCATTTTTTTTTTTTTTTTTTTTTTTTTTTATTTATTAATATATTTCTAGTTTTATTACACAAGACCAGTCCTACTAGGTGACATAAAAGTACCTGTGTTGTAGGTGCTGGTAATGATTCTACAAATTTTAAAACATCTACAACAGTTTTCACAACAAATTAAAATTAGATTGCTAAAAATACAGAAAGAATGATTACAAATTTCAGTCGCTGCTTCACATTCAATATTTCGACGAGGAAAAGTTCTCAACAGTCAAGCTAGGGAAATTATTCTTAACGTTGCTCGTCGATTTCCCTAGTTTGACTGTTGAGAACTTTTCCTCGTCGAAATTTTGAATGTGAACTAGCGACCGCCATTTTCTTTTCTATTTGAATGTGAGCGAACTGCCAGGAAAGGAAAATCTATAATCTGCGTTGCATTCTGGGAGTTTCAACTCTCGCCGCGAGCAATATATTACTGAGATAAAATTGAAGAAAAAATTCAATAAAGTTATCAAATTAAAAGAAAACTTTATTGCTTAAGGTTAAGTTTTGTTGATGAGCGTTTTTTTTTGTTTTTTTTTGTTTTTGTTTTTTTTTTTTTAACTGTAATTCAGGATAGACATCCTGATTCAAAAATCCAAAACCATCCAAGCCTTGGTCTTAGCCTTTAGTTCTCAAAAAATGATATCACTTAATAAACAATCTTGTGTTGAAAAGACACGTAAACTGTATTTTATGAATATCTTTACAAATTACCTGTGCCAAATGTTAGGAAATGGTCTGGTTTGAATAATTTTCCATTTTTATCCACGAAACGAGACGGATTGAATTCTTCGGGTTTTGTCCACAGCTTTGGATCATTGTTGATTTGCCAGAAATTAACATAAACAGTCGCCCTTTTTGGAATGGTGTAACCATACAATTGAGTCTCCTCTGAAATTTAAATAAGTAACGTTTTAGCATGTGTGAAGAATAAAGAATTAAACATATTTGATTATGATTAAATAAAAAAAAAATGGAACTGAAGTTTACGAGGACATTTCCAACTAACATTGTAACTCCAAACCACTTAATATAAGTCCCGTCAAATGTTCATGATGGATAAATAACTACATAAATACATAAATTATTTTTTTAAGCTTTTGTAGTCTTAAATTTATTATTAACAAAAATAAAATAATTATCTTGAATTCATAAGAAAAAAGTATTTGAGAAATCCCTTAACCTAAATTTTCGTTATTTGTCAGGAATCCGCTCTTTTCAATGAGCCTCAACAAACCATTTTTAAAGAGATCACTTCCGAAGTTATTGGTAATAGTAAAAATGTAGAAGATCAGTACTCGCTTTCAATTATATTTCAAACATGAGTGTAAAATACAGTGGCGCACTCAGAAATTGGCTTAGAGAGGGTTTTTAGAGGAGAGTTTATAGGGAGACAAGTTTTACAGAAAATATCAAATGTTTACCTTTTTTTATTTAGCTTACTTAATATTAACACAATCCGATGTCAAGCCATCTTGATTTTCTAGTCATTATGTCAAGGACTGCAACAGGAGATATATCCACATCTTCTTGGATAAAAACTAAAGCCAATCCGTTCCTCGTTAGTCGAACTGCGGAGATAGTTCTTCAAGTATTTTCAAGTAGAGAACTATCTCTCACATATGAGGATTGTATCTGGCAGAGTAGCAAGTATTGTGAGTAGACTGTGAACTGAAGGAATCGTGCTGCCTTTGCAAACTTGTATTGCTTTCTAGAGCCTCTCATGAAGTTTTGGAAGTCCTCGTGTAAACTGCATCCATAACAGTGATTGATGTCGTAGAAATTAGTCAGTGATGCGAGTTCAGTGAACTTATGTAGTTCAGGTGCTTTAGGTATGGGAGGAGACAGAAGATACTGAAAAGGCTTCAAAATTTTGCTGTGCAAAACAAACTTTTCGTCATAGCTGCAATTGCTGATTAAGAAATGGGGTGCAAAGAGCTCTTCTGAAATATTGTCTGCTGGAATGTTGCGTCTGTGACGTAGTTCGACTTCTAGGTTTTCTCAAATGTGCATAAAATTGTGGAAGATTGAGTAAAACGTGCCTCTACATTTTGCTCATGTATTCTAGCTTAGCTTTAAGATTCATTACTGAGTTCACCGAGTTTTAGATTATTTCCTTATGTATCTGTAGGATATTTTGTCTCATCGGTAACCGGAAAAATTCCCATGCTGTGTAAGCAGTCTCTTATTTCCTGTACACTACATCCGTCAGACAAATTGAAAGAATGGGAAACAGTGAACGAACATTGCTTGTGGGTGCTTTTGTTTAATGATGGCTTGTGCTTCCCTCAGAGAACATGGCTGCTGTTCCATCGCAACATTGGTTAACTAAGTTACTACAGTCTACTTTCATACTTTGTGTTTATGATTTAAAGAAGAGTAGACTGAGGAACAAACAAATTTGAAGTTGTTTGAGTTCGAATCATTGCAAAGTTAACATCAATTTCCATTTCTACAATTTTTCGTTTTTCTTTCCCCTCCTCCTCCTTTATTTCTTTTGCACTTTTTTTACAACTCATATTTCACTCAAATTGACCTCCAAAAGCGCTTCTCTTGGTGCGCCTATGTAAAACAATCAACTTATAATTTATAAATAAGTAAATTGTTATTGAATTTTAGTGGAGCCAAATAAGTTACATTGTAAATACAACTAAATTAAATAAAACAAGAAATGAATTCAGCACATTTATTGTTGATGCTTTTTGTTCTGCATGGGTCACTGCCACGTGTGACGGTGACCTTCACTTGAGTATCTTGCCTTTCTGGGTCTTGCATCGGGGAAGGCGGAGATCGGGCTGATGAGTCCGAAGTAAGACGAAACGGCCGATCCCGATTCCTTCCCGATAATCGAACCAGAAAGGCAATTTGGTTAGTTTTGTGCTGAATTCATTTCTTGTTTTATTTAATTTGAATTATTTTGCAGCACGTTAAACTTTTTTAACAAATAAATTAAATATAAAAATATCCTTTAAAGATATGTAAATACATTCTTTCAAGATACTTCATATACTGTTATGGTGACTGCTGCTTACAATACATTTTGTCGCTTAAATATCATTCATAATTTTGCCTTCATAAACTGATCCTTTTTGCATTTAATACATTTTTTGAAACAATATTAAAAACGATATACTAACAATTAAAAACAATCTATCATCTATCTAAATGTATAAAGATTTTTTTAATTGGTGAAATATATTTTTTAGCTTTAAACCATTTTTTTTTTTTAGAAGGATGACATTAAATGCTTTAATATTGCGTGTACATATTGTGCGTGAACGTCATATTCACTATAGCAAAGGCCAAAAAATTACATGGGAGCAGATTAGGTTAGTTTCAAAATGTCCAGGAAAAACAAGTCTTAATTGTTGAAACTTGAAGCTAACATTTAAAAAAAATATAATTTCACCAAAACTAGTAAATATAATTTCAACAACATATTTTCAGCTTCCATTAGGCATAATGAAAACATTTGTTGTTTTGTTAGGTTTCCAAAATTCCATGTATTCTATTTAAAGTGGCAAAATTTCTCTTCCTGAATTTTTTTTAATATATTGTTATTTTCTAACTTATAATAGTCTTCTTTAAAACTGAAAGAAACATAAAATAAAATGAGTATGCTTTAAAAAAAATGCTATTGTAATATGAATATCAGGCTTTGATAAAAGAACAACCGGACGCCTGTATAGGGTCGTGCCATATAGGGTTATCTGACCCAATGGAGGTCAGAAATATATATTAAGTAGGTCAGAATAAGAAATAGTCAATGGGATCACATGTCCAGCTCTTACCATTGACGAGTAATTGACCAAGATAGTTGAAAACTTTGATTTCAAATTGCTCGGCCATCGTAGTAGGTTGAGCTCTGGTTTTTGCCGCAATCATCAGGCCTTGGCATGACTACTCTATTGATGTGCCAGTTGACCTTCCTCCCCCCCCCCCGCCCACCCTGGAACCACGTGACCTGAGCATGGTCAACTGATTTTGGGCCCATAAGTCTAGATTTTGGGATGCGTACCTCTTAGGTCTATACATGGTATTATCATATATGTTAATAGGTATATGTATGCGAAGTTTGAAGTTCATATCGTTTTCCTAAGTTGGTCATATCGTAAAGTGAATTTGTAATTTTAAAGTTGATTTTGACAGTGAAAACAATTTTTCCGAATATGGGTGCTATAGGAAACAATGATCCTCTTGTAGAGTATAATTGATTGTGCGGGTCCAAAAAACCAGAGCTCAACCTACTACGATGGCTGAGCAATTTGCAAACAAAGGTTTCAACAAAGACAGTGGTAAGAGACATTACAATTACTCGGCAATGGTAAGAGCTGGCCATGTGATCCCATTGACTTTATTTCTTATTCTGACCTACTTAATATATTTCTGACCTCCCTATATGGTATGACCCTATACAAGCGTCGGAGATTTGAGTATAACGTTTTTAATTAAGACGTACATGTATCACAAATAGTAACATTGGTGTTTGAAAATGTTTAGGGATAGGATTTAAAGTATTGATAATTGGTCTGAATATTTCTTTATTGTAATTGATGTTCATTTATAAATTCACTTACCTGTTGTAGCATGTGGAACGTTTATAGGCATGAAACTCGCATATCTCAATGTCTCCATTATAGTTGCTTCTGTGTAAGCAAGGTCGGGTCTGTCTGTCCAAGATGGAAGCCGTGATCGTCCTACAACTGTATCAATTTCTTTCTGAATTTTCTGTTTAACGTCAGGATGTAACATTAGCAATCTCAATATCCACATCATTGCCATAGAAATCGAATCGAGTCCTCCAGCAAACAGTCCCATGCAATTGGCTCTCATGTGTCCCCCTAGAAAATATTATAGATCTTATTTGAATTTTAATTCAAATTTAAAGTTAAATAAATTTGCAAGAGAGCAGCAGAAGTACATATAAAAAAAAAAATATTGTATTAAAATGTATTTCTTCGAAAGTCAGCGTATGTACTGATAATTTCTATTATTTTTTTCGTAAATATTTGTATATTTTTTATATAATATTTTATTACTAAGTTTATTTACTAAGTTTACTGTAGATTATTCTCATCAGAATCCTTCGTATTTCTTTTCGTAGCTATAAAAAACTATTCTATTCTTACTCCCTTTAAAGTTCCTTTTACTGAAGTGTTCTATGATCATATCTGTCATTGAACCACATTATTCTTGTATATTGTTAAATCATAAGTTTTCACTCAATTTTATGAGACAATATCTTTTACCTTTATTAACAATAAAGCCTTAGGAGAAAATACTTCTTCTTTCATTTAGGAATTATAAAAAGCCCTTTAACTGCAACTACTATGTTAGGAATTTCTGGCTAAGGCTTTGTTTTTCAAAATGATTTTTTTTTTCGCAAAAATTTCATAAAATTTTTGTAAATCAGTTACTTGTACTTATTTATAATACTAATGAAATATATGCTACCTTTATCAAGTTTCAACTATATGCGTAATTTCATTCAAGGTTGCACTAGAAAGATGCAGGTACATTATTAATGTGCTCATGTACCTTGCACATACACTTGTGTATATACTTGTTTATATTTATAGCCTATATACCTTTAAAAAAAGTATCTTATAATTATTCATTTCTAAATTGTACTAAAATGTTTTCAGAGTTAGTGTAGTAAAATACTTTCTTTCAACGAAATGTATGAAATTACTTCAAATATAAATACAGAAGCATTAGGTGAGGTACCTGACGACTTTTGTAGGCCTACTCAGTGCTGTCTTCTTAAGCAATTTCAAATTATGTACGGTTTTAGTAAACTTACAAAAAGAACAATAAAGGATCATATCTTAATATATAAAAATGAATATTTCTTTGTTTGTTTGTCCTGTATGCGTTCCTATACCATTCATCAGATTGCGATGAAACTCTGGCGAGTCGTTGTGCGCATGCCCGCGACAATTTCTGAATTCATCAATATCTGGTGCGGGAGTCGTTTCAACAAATAAGTGTATTTCCGGTTTCAACGTTTGCAGTTTCCGGTGCGACTCGCATTTGCAATGACCATCAACAAAGCACAGGGACAATACATGGACAGCTGTATGTGGCCTGCTCACGCGTCGGAAAACCTTCTGATTTATTCGTGTATGCACCAGATGGAAAAACAAAATTATTGCATATCCAAAAGCACTTCAATAAACAGAATTAAAACACAAACACTTTCTTTCTTTGAGTGGCATTACAACGCATGCTGGGTACAGCTAGTTATAAATAAACTGAAAACTCTCAATGCGGCAATATTCAGAACTAAAATTTGAAAAATTCTTGAGCAGACTGTTTTCAAAATTGGTTGAAATAAAATGCCTGAAATATTAATATTTCGATGCAGTCATACTTCGCACGACGACAATGTTAGGTTCCTCGAAACTTATTTATCGCTAAACAAATAGTTACAATGTTCTAGATTCATTCTTAGAAAATTGATGTTTGCTGCTTTAAATGTTTGTCTTTCGTGATTTATCGGGAATATTTTAGTAGTATTTATTTACACAGCGTTATAAATTTCGATTTTGACATGTACAACATGTCTCAACACAATTTACGGTCTGATGAATTCTCCGCTATATAACATGTAACATTTCGTATATTGTTTCACTAAAAACAAATGACGAAAAGCACTGGAGTTTGGTGTAAGTTATAGAAAGAATGTTAAGTTTCTGATCTTACTGTAATACACTGAATCCACAGGTAAATCTTCTGGTTTGACTCCCTGTTCATGTGCTTTGGAAAGATAAACATCAACGACATCTCGGAGATTATTAGGATCAAATGTTTCTTCATGTTCAGCAATAATTTCATCAACATATTCATAGAAAGCATTTTTATTCGTAGAAAGCTTGTTCATATTTGTCCAGGATGCCGGAAGAAACCTGTAAGTAAAAATAAAATAATCAATGTATTTTCGAAAATACAATTTTTCAACAATGTTACATTAAGCTGAAGTGTTTTAATACACAGTGCAATGAACACTTGAGGATAGGCGGGGCTTCGTAGATACAAAATATCCCACTAGGCTACTTCTTGGCTTGTGTGATAAACAAAGCCATGTGCATCGTTTTAACCCATATAGATATAGAGGGTGAACTAAAAGATTTGATTTGATGGAATGATTGTAAGTCTTCCAAAATTTTCATATCGGATGTAAAGTTGATTATAGCCTATTGAAGAACACGAAAGGAATATATTATCAAAGAAGGATACAATTTAATTATTTTTAAATATTACAAATACGTCTGGACGGCATCGACAATGCGTTTGCTTTTGTAAAGGCTTATTGCTGTCAAGACAACAATAAAAAAACTGAACAAGTAAGCATTCTATATTTTAAAAGAAGAAATACTGATAGCAGATTCCGAGCCACGGCAGCATTCTGTGGCTGTAAAGCAAGTTCATCTATTTCATAATATTAACGTATTATTTAGTATTCATAAGTTAAACTGCCATATTTAAGATGTGGATCGCCACATTTTTTGCAATTCAGTACAACGCTACAGTAATTGGTCGTCGTTCCTTATTTACTCTGTCGAGTTTTGTCTTTCATTCCAAGAAAATGATTTGTTTAAAAATTTGAATTTTTCTGTCTGTTATTCTTTTAAATATATATATATTTGCATAAATAATCATCACATTGTATGTAAATTGTTTTTGTTTTTCCATTTCTCTCTTAATAGTATTCCTTAATTCTTGACAATTTGTAACTATCGATTTTGTAATTAAATTTCAGAAAGCTTAAACCTAAAAACCAAAAAAACAAATCTAGAAATTTTTTTTGTAATTATAACTTTATTAACAAGCAATTAATTATGTAACAGCAGCATTCATTTTGAACAAACTCGCAAGACTACGAAATAGACGATTTTTGTATATCCCGCCGAATCTTTATTTCGCACATTTTGATTTGTGGAAGGATATTCTAAGGGTTTACAGAATTATTAGAATAAGGAACTGCACAGTATTGAACCATTCCGTCTTGAAAAATCAAAAATCGACGATTTACTGAGTAATTCACACTGTAAGTTACATACTCGCCGTATGGGTTTTCTGTTTGCTTTTCCTACAAGATCTCCCAGCATATGCTTACACGTCATACGTGACGTCGGCGTAAACCTCAAGTGGTCCATTGAGTTATCATAATATTGAACAGAATTGTGTACAAATTTTATAATTTGTTACAATAGAATTACGTCTTATGTTAATTTTTTTATGCTTGAATGTAGTGAAAACCAGGAAAATTTACTGAAATTTGAAATTAAAATGGTCACTTGTATTCATGAAACTTCTTTTGCACAACGAAATAATCTATTCGATAAAACTGAAAAAGCATTTTTGAAATGACTACCAAAATCAAACCAAATAAGTATTATTTCATGCTATCTTTACGGAGCTCAAATAGTGCTCTAAAAGATGGTATCGGAAATACATTGTCTTATAAATTGATTTAACTCTTTTCTTTAGCTTTATCATAGGTAACTGTATAGCTCTTTGTTAATATTTTTATATACAGTGGAACTTGGATAATTCGAACGTCTTTAATTCGAAATCGTGGTTAATTCGAAGATTTCTCTTGGTCCCTTGAATTTCTTATTAAATCAATGTTAAAAAATCGTGGATAATTCGAAGTTCAACTTCCTTAATTCGAAGTTTTTTATAAAAAATTTCGAACCATAACGACTTTTCGGCGTTTCATCGTTAAGAAATTCGACACGTGACAACTGAAATCCCCTTCCCGCCACCGTTCGACACTTGACGCTTCAGACGCCATTCGAGCTTCCTGCTGTCAGTGTCACCATGTCTTTCAGTAAACCACGCGTGTACAAGAATTTAACGTTCGCTGAAAAGGTTGCCATCATTCGCCAGGTGGAAAAGGGTGTGAAGAAGAAAAGCCAAATCGCCAACGAGTACGGGATAGCGCCGAATTTCGTCGGTACATTGAAGGACAAACCAACGTAAGTGAAACGTCGTCGTCATTCTTATCGACGACTCCGAACACGGAGGATCAATTTTTAACTTGGGAGCAATACTTGATAAAGGACCCTATAACAACAAGATGAGGGTTTGAAACGTTGTTGTATATATTTTATGCTTTTAATTAATGGATATGTGTTTTTAATCGTTAGCAGTTTTAATTATTATAACAACACGTTAAACGGGTTTTAATTAAAAGTAAGTGAAACTGTTTTCCGTTCACTAAACATGCTTGATGATTTTGCTAACCTTAAGCGACTGAATTCTACAAAACAATCAGACATTGCACAATTTTTTGAAAAACTATAATTTTCTGTATTGAATGTAATATGTACTGTAGCTTACTTAATATAAATCTTATTTTGTTTACATACATATAGTGTTTAAGTCTTCCATACCATGATCTTTCTGAATAAATATTTACTTATTGACAGAATAATCTTTTCAAGCATTCAGTGGACCTGAAATTAAAGTTAAAAGATGTAACTTGTTTAATTCGAAGTTTTGGATAATTCGAAGTTTTGTAGTGGTCCCTTCAGCTTCGAATTATCCAAGTTGCACTGTATTAATTTTTTGATTGTATGCAATATTCTTATTTCGTTTCGTTAATTTAGAATTTTGTTTCACAATTCAAACCTACCTTACTAATGGTAGATTATCCTTATATTGAAACAGACTAAAACTCCTTCCAACTTCATCATTCAGATTCAATAGCCTTTCCAACTTGGGATCATTGTAATCTAATCGTTTTCCAAAGATGAGATGAGAGACGACATTGGCTGAGACTTTACTCATAGGAAAGGCCAAATCCAGGGGTTTACCATCACTTTCAATCAAAAAAGTTTTAAAGGCCTAATAAATAAAAACATTCCAATGAGATATAGTAGCATTCATAAACAGAAATTTATTACATAGATTAAAGATTTGAAATGGAAAACACATCAGCAATGTAGCATTTTATGAGAATTGCTTCGAAGAACACCATTAATAAGAATTTTTAAAAAATAATTAAATAATGTCAGTAGCGTAACCAGAAATTTGAATTTGAGGGATTATAATGTTCTTCGTCAACCAATCAAAACTAAAGAAAAATATTTTTTTTTGGGGGGGGGGGGGGGGGGATTTTAAAAAAAAACCCCTTAACTAAAAAAAAAAAATCCAAAATCTTGTGTTTCTTCGATGTTTAATACATTACAATCCTTATCATCCTCCCTTCTTTCATGGTACATAGAGAATTTTTTTGTTTTTGGTACGGTACGCACCGAAGTGCGAGCTTCATAACGAAGCATCCGTGTTCCCGGGAGCGCTAGTGTTCCCAATATGGCGAACCCCTAGCAGACTCCCAGAATTTCTAGGGAAAGATACTGACGTGGTTTCCCGTTGCCTTCCTCAGGACTCCATTATGAAATGACGTCAGACCCGAAGAGAAAGTGAAGAAGAGGCTGACAAACACAGGAATGGAAAATTTGGAACATCCATTCTCTCGACCGGGATTTGAACCCGGGTACCGACACACCGGCCACACGGCAGACCGCCGCCATAGACATCGAGAATAGTATTTGTAAATCACAAATTACTTACATTGGTACATTGCTACATTATACAGGACTTATTTACTATGGATAATTACCACAGTACCTGAATTATCCATTTTTCCAAAATAAAAAAAAAAATAAAAAAAAAACTCCATGTTATTTTTTAAAGTGTGATATTCTTTGTTTTGTTTTGCAAAGTGAAACAGTGAAATAATATTAAAAGTATTACATTGTGATTAACAACTTAATCACATGGTGCTTTTCATTCATTCTTGTTGCACGCCGCAGTAAAGAAAAAGATCAACAATAATATGTTCGGTAACCATTGTGTTTATTGATGTGTTGACTCCGGTTTTTAGGCATCGACGGAATTAAAAAGAAAAGAACAGGGGCTAAAAGATCCGCAGTGTTTTTGATGAAAAGAAAGGTATACGAGGTTTTTAAAGTGATCTTTCTTAATCGCTTGTTCTTGTCTGGATATTCTTCCGACTGTTTGATACGGAAGGTAAGTACACTTGCTGATTGTGTGTAAATTTCTTCCCATAAATTGGCGGTGCCAAAAATATACTGACTGTGAAATGTAAATGGGATAACACGAACATTATTGTAGATACAGATTCTCGGATTAGTAAGTGTTATATAAGTAAGTACTAAAAGTTTCAATGTTTTGGAATAATGCACTACTTACTCTAATCGATAAGGGACCTTCTGAATTTAATGGCTAAAAACTTATGCCCAAGTGCACCAAGCTTCAATTAACTTTGATGGCTGCATTGTGGACGTAGCTAAAATTAGTGGGGGGTGCAGCTTGGACATTAGATTACCAAAAGATGATTGGAGCTTGAAAATATTGGAGTAATCTAATATAGAATAGTGATTTTCTTTAAACTTTTGTCATATATTACCTAACATAAATATTCACAAAGCTCTTACTGCACAGTTCTTATATAAAAGTTATATTAAAAGTTTCTGAAATGTCAGAACTACAACCCTACATTCTGTTACCTCTGCTTCTTCATGAATGACTCCTTCCAAACTTAATTTTGCAAATCCGAAATCTCTCAGTGTTGTTAATAGGAAACGCCGTTGGTCTTTCCAAGCCTCACCGTCATTAGGAAAAACTCCTATAAAAATATAATAAAAGAAGAATTTATAAAGGATTTATTTTAATTTAATAAGAATTGTACTTAAAAACATTTAAACTTCTCATTCATTTAGAATATCTTTGGGAATGACGTGAAGTAGTTTTCAAGTTTCCAACTTTATGAAGGGTTTTAGCTTTTAATGCTTGAATTTTGTAAATTCACTCAATGCTCCACAATGTATACTATTATTTTAACTTCGTTGTTAGTTACTTAGTTAGCCAATTTTGCTTTTGCCCCTAAAACCAAAGCTGCTACAATTCGTAATTATAACAGTTTCGTTATTATACCTCCAAGACAACTCAAACAGTAAGGTATTATAACTTTGGTTTCACATTTCTAACTCTCTTTAATATGCGTAGAAGAGAAAAAGAAATCGAACAAAAAAGACCAGAGGATAGAATTTGGATTCGAAATTCATCTTATCCGTTTGTTCGTCTGTGATAAGATACCGTATTTACGCGCATAATTTCCCCCATCGCGTATTTTCCCCACTCCAGTTTTTGTGGACTACAAAATTCAATTTTTATTTTTATTTTTATCGCATAATTTCCCCACCTCTACTTCCTCAACTCTATTAGCAGGCAGCTGATGCTGACGTCATACGGTGAGCAGCTATAAAGATGGCGGGCTGCGCTGCGTGAGTTACGAAATTACGTCACTGTCGCACACACACTTCCGTGCATGCCTATTGCTTAACTGTACTTTGAAGAAAAACCAATTGTTGAGATGTGATTTCTTATATTTTAAATGTTGCATGTTAATAAAATTGTTGTTAATTATATTTCTTGCTTTAAAAAATCAATATTTAACATGGTTTTCCTTACGCTTTCACCATATTTTTTTTCCTCAAATTGAAAAACATCGCGTAATTTCCCCACCCCTCTTTTTTGGTCAAAATATTGATGAAAAAAAAAAGGGGAAATTATGCGAGTAAATATGGTAATATAAAAGCTGTTTTATTCAATAAGCCTAATTAGTTAACAAATGATATGTCATTGTTAAAAGTAGCAGATGTTATAACATGTAGCACGATACTATTAAAACTACAACAAAAGAAGCATGAAACCGTGATATTGTTACTTTGGAAAGGAGAAGGATCAATTCGAAGTCCAATTTCTATACGAAGCTCTCGATTTTGAAGACATGGTTTATTTATTTCTCGCAAAGTAAAATAATGAAGAAATAAATACTACAAGCAAATGGTTTAAGTAATGCAGCCTTTTGAACACATCTCTAATCCAGTACAAATGTCCGTTGAATTTTATTACGAGGCAATGCAAAATTACAAAGTTCCAGAACAACGAAAGGACTCTTATTTAACCGAAAGAGGGATTTGAGAAATTTAACTGAAACGAGATAAAGTGTCAAAGTATTTCTTGTAGAAAAATCGATCTAGACGGGAAGACGCACATATCTAAACAAATCAATTAAAAACGAAGACATATCAATATTCACAATCTATTTCGTCGATGCTCTGATTGATATCATCAGGTGAAGGACAATTAAAATAAAAGAAATAAATAAAACACAGCCCAGTCTTTATAGGGAATGGCACATTTTTAAACCAAGGTTGAAATAAAGACTGGTAAAAAGCGGCTATTCAATTAATGTAGAAAATTTAACGTGCGGAAATATATTTAATAAAGTAAGATTTCCGCACGTTAAATTTTCTTCATTAATTGAATAGCCGCTTTTTACCAGTCTTTATTTCAACCTTGTTAATCAATAGCCTAAATTTATATTGGTTTAAAAATGTGCCATTACCTATAATGACTGGGCTGTGTTTTATTTATTTCCTTTATTTTAATTTTCCTTCACCTGATGATGTCAATCAGAGCATTCACGAAATCGATTGTGAATATTGATATGTCTACATTTTTAATTGATTTGTTTAGATATATGCGGTGGCTTAAATCTTACTTTATTAAATATATTTCCGCACGTTAAATTTTCTTCATTAGTATGTTTTAAGTTAGTATATTAATTCAAGATAGTTCAAATTATTTCAACTGTAGTTTACTATTTGATTTACTACTTTTTTTAATCTCTTACAAGCATATACTTTCTTGTGGAGAAGTAAACACGTTAAATTAATCAGAAGTAAATTTCCAGAAACTTCAGTAAAAAGGTCACGAGTTAAAGACCAAAAATCGCCAAAAAAAAAATAAATAACCAGGGTTCTTTCCTTATCTGTTTCTTCTAAATTTTTGATAGCCTTCAGACTTCTTTTTTTTTTTGTTTTTTTTTGTTACTGAATAACTATTTCTATTTTTTTCTTCTTTTAGATTTTTTTAACGATTTTTTCTCCCATCTTATCGTTCGAAATTTGGCAGTCAACTACATCTTTTTTCGAGGAACTTTCGTTGATCTTTGAACTTCTAATGTAACAGCTCGTTTAATATTTTGTATCTCTTGCCCCTTGTGTATTCTGAAATTATATTCCATAGTTGCAATTTATATGATTAGCTTTATTGAAGATCCAACAATGTGGAATAAAACAATACTTAAGATGGTTTTATGATTATGGGTTTTTGGAAGAATATAGTAATTTTTTTAACACTTTTTTTTGGAATGAGTTAAGCAAATCTTCCTGATACCGTTTCTCTAGATGTAACGTTCATTTATTAGATTTGCATCATCTGATTAACGATAATTCATGACTCTGTAACGAGTGAGAAAGTAGAAATAATACATTGTCATCTACTGTCTCTAAGACAGTATAAACTCACCCAAGTATTTCAAATAACTTTTTATTACAGGATTTGTTTACTTCCGGTTTTTTTTAGTCTATTTAAAAGCAATAAATTCATGTACCATTTAAACATCTCAAACAATTAGAGTAGTTTTTAAATTAAAAATCACTTTTCAACTACAGTATAAAGAAAATATAAACTCAAAACATAATATTTCGAAAATTATTGAAATTAATAACGCGCTGGTTCTCCTTTCTTCTCTATAATTTTTATCATTCTGTCAGGCATTATCCCAATTCATTTTTTAAAATCGGACATCTTTATCTGGTCCCAAGCATTCCAAATTGCAACCTTCAGATCATTCAAGTGATGATACTGTTTGTTTCGGGCATATACAGTGTTTGCCATCCAACCCCACACGTTTTCCATTGGGTTTAGGTCAGATGAACGGGAGGGCCATGGAATGATATCAATTTTCTATTTTTTAAACCACGCTTTGGTGGATTTTGACCCATGTATAGAAGCATTGCCTTGTTGATATTGCCAATTTGGCCCTCCTAGAAGGGGTCTAAAGTTTTATTAAATGGTCGTACATAAGGTTCTGATATTTTTTTGAGTTCATCTTGCCTTCCACAAACACTATATCTGTCTTTCCACCTGCCCCAAATGCTGCCCACACCATCACTCCACCCCCACCTTGTTGTCTGCTTAATTTTATCTTCGACGGAGTGCGTACATCATGCCAGTATGCGGAATATCCGTCAGGGCCGTCAAGATAGAAAAGTTTTCATCAGAAAAACTATTTCGTTCCACCTTTGATGCTATTTCACTGTTTTCTTAGCCCAGACAAATCGGCTGGAACAATGAGCGGCAGTGAGCTTGGGTTTAGCTTTCAGTTTTACAAACTTCATGTGATTATTTGACGTTAAGCTTTTCCATACAATTTGGTGAGATACAGTCTTTGGCAAAATACGAACAATTTCATGGGTGGACATTTTATCAGACGCTACTCATTTTATCAGAATTCAGATCTTGAATTCTCCGGTAGTCCCTAGGTTTGAGTTTTGGAGGTACACCTGATCTTTTTGTGGTTCCATAACTATCACCTTTCTTGATGACATTTTGAATAACAGTCTGTGAACGATTTAATTCTGAGGCTATTTGCCTTATTGACTTTTTTTGACCAAGGAGAAAATAAATTTTTCGTATTTCTTTTGTCAGTTAATGAATTTGCAGGAGGCATGATAAAGTAGTGGCATATGTTACTACGAAAATGAATGGATTATATACTTTAGCCACTTTTAGTTACCTTTATGCAAATTTGGGATATTTCAATCACTTTGCAGGTGTCAAAATGAAAACATTTCTTAGCGAGTTTATATTTTCTTTACAGTTGAAAATTGATTTTATTTTTTAATTTAAAGACTACTCAAAATGTTTGAGATATTTAAATGGCACATGAATTAATTTCTTTTAAATAGACTAAGAAAAAAAATTGGAAGTGAACAAATCATGTAATAAAAAGTTATTTGGGTGAGTACTTTGGTGAGTTTATACTTTCTTACAGGGTGTATTAATTACAACAAGCCAGCACCAAAAGTTCGAATCTCAGATCGATTGAGGCTTTTGGAATTACTAAATTCATGACAATTATCTACATTTTAATGGGATTTTTCTGAGATTCATTTCCTTTCTTTTGTTATATTTTAGAGGCTTGAAATAGAAACAAGAAATAATGCAAAAGAAAGGAATTAAAAAAAATAGTAAGGAAAATTATGACGTAATATTACAGTACTTGAAATATTTTTAAACATGTTTTCTTTTTGTCGAAATTTTAATAAGCAGAACTTTCAGCACCTGTCAAAATTTCGTGCCGAAAATGCATCAGCAGCATCTACTTAACGAATTTTATATTGTTTTTCCGAATGCTAATTACTAATAACCAAGAACTGATTCAAATACAGTATTTCTTCATGGACAAGTAATTCTAAATCTCTCATCAAATACTAATAAATAAGATAGAACTGATTTTACGCCAAGATATGTTAAATTCAGAGCAGCAACAGGTGGTGCACCAGGCATCCTCGACACTTCGCTTTATTGCTTTAGCAATTCGTTTAATAAAAAAAAAGCAATACATACAAAACAATACATTAATTTATCTTGATATGTGTTATATGTCCCTAACATCAATAAAACGGGAAAGAGAAACAGTCAAAACTACTTCATATCAGGCTCCAAATATAGCATTGGTTATGTTTATAAAAGAATTAAATGCACATTATAAAGATTCAAGTTTTAGAATTAAAATACATTTAAAACACTATACAGACCATTGAAATCAGAAAACCATCCAAATACGTTAAATCCATTCTGTCTTCCATTATAAACTTCAGCGTTGGAAATAAATGTATCCTTCACAGATTGAAAAGTACTCAACACAATTGCCAACCTAAAAAAAAAAAAAAAAAAAAAAAAAAAATTGTAAATACTGTTCTTTTAATTCTGTAATAAAGATACAAAGAAAGTGTAGTATTTTTAATGGAAATAATTTACAGGATTTAAATGGATTCTTTAAGAGTGCATTATGAACATTCCATTATTGAAATTTCTCTAGACGAAAGTTTTTATTTGATATCTAGGCAGTCCCCGGGTTACGAACTAGATATGTTTCTGAGAACGTTCGTAAGTCGTATTTGTAGGTAACTCGGATCCCTGATGAACAAAATATGTATGGTAATAATAATAACGCGAAATACAACATGCACCACCCCAAGTCCGCTACGGAAAGGATGACTTCCCCGCAAGGAGGGAGGCCGAGGACTCGTCAATCTCATTACCCTACACGAAAAACAAGTACACACATTTAGGGAACACTTACACCAAAGAGAACAATACTCCTCACTGCAATCAGCCATTGTCAGCCAAGATCATCCACCTCACACCCACCTCACACCCCTGGACCTCGCAAATCCTTCTCTAACACTCACCACCCCCGACACCCACACACAGCAGCTGCGTGAATCATGTGCTCGTAAGGAACTCCATGGCAGACATCGCCACGAACTCAGCCAGCCTCATGTCGACATGGAAGCGTCGAACAGATGGCTGACGAGTGGTGAGCTGTTTGGGGAGAGCGAAGGGTTCATGATCGCGATACATGACCAAGTCATCCCCACACGCAACTACAAGAAAAACATTCTACACGATGCAAACACACACGACGACAGATGCAGGAAATGCCACACTACACATAAGACGATCGACCACATAATATCAGGCTGCCCCCTTGTGTCCCAAACAGACTACCTCCACCGACACAATCAGGTAGCGTCGATCGTTCATCAACAGCTAGCACATAAACAGTCACTTATTAAGAACATGGTCCCATACTACAAGTACACACCACAAAGCGTATTAGTCATCCTGATATAAGCTGTACCGGGACCGCTCCATTCACACAGACAAAACTATACATCACAACAGACCTGATATCACACTTGTAAGACCTATCTCATTGATATTGCAATTGTCAGCAAGAAATGCAGAAAACTCACACAGATAAGATCAGTAAATACACCGATCTAGCACACGAGCTCCAGAAGCAGGACCGAGTACGTGTTGTACCCATCGTCCTGTCCGCCACTGGATTGGTGCCTCACACATTGCACCACAGCCTCAGCACACTAGGATTTCATAAAAACACTTATGCACAACTCCAGAAGACTGTGGTACTCAACACAACACGCATAGTTAGGAAATTTATGGACACAGCCACACATCCCTAACTATTCTTCCACAATTTTTTTTTTTTACACTTGGAAATACTGTATGTGCTTTGGTCCTTGACCCGCCATATTTGTTCTCACCCATTGATGTTTATGAATGCATACAGCTTTAACTAAGAGTAAATTGGGGAAAATTAAGCATTTAGAAAATAGAATTGAGACTGAGAACTATTTAATTCGCGGAAAAATTTTCAATTATATTTATTTATTATAATAGAAAAGTTAAAAAGTTTCTATCCAATATTTTGATTTTAGATAACCTGGAACGGTAATACTTCATTCAAACGAGAGAGTAACCATTTAACCATTATTCAAAATTATTATAGTTATTTACATCACTGAAAAAAATTCAAAATTTATAATACCAATTTATAATGATAATTATTAACAAAAATTTTAAAACATTTAACTGTGAAGGAGCTAAAAAAAAAATGTTGCAGATATTAAATTAGGAGAACTCAGCTTTATAATGAGAGAAATTTAATTTTAAATCATTAAAAAATTCATTGGAATTGTTGATGTTTATACAGAAGCTAGTCACGTGACCGGCCAGCTAAAACAATACTTCTGTTTCTCGTTTGTCCAAAGAAGAAACATCTGGTGGAATGATTTTATCTTTTTCTTCAATTCAAATGCAGTAACTAACTCGCAGTATTAAAGCTGACGTGACTTAAAAGTGAATGACTTAACTAGACAAAACAATGGCTTAACAAATAATAAAAAAGTCGAATAAGACTCAGCGGACATCTCGAAGAGCAAAATTTCTAAATCCTAACGCTGATAAACTAATAACATTAATAAGAACGAAAAATACAACTGAAAAATAAAAATTATGTAATTATGTTTTAAGGTTTTAAATACGTTTGGTGTAAGGACAGACAACACGATTGATTGCTCGATCACTAAATAGCTCTACAGTTATGTCAAAACTTATTCTGAGATGGGAAGGAAGTCTTCATCTATCTAAATTACAGTAAATGTGCAGTTATGTAATATCATGACCTCATTGCTGATTTATAACGGATCTATTCTAGAGAGATTCATGTTTTGAAAATTATTCTCTGAAAAATATCCAAAATGCAAAAAAACTGCACTTAGTTTTATTACGGAGTGATAAAAAATTTTACGATTTTTAATAATGTAAAACATTTTGCCTACATAAAACTGTGTAATGTAAGAGTACAATAGAACAATTGCATTTTTTATATTAAATAAAATTATAAGATTAAACTCTCGATTACGATCCCATTTAGAACGAAATCATTTAAAATCAATTATACATCGCAAAGATAATAAGAATCTTGCGCAAGGTTGAACTTTTTTCTTTGATAAAAAAAAAAAACACTGATTACACTAGATATTTAATATTTTTTAACTATTTTCATAGGAAAGGAAGGCTTATTAAATCTAGTCCATCAGTATGTCTGTCTGTTTCGTAATAACTTTCGAAACGATGGATGGATCTTCTATAAGCTTTGTGTGCATATGCTTTGTATGCATACAGTCTAACTTTGACATTTGAAATTTTTCCCAAATAAGAAATTTCATAAGCTCTTATTGGGTCTTAATAAGCGCTGATGGTATTTATTGAAATGAAACAATGATGTCTATGAATATAAATCTGTTCGTTTTGTAAATGGATGGGCGAGTGCTTTGATCTGATGAAAGCAGCAGACACTTTAAATAAAGAGGATTTTAAGAAATAAAAATAAATAAATAAAGAGGATTTTAAGAAATAAAAATAAATAAATAAAGAGGATTTTAAGAAATAAAAATAAATAAATAAAGAGGATTTTTATTAATTTTTCAGAAAAGACAGAATTCAGGTTGTGTAGAATTTTTACATATTATTTAAAAGTATACGTACATTTTTCGTCTGTGATATTTTTGTAACTTGAAGAATAGTCAAGAAAGGACAATGGGTAAAACCCTATGCGAAGTTCCCCTAGCTGTATAGTGATAAGATTCAGATCTATATAAAGATCTCCTTAAATAGAAAATATTTATTATTACGACTCTTCTCAATTATTAGTCCGTTTGGGGTTATATAATGCTAGATATGACTCGTCTAGTTGACATTTAATTTCCGGATTTATTATTTAATTAACTTTCAATAATTATTATAATAATTATTATGAATAGTTAATATTATCATTTATTTCAAGTAAATAATAATTATTTACATGTAATAATTGAAAATAATATTTACTGTTACTGAAAATAATTATTAAATGATAATTAATGAATACATCTGGGAATTACGATGTCAACTAGATAAGTCATATCAACAGTCGTGGTGCTCGGCTTCCCTGCAACCCACACTCACCACAACATAAGTCATATTTAGACTTATATAACTCCGAACGGACTAATAATTGAGACAATTCGTAATAATAAAAAAATGTTCTATTTACGGAGATCTTTCCTTACAGTGGTGGGGCAGATCTGTTATTCTGCTTTCAAAGAAAACATTTTTAAGAAAGTAAGCTTCGAGATCTTTAAGAAATTTCTTATTTATTTAAGACTTTGTCAGCTCAAATGAATTCCTAAATTGACATTTCCTATAATTTATCGTCAATTCATAAATAATCAGATTTTTGCAGAAAGCAGAAAGCCCAGTATTAAATACCAAACATAGCTGAGTGAATTGTGTTTATTTATGTGCGTTTAGTTTTCTTATTGTAAATATTGTCTTTGCGCATGCTAAATTTGATTATTATGTATTAACATTTTAGGAAAAGGAGATGCACAAAAATGTGGTAACTACAGAGAGATAAAATTAACTCTCTCACATTATGAAGATTTGGGAAAGGATCATTGGAGGAAGATTCAGACAGGACACGACGATGTGAGACGAACAGTTTGGTTTTACGCTGGAAAGAGGGACGACAGATGCGATATTCGCGTTAAGACATCTAATGGAAGGCTGTAGTGAGATGGAAACACAGCTACATATGGTGTTCATTGACCTAGAGAAAACATACGACAGAGTGCCTAGACAAGAAGTATGGAGATGCAGGAGAGAAAAGGTAGTACCAGAAAAGTATGTGAGTTTATGAAGGAGATGTATGAGGGAGCTGTGACTCAAGTTAAGAGCAGCGTCGGTATGATAGAAGGTTTCTCCATGGAAGTTGGATTACATCAGATATCAACATTTAGTGCCTAGTTCTTTGACTTGGTTATGGATTAATGGTGAGGTCTATCAAGTGTGAAGCACCATGGAGTAGGCTGTTTGCTGATTACATCGTTCTGTGAAACGAACCGAGATAAGTCAGAGCTAAAGCTGGAGGATTGGAGAAAGGCGTTAGAGGAAAGAGGAACGGAAATTATTAGGGCAAAGACGGAGGATATGGTATCAAAGGATGAGCAAGAAGACATATTTATATAAACTACAAGGGGAGAGGTTATCAACTGTAAGAAAATTCAAGTACCTGGGATCAAACTTGAGAAGGATGGAGGGTTAGAGGCTGAAATATACCAAGAATCCAATGTGGGTGAATTAGAGGAAAATGAGTGGAGTGTTGTGTGAGAAGAAAGTAAGCTGCAAGACGAAAAGAAAATTATACAAGACGCCTGCAGTGATGCACGGTACTGAGCCATGGTCCAGGAAAGGAAAATGGAAGTAGTAGAAATGAGAATGCTAGGATGGATGAGTGGTGTAACAAGAGAGGATAGGATTAGGAATGAACACATCAGAGGGACAGTCAAGGTGGGACATGTGAGCAGAAAAATTCAAGAAAGTATTGAGATGGTTTGGACATGTAGAACGAAGGAAGGAAGATTATGTAGGAAAGCGAATGAGGATCTTTGAGTGCCAAGAAAGAGACCCAAGCTCAGATGGAGAGATAAGATGGCTGAAGATCTGAGAGAAAAAGGATTGACGAGAGAGGAATGGAGAAAAAGAAGGGAACGCCCACATAGAAGTGGGAAAAGTTTTAGGAAAACAAGAAAACAGAAGATATGAACATTTAAAAAAAATAATCCTTACTAAGCTAAGCGGAATACTAGCGTGAATTATTCAACCTTTTTATTCTTAATTTATTTTTGATGTTTTTGTTGATTGAGGGTGTCATTGTTTTGTCTATTTGTCCGTTTTATATCTTGTTCTACTTCCACTGAGCTGGTTTTACTGATAAAAAAAAAAAAAATCCTGGATTTCGAGTATTAAATACCAAAAATTTTATTGTATAGATTAACTGGGTTTTTTATTAAAAATAAAAGAATGAAAAATATATTATTAACTGCAATTATTAACCGCTTCTTCGGATTTTTTTTTTTTTTACTTCATTTTCAAGCTACTACTTCATCTTAATGTGCATGTGGTGAAAAAAGACAAATGTTCAAATCTCTGAATTGAAATCTCTGACTCCAAATTTGGATAATTTAAATAATTATTGCATTTATATTGATAACATGAAATACTACAATTTATTAAAATACTAATAAGGGAGTAATAAATATTTAAATACTAATGTAATGTATGGAAGAGTGTGTTTCTATCTAATATTTTTGATATGGAAAGGAAGAAGATTGTTGAAGAATACTACAATTGTTTAAAAACTATTTTTGCTAAAATTTATAATAATAAACGCGTGTAATTTTACTTGTTTGTGTTTTTAGGTTAAATGCTGTATTCTATCATAAATAATTATTATTTGTATACTCATGTAATGAGGTGCATGATTTGATTGTTCTGAGTAAATAAAAAAAATAATTGAATAAAGAAATTAGAATTATTTAACTGAATAAGTGCCATAACTATTAAAACATGATATAATAACACTACAAATTTCTATTTTTTAATTCAAAAATTTCTGTTTTCATATTTTTAATAGAAAATCTAATTAAAAAAATTCCTATTAATTTATTAGCGGTTATTTAATAAGTTCCAGGTTGATTTAAAGTCGAATACCTTATTTAAGTAATAACCAATTTTACGTGCCTAATAATTCAACAAAATGATCCCTACGGAATGGTACAAAGAAACCAAAAAGATTTCGCACCTCGAGCTGTCACCAGGGAGAGACTGGGACGGCCGTTTCGTCGTCTCTAGGACAAATTCCTTTTGAGCCTAGCGGAAAGCAGGCCAAGGATTTGATATTTTTTCTATTATTCAGTATTTTCGGTTGAGCGAGAGTGGGATCCTTATTATGCTCGCATCTTCTGTCATCGGTGGAGTTTGTCAGGTTGATGAGTCCTAAAGAGGACGAAACGACCGTCCCAGTCTCACCCCAGTGACTGCTCGAGGTGCGAAATCTTTTTGGCTCCTTTGTGCCTTCCGTAGTTACCATTTTGTCGAGTAACTTATTTTTAGTATACACTAAGCAGCTTAATTTTACATTATAATTTTTATTATTGTGCATCAGTTAAACTCCATGATCGCGAATAGGTATTATTCTTAGATTAACTGTAATTTAAATTAATAAACTACATTAAAATACAAAATTTAAAATTTTTGAGAGCTCTTCATTAGCCCACTTCCTCTTGAAGACATTCCGATGAAGAGAACTGGAAAGTTCTAGAAATGTTGTGATTTTTAATGTAACTTTTCTATACCGTATGAATTAAAATTAAAATTAAAATTAAATTTCGGATCTATATTCCTACTGAACTGAAACCTATTACTATAAACGTATAAGCTATAATTAAGAATTAGTAAAAAGTTTTCCCTTATTTAATAATAAAGCAATAATAATAATAATAATTAATAAGTTTAATTAATAAGTATAATTAAAATAATTTTAAAAGTTTCAAACCTTGGGTTTCCCAGCAAAGACAAAATGGCGGGTTAAGGTATTATTATTATTATTATTATTATATCTTCAAATTGTTTTTCTTACCTTTGTCCTAATCTTATAGAAAACACATCTCCATATTTTTCTGATAATTTCTTAAAATCTTCCGCCGCTGTCATTTGGTTGACGAACGGCTGATAGCCGAGGATAGGGTAACCCCATGGCCCAGGGGGAGCTCTCAGATCCTCTAGGATTCTTCGGGTTGCTAATATTACAACAAGAACCGTAATAAAGACAGAGAGAACTTGAGGGGTATCGGCCTGCAGCAGCCACTCGATCAGAGCCATGTTCCGCTGATGAATCCAAGGCAAGCGAATGAACCAAGGAAACCGCTTCGACGACGAGTAGCCTAATAAACCAAGGTCAACTACATGACTTTGATCTCTTTATATAAACTTATCACCACACAGATATCAAGTATTGCGTTTTGTCTCTGCAATTTGTTTGTTTGTACTGATAAGTGCTTATATAAATTAAAGCTAAAGTGAATAAGAAGGAAAAAAAACATAAAATGTTGCATTATTTATTTTTCTTTGTTTTTGAAAGTCGTAAAAACAAGTATTGTTATTATTATTATTATTATTATTATTATTATCAGCATTATTTTTTGAAAAACAGTAATTAAATCCGCAATACTTTTTTTTAAGTCCAGTTAATTTAATTATTTAAAACAGGCGCACGATAATTATAGATAATAAATTAGATTGAAATAAAATTCCATTAATAAAAATGTTCATAAAGCCCAGCAGAGAATACAGAATAAATCCCTTTTTCCGATTCAGTTATGGGGAGGATTAGGGAGCAGCTGTTTCACCCTTCAACGGGATCATCAGCCCCAACCCGCCTCCCTCGATAACTGAATCTTTTGATTATTTTGTTAAAATTCCATTATTGTTTTTCTAATAGTTTCCTATGGGAATTTGTGTGATCTCCATGAGCAAGTTTCTCGATAAGGACGCTTACGGATAAATTTTGAAATACAGAAGTCAGTTGGCCCATCTCTCATTGTTCCTTCACCCATTATATCCGTCTCAACCCTTTGATGTCCGTTGTCCTGCCCGACCTTGAAAATGATCTCCTGTGAGAAATCGAAACCGTCGGCAGTGTTCCTTAGTTTTTCATTATTAACTATCTTGTATCTCTTCTTATTTCTTTATTGCTAATTGCACATTAACTATATAGACTTTTTGACTGGTTAGTTTAATCGTGGCCCCAAAAATTGTCTGCAACGTATATTTTTTTTTCCCTGTAAAAACTTTTTTTGTTAAGAATTTGAAAATTGTATTTAAGCTAAACAATATTCATCAATAGCAGTGGTTTTCTTTCGATTTTCCTTTCCCCCGCTGTTAGTGTATCAACATAAAAATATTACTCCTGGTTATTCAAGAGTAATTTTTAAGGCTTGTCGTAATTTCCTGAAAAATAATGTCAGACATTCAAAAAATGCAGTTCTTTTAAGACTCCTCTGAATTTTGTTTACCTTTGGTTTTACCGAATGAACCATTTGGGAGCTATTGCGTCTGCCTTCCCCCTCCAATCCTAATAACTCCCGAACGGAATATCGGATGGGCAAACAGACTTCACCATCGTGTTTGAGGCCCAAACACCATAGGAATGGGGTAGTTATTTCTGCCTACCCGAAAAATTGCGGACTGAGTCAACTGTTTGTTTCCGCAAGTTTGGGAATTTTTTGTTCAATCGACTTGAAATTTGGATATGCTTTAGTTTAGAGTGTCTGCTATATCATCTAAATTTTTATTCGACCGAATCTAAAACAGTTTGCGGAAACAATCGACTGTGTCCGCATTTTTCCGGATAGATAGAAATAAAAAAAAATAGTCATTGTATAGTAGACACCCTAAACTAAAGCATATCCAAATTTCAAGTCGATCGAGTTAGTAGCTGACCAGGAAAAAATTCCCAAACTTCACCTTTTTCCGGTGGACAGTCGGCTGTCGTTGCGCGGCGGATAACGCTCCTTAGATGAAGTTTAGGTTTCAATGGGTCGCTCTTAATTTTATGCTTTATCACAGATTTTTTTTTACTTGTTTTATTTACATATTTGATGCAGTTAAAGTTAATACTGAATTTTTTGATACAAAACGAAAAAAGGAATATATCTTGGAATACATTTTTCCAGTAAAATGCAATCATTACAGCAGTACAGTAAAGATTACGTTGTAAAATACAATCCTCCATTATAAGGGGTTTTCTATCTTTACATAATTTTAAGCATTTCTGAATATAATATCCATAATTTACTTACAAATTGCAGTGGACCAAATTATGGTCTGTATATATAATTATATATACTGTATATATAATTCTAATCACATTTAGATTACAAAATTGAACTTGGTAAATGTAGTATTTTGCCTAAAAATGTAAAATGATTTATATTTGGCGTAGAAAACAGAGTTTAATATAATCCAGCTCTTGAAACTGAAATTAAATTTGATTTAGAATTTAAATATTGTTTGAATTGCTTAAATATAAGTATGTTGATCCATGTTCTAAAGTGAATTATTCCTTGCTTTACGGAAAAACTATATCTTTCTATAAACTCCTTTTATCTCCCTTCACTATTTAGATTTTTTTGACTTGTAATGAGACTGCAGTGTAGTGCTAAATTATGAGATTTCATCTTTATACTCTTATATTATAAACTGATTCATTGAGATTTATTGTATTAAATTTTGGAATTCTCAAATGCTTTCGGAAAGAAAAGTTTGGGAATCATTTATTTGGAAGAGTTCAAAAGCTCATCAAAAGTAGTTAAGAAAATTAAAGAAGGTAAATTTTGACAAAAAATAGGGAATCTACAACAAGAAATTCTAGAAATACTACTAAAATAACCCACAGAAAAGACACGATTTATTGGGAGATTCAAACTAAAAAGTAACGAAAGATGAAGAAGCTTTGCATATGATCAATGAATAAATCTTATACGGGGTGGGATGTACGTGAAATGATTTAAGTTTGCTGCCAAATTTAAAGGTTGTATTCAATCATGCAAAACAACGAATACATGTCATATAAACATGGGTCTGGAAATGCGTTATTTCCAAAATATGAACGATGTAACAATAAAGAGGTGTTGGCGTTATCCTGACAGTTGTATTAGAAAAGGAGGACCAAAAGCATGGCCTGCTTGTTCTTATGATTTAAACCCTCTGGACTTTTTCATATGGGGTTATCTTAAAGCATTAGTGTACACCACACCGGTTCCTGATGCCCACGCACTGCATGATCGCATAGTGGATGGATGCAACACAATTTGACGTGCAGCTGCCATCTTCGAGCGTGTTCGGCAGTCGATGGAACGGCGTTGTGTTGCGTGCAATGCGATGGAGGTCATTTCGAGCACTTTCTGTGAAACTGTATGGCCAACACCTCTATATTGTTGCATCGTTCAAATCTTGGAAATAAAGCATTTCCAGGACCACGTTTATATGACATTTATTCGTTGTTTTGCATGATTGAATACAACCTTTAAATTTGGCAGTACATTTCAGGTACACCCTGTACCCTGTCTTAGTGCTGGTCTACACGAGTGTTGAAAACGCGGCGTTAGCAATATCGCTTTGCTAACATTCTCACAGAACCGATTAAAATCCAATGTATTTCTAAGGGAAGTAAAAGATGCGCTTTACAAGAGCGTTTTCGACGCTGGTCTGGTCTACACCGGGCAGTTGGTGAGTGTTAGCAACGCTCAGTCCTCGAGGGTGCACTTTATTTTAGCTCTAAAAGAATACAGTGAAACCTGTCAAGTTGACCACTTTTATAAGTTGACCACCTGTCTAAGTTGACCTAAATGACCAGGAACGGAATGGCTTAATTACTTTAACATTGAGTGAACCCTTTATAAGTTGACCACCTGTCTAACTTGTATGTTGACCAGGTAATTAGGTAGAATTTGTCATAAAGCATAGCTCAAAACCTTTGTAAGTTGACCACTTCCAGAATTTATTCTATGTCTTTCTAACAACTTTTATATTTTTTTTTCTAGTTTTCTAAAGAAAGAATTATTAAGGCGTGTTTTAACGTCCATGTATTACTGTAATAATAAATTGAGTTTCATAATTAAATTAACTTGTTTCTGTTCAACTTACTACTGAAGTACACAAAGTAGTAACTATGATAATATTCAATAATTAATTAATTGATGTTTAATTAATGTTTAACCCTAATAAGCAATATTATTCCTATTTTGTATCATTTTCATTTCATATTTTGTATAATTTCATAGTACTATACTATGTATATGTATAGTAGTAGTACGTAGATGATAAAATATGAAAATCAAAAAGGAAGTATTATACACCCTTGGTAAGTTGACCATCTGTCTAAGTTGACCACGAAAACGTGGAACCACTGGGTGGTCAACTTAGCAGGTTTCACTGTATCTGGGGGCTAAACTAATGCTCTTGTGTATACCAGGACATTTTTAGACGTTGCAACGCTCATGAAGCCCAAGCCTTATATATGATCACTGGAAGAAAATATTAATTTTAAATATTTAATTTTAACGATTCTTTTGAGAAACATTCTTTTCAGAAACTTTAAAATAGTTTATTTTATTTCTTAAAAATAAAATAAAATGAAGCCATTAAATAACCTTGATTTTTTTTATTTAGTTATTTTTTTCTTTTATTTTTAGTTTGCTTTTTTTTCTAAATGTTTTTTTTAAAGATATATTTATCTAATCTTTACGATTTTTTTTCTTATTTTTGATTATTGTATATTATCTTCCAATATTTCAATGGAAGATTGGCTTTATCTGTAATCAGTCCAACTAAACAGATATGGAACTGAAAAAAAAAATAGTCAACCTACAGACAATTAGTTAAACCAAAAAGGTATGAGGTGTACTTACTTAGGTGCACTAGGTGGATTCTTTTTTTTTTTTGGTTATAAAGATATTTAGTTGACATAAAAAATTTATAACTACTTATCTAACTTACATCTGTCTTTTTGATGAAGAAAGTGAAGAAAGAAATGTAATTAAAATTATAAGTAAAGTCTAGTTTATAAATTTTATAAAAAAAAAAAATCAAAATTTTTACAAATTTCTTGTTATTCGAACACATTTTCAAGGAGTATTTACTACGTTAGCAAAGAATAATTTTTGGTATTCTTATTTTTAAAATAACACTTAATTTTCTTTACATTCTTCAAAATAATTACTTTGCTTCATAAATCTCAATACAAATAATTATAATCATAATTTTCCAATCATAAAACATCAAAAATTAAAAGATAAAATTTTTACGAAACAAAATAATAAAATTAATATTTTTTTAATCAAACTACACTGCATTCAAACCTAATTTCTGCAAAAGCCAGTTCTCGGTCAACATTATTCGATTGCCATCGAATAAAATATTTATCATACATATTTTTTTGTGTATAAATTTCATAATTCCAAGCTATTATATCAATAAAATAAAATAAAAAAATAGTAAGCACTTTCTTGCTATTGAAGAAATCAAGTGTTGTTTGGTTATTCAACCATTTTTTATAAAAGCATAAAAAAATGACACAGAAATGAAAAATATCTGAGCTTTCATTGGTGAGACCTCAAGATATTTTTCATTTCTGTGCCAACCTTATTTCGTTCGTGTAACCTCAGCTATAATTTATCTTTAATTTATGTGCCCCAAGGATTATTGATGCATAATTCAAAGTATTTTACCTATTTACAGGGTGCATCAAAACGCTCTGTACAAATTTTAATGGAAGATAGGGAGAACCAAGATAAACCTTTTTTCATCTATGAATGTAAGTCCGCAGATGGCAACTTTTGGTGCTAGAGGGCGTTGTTGCCTGGCACCAAGATTTCCCGATTTAACATGACTTGTATCGCTTTCTTCCTCTGAGAACACATGAAGAACCTCTTGTACGAGACATCCACTGACTCACGTGATGACCTTTGTCGCAAGAATCGCTGTCGCCTCTGCAACTGTTCGCGAAGTTCTGGGATCTTTCAAAATGTACGGCAATCAATACTTGACGCTGTCATGCATTGCTGTTGCCGACTGCACCTTTGAACAGGTGTCACACTTGTTTCATTTAAGTTCGTCTTGGTGTTCCATATCTCTAGCCTACAGCTTCTCAGCTCTAGGTGTAACGCGGAATGGTACGGCGTGAGGAGGCCTTTGTTATTCCGCGAGAAAATTCTGAATATAATCAACATTTAGCTTCACACAATTCAATTGCTCGTTTATAGAAGGAAATCTAGACATCAAATAACCTGGACAGATGGAAATTTCAACTTTATTCTGTTCTAACAATAAAGGTTAATAAATTATTAAAGCACTGCTCTAGCTGGTTGCAGCGCTGCCAAATACGCCCTCTAGCAGCGAAGGTTACAGTGAGTGGGAATACATTATAGACGATACAGAATTATCGTGATGCTTCCTATCTCCAATTAAAATTTGTACGGTGTTTTGATGCACCCTGTATAAATGAAATTCTAGGACATAGGACAATCTTCCGATTGGGATTTAGTGTATTAAATTTTAATATATTTAAAGTTTAATATTTTTTAATAATTATTGAGCAGTAAGTTTTAATTTTACAGGGGGAGGGAGGGAGTAAGACAGGCTTAAGACACGTGCCAGAGCAAATGAATTGTTCTTTCGTAGTAATTTTTTTCCTTCAGTAATTTGAGAAATCCAATTTTTTTTTTAGATTTTAATCTCTTACCTTTGTATGACAGACTTTGGTGTTCAGTGGTGATTGATCCTGACTGATGAGTACCAAAAAGTGTGATACAGCCGTTCCAGTTGCCGCTTGTGAAAACAAGGTCTCCATTTATTAATGTTTATGGATAGATTTTAGCTAAAAGAAAGAGTTTTTTTGTTTTTGTTTTTGGTGTTATTTTTAATTATTCAGGGTTAGGTAACAGAAGCAAAGGTTTAAATAGTTTATTTATAAAAGATTTTGGTGTTGTGAAATGTTTATCAGTTTCTGGATATGCAACGGAGATCAAGAATCATCTAATCTTAAGAAACAGCGATAGCTAACTTGGCTAGACCACAACAGAATGATTCTTCATTTTTGAAGTGATCAACAATTGAATCATGACTTTTTGCTTGTATCTTGTTGATATAAATCTTTAAAAAGAGATTGTTTCTAGAACTTACTTTAGTTGTAGATATTGAAAACTTGTCAATAGCGATTAAGCTATTCATTACCTCTTAATTATTACCTCTTAATTATTTTTGGCATTAAATTGTTTACACAACACATTTTAATAGTTGAAATGGACGAACAGTTGTTTAATTTCTAAAATACACTCTTCTAGACTTTGCATTTAATACTAGGCTTACTTCGTCTTCATAAAATGAATAACTACTGAAGATAATATGGAATCAGACAATATATCAACAGAAACAAAAAACAAAAGTCATATTAAAACGAAATGTACTTAAATTTACTCTGTCATCTCCTTATTACTGAAAATTAAAAATTTGACGTTAATGTATAATTTCTTCTTTATAAAAAAAATAAAAAGAAACTTTTCAATCATATTTTTCCATAACTTTTTTCCATTTTTTTGTTATGATGCATCAGTGGGAGAACAGAATAAAAGTAAAGCTAATACAGATATACTATATATCCTCGCAGATATATGAGATAAACAGATTAGGTGTCTCTTGACAACCTAATATACTTCACAATATTAATATTATTATTAATATCAATATTAATATTGTCATTAATATCAATATTAATATACTGCACAAGTATATTTTTTGACTACGATATATTGTTCCATGATGTTGTGTTATACTGGGCGAACACGAGGCGATATTTTGGGACAATCTGGCCCAATTTGATTGCTGGCAACCGTTTGCCCCAATTTGATTGTCCCAAACTGAACAATATTGCCCCAATTTTATTGTCGGTACCAAAGGAACAATTTTGCCCCAATTTTAGTTGTCGCAAAATATTGGTGGTACGAAAGCGAATCAAATGAACGGATGAAATCACGTGACAATGCTGACGTGGAAGGAAGCGGGACTTTGAACATCGGAAATTCAGTCACTCACGCCGGCCATTTTCTTTGAGAAACAAGGCTTAAAATCAGCAAAATGGGTCGGCCCAAAACAGATAATTCCAACAACAACATTTTGTCAATTGATAATGAAAGAATCGTAATTGATTTCTACAGAGGGACGGCGTTTAATATTACAGCAATTCTGTACGAAAACACGCTCTCTCTCCCTAGTGAGAAGCGCCGTAACTATACATATTCAGGGCATTATTAGTTCGGGAAAAACTCTTGTGTTCGCGCTTGATACCGGTTGTCAGCAATCAAATTGGGCCATCTTGTCCCAATAATATTGCCTCAAATTGCTCCGTGTTCGCCTAGCATTAGAGAAATGCTAATAGATAGAAAAAAGATTTTTTTTATGGTAAAAAAATGATATAATCTTAATAGAAAAAGATCGTTTTCAAACAAAAATAAATTAGATCAATTCCAATGTATTTACAGTAGCTTAATTTTACTTCCTTTCTTGAGATTTTTTTTTAAAATTTATAACAATTTATTTTCTACAAGATAGATTCTATGATTATGCAATCTTATTTTTTCTTTCTTTTTTAATGAATTTTAGAAATATTGAAACAGTCTAAACGTTGTAAGTGATTATTTTAAATTCGCAAAATTAAAGAAAAACCCCGAAATTCAAGTTTTTTTTTTGCTTAGAAATAAATTGTAATTGTAAAAAGTAATTACATTTTTTCAGAATATCTTTTTTTTAATGTTGGAAAATTGAAATTTTAATTAATAATTATTAATTAATTAATCTTAAGGGCAGGATTTACTTAAAATTATACAGATTTTAAACGATATTTTTTTAAACGATTTTAAACTTTAAATCATTTACAGGAAGATTAAATGCAGAATGATTGCTTACTATGTTTAAATTTTAGTTACTGTTTAATAAATCAGACAAATCTAATAGATCTGAAAGGTATTACAACACTGTCTTTCATTATCTGAAGTTTAATAATATCAGGAATTAGTTATTTAATGAATGGAAGGTGTAAACTTCATTCTCGGATTACAGTTCGAACTTGATATTTCTCTAATTTCCTTACAGCCGCCTTGGTATTTTTTATTTCTACTTTCTCCCCCTTTGGCGGCAATAAATTAAAATTCTGAACGAGAGTTGCAAAGATCATAAATAATTCCATTTTGGCTAAAGACTCTCCCAGACAGATTCGGCCACCTAAAAATATAAAAGTATTTAATTGATTATAATTATGTTTATCATATGTAGTTCTACAACTTCAATTATCAGAACGACAATACTATAGTCAAATATTAAAGTAGCAAAAGAATTACCAAGTTTCATATGATATTTTTAAAATTCATATTTTCGAAATTTTTTGATGGAAATATGTTTTTAAGGTAATAAATAAATTGTAAATATAAAATCCTGTTTTAGAGAAATTAATGTGCTGTGAGAAATGGTTAAAGAAAGGAAAACAAGAACAAGAACAGCACCTGACTAAAATAAAATTGCCTTTCTGATTCGATTATTGGAAGGAATTGGGAACGGCCGTTTCGTCCTTCAGCGGACTCATCAGCCCAATCCAGCCTTCCCCGATAAAAGAATCAGAAAGACTGATCTTATGTTTTTAATGCCCTTTAAGAGGAAACAGTATTAGTCTCCGTTTATTTATTTAATAGTCCTATGTCCACTGTACTATGTTCCATCGTTTGTATTCGATTACTTAGATTGTATCTGAATCCTTCTTGTGCTAATAAGATACATCCTTCCGATTAAGAAGAGTGATTTATTACGTATTAAGTCTGTTTATACTAAATCACTTAATTTTAATCATCGAGTTGAGTTCAATATTCGCTCATTTCTTACAGATTATCTACACTCTGCTTCACATCTTTAAATAACAACTGGTAATCCACAATGACAACTTTAAAATTGCCCATTCTGTGATCCACGGACGTCTTTTTTGGAGTTTAAAAGGTCTCAGATTCCGATAACTATTTTTCTGTTTGCAAGATATCTATAGATTATAAACGACAATTCTTCGTCAAAATCTAGTGTAAACTCCTCTGAACATTGATGCATAATCATCCACCAGTTCTACAAACACTGCGATATAATTCAGACTTTAAATTGTGTTTCTGCAAACATTTAACAATATACAGCAAATTTAATTAGATATCCTTATAGATATTTATTTTTCTGATTATTTCTTTCGTGATTTGCAATAAATTTATTTCTTGTCTAACTCAAACTTCCTAGGAGACTTTGATTTATATACTAATAATATATATAGAATACAGTTCTTCGAAAAATTTAGATTAGGATTTTCAAGTTATAAAAAAAGAAATAGCATAATATTGCTAGTAAAAATAGGCCTAAGTTAAATAAGTTTTCTAGAGGAAGCATTGAGATTTCAAGTGAAATTTAGTATTATCCTACATTAAATGGCCAAAAGTATCCGCACACCCCGTGGTCGGGATGCAGATGCTCCTGAGGCACGCATTAATATATTGTCGGTACCCCTTTTGCATCGATGACAGCCTATACACGTCTGGAAAGACTTTCCACCAGGTTTTGATAGATGGTCGCAAGACCATCTAGGCGGCCATGACAGCTGAAGTGAGTCCGGCCACGGAAGATGGGCGATAGGGTTGGGCACGTTATCTGCGTTTTATTTCGTCTCAGAGATGTTCAATGGGGTTCAGATCGGTATTCAGAGATGGCCAGTCAAGTTGTGGAACACCCATGTCGTCAAACCACGGCCTCACAGCTTCGATGTGTGTGTGTACGGGACAGTTATCCTGCTGGAAAAGAAAGGGCCTTCCCCAAACAGCTGCCACAGAGTTGGGAGAGCAGCGTTGGCCAGAATGGCCCGATACATCGCACAGTTCATATTGCTCGTCATAAGAAGTAAAAGTAAAGCACGAAAAACACCCCCACATCATTACGCTGCCGCCACCGAACTAACTGTTGGCACAATGCAGTCGGATTAGAAGCGTTCGCCGGGCATCACTCCACAGAACGTTTTTTCACTCCTCCACAGTCCAATGGCGATGAGCTCTGCACAATTGCAACCGATGCTTCGCATTGACGGCGGAAATGTTCGGCTTGTGAGTGGCCACACGGCCGTGGAAACCCAAGTAGATTTCTTACAACGGTGTCATCCGATTATCACGCCGCGTTCTAAGTCACTGAGCTCACCTTACTTATTCATGTTTTCGGGAACGCAGAATTATGACCGCCCAAGCCTCCACTAACGCTTTTATACCGTCCGATTGACGCATCAAACCTCCTGACCTGCCCGATACACATAGTCGATAGGGTGTCCAGATACTTTTGGCCATATAGTGTATGTTCGTTATGTTAAAAAACGCAAAAATAAAAATTTAAACTTACCAACAGAAAATGGAATAAGATATTCAGGCTTCACAAATTTTCCATCTTTATTCAAGAAGCGAGAAGGATTGAATTCTTCTGGATTTTTCCATAGTTTTGAATCGAAATGGATTTGCTTGTAATTAGCTACAAAGTAGGTTCTTCTTGGTATAATGTATCCATTCAGTTCTGTCTCTTCTGTTGGAATTATAAAGTTTTAAATTGTTAGTAATCTAAGCTTCTCACATTTCATTCAAAATGTTTGTTTATTTTAATATATATAGTTTATATTTAGTATATAGTTAAAAGTATAAACATTAGAATAGAAACTAAACTCTTAAGAACCAAGTACTGCTAATTAAAATTCTAAATTATTTACAATGTTGTGAAAAAGTAACTTTTTTTTTCTTTATTTTTTTACAATAAAAAAAAAATTCCAAAAAAAATTAAATTAAAATTAACTTAGAATTCTTATCCCAGTAATTCCATTAGAAAATTATGGATGTTAAATTTTGTTTTCAAATACCTTAAAATTCTTATACTGTATTTACATTTTTATTAATTCGGAAATAACTGTTATGCCAGAATAAACTGCAATTTTTTTTCCATTTTAATTATAAGATATTAATGCATTCCTTCTTTGCTGGTATTTGGAGTTCCATTACATAATAATATATTAATCAGTATTTAACTTTCCCATGTACCACTTTTGTTTGTAAAAAAATCTTGTTGGATATGTTTGTGGGTGCAGTTTCTAAGTCTGTGCAAACCAATGAAATAGACTCATCTATAAATAAATTCATCGTCTCGTTTCAAAGTGGGATAAGTGTATCAACAGATGTGGCGACTACTTGCAGCTGACTCTAGGTTACTATGCTTTTCCATCAGGTGTTCTTAAATGACTGACCCTCATATATTGTAAATTTAAATTGCGAATTCCTATACTTTGTGACTTACCAAGATTCGTATGGACGATGTTAACGGGAACTAGACTTGAGACTCGTAAGATTTCCCATAATGTTGCTTCTGTGTAAGGAAGGTTTGGTTTATCATTCATAGAAGGCAAACGAGCTCTACCTACGACTCTATCCAATTCCTCTTGAACTTTTCTCTGAATATTGGGGTATAAAAGCATTAATTTAATAGCCCACAGCAAAGAACTGGCAACAGCATCTGCTCCAGCGAGAAACAACATTCTGGCATTTTCTTCCAAATGAGTTCCTAATATAAGAAAGAAAGAATTATATTAAATTAAATACTTTCGAATCGTGTGTGTATATGAAATATATTTATCTATTTTTCTGAGGGTTACCATGTACCCTTTGTCTTTATTTATGCATTGGAAGGTTTTTATG
>JAFIDM010003189.1:44757152-44768958 GCA_023159025.1 Thereuonema tuberculata | reverse complement strand
CGGTTTTTTAATTTTAAGATCCAACACCAGGGGTGATATATATTCCCAACAATTTCTCTCAACTGTCATTTTGTTAACGAATCCCACTAGGGAGGATTTTGATAGGTAGGGCACTGTGCTTGAGAAGGGACCTTAATTACGACCGAAGGTCCGAAACGTTGCATGATTTTTAATTAATTTTAAATGTGTATGTGCTTTTTATGGTCGGCAGATTTTATTTAGTATAAAAGTTTTATTGAATTGAAAATATTATGGTAATGTACTTTCTTTCTACCCGATTAATATTATAATGTAATATTATAACTACGAAGGAATTGGGCTTTTCATAAATCATATCGTTTTCAAGAAAGGTAATGGCAATATTTTACCAGCTGAAAATCCCGTTCTTCGTACGGGAAGAGTACAAACATAGATCCGGAAAAAAAAGTTTTATGGTTCTTAGCATGACCCGAGAAACAACACGGGGAGGTGACTATACTATGGTTTTCTTTTTTTTATTAATTTTTATATAAATAGTTGTAATCATTAGTGTTGGCCTTACTGCAAGTAAACTATGCAAATTTTAATATCGAGATCCCCCCCCCCCGTTATTAGCGCTTCCCTCCCTTCTTTGACACCACTTAGGACTCAGATATTGAAAATTTGAACAAATAGTATCTTTTCGATTTCGACAAAGAATACTCATGTCAAATTTCGTATTTCCACATCAAGCAGTTTCGGAGATACATATACCCTTCAAGAACGTTTGTCCCCTCTGTTATACCCCTTAGGATGCTAAAATCGAAAATTCGTCGAATACGTATCTTTTCGATTTTGATAAAGAACACTCATTTCAAATTTCATGTTTCCAACTAAAGCGGTTTCGGAGATACGCATACCCTCCGGAAAGTTTGTTTCTCCCCTTCCCCACCATTTATACCCCTTAGGGCCTGTATGGAAAATTCGATCAAATAGCACCTTTCGATTTCGACAAAGAAGACTAATGTCAAATTTCGAGTTTCCGTTTCGTGTTTTAGTTCCCATTTACGCCACCAGGTGCATCTGTGGCTCTAATTTTGGGATTTCAAACCTTTTTTGAGTGTATAATAAGTTCCGGTAGCTTACTTTTTCCAAGTACAGCCTAAGGAAGAATTTCGCCAAATTTCAGCTTCCTGGCTGTATATGGGAATTAGAATTAGTGATGAGTTTGTCAGTCAGTCAGTGAGGGCTTTCGCGTTTATATGTTTATATATATATATATATACTGAAATCATTCTTGACTTACCTAAAGAATTTGTTTTTTTTTTTTTTTAAACAAAAAGCAATTAAAAAAAGTTAATATAAAATTCCTTGATGCTTCTATTTACATTATTTATTTATTTATTGTTTTTCTAAGAAGTTAAACTTACTTGTAAAGATTGTGTCCTCTCTCATTTCCGGTGGTAATTTCTCTGTTTCATAGATGTTTTGAAGATAAGAATCAATAACATCTCTAATATTATTGGGATCGAATGTTTGTTCGTGTTCAGCTATTTGTTCGTCTACAAATTTGGAAAAAGTTTCTCTGAACTCGAAGAGTTCATTGTAGCCCATCCAGGAAAAGGGAAAGAACCTACAAAATTATAGTAATTTACGTTATGAATAGATACTGATCAAAAAATAAAAATAGAGCATTGTTTATTAATTTAAAATATGAGAACATTTTTAAGAAACCGATTAATATTGATTTACTTCAGTATTGTTACCATTTTCTTTTTTACTATTTGATGTATATTTTATTTATTTAAAAAGTATAAGTGTCTTAAGTAGAAACTGTTTCTAAACCATTGGAGGATTAATCCCCTTGAAATGGTCCAAACTTGTTGCTTTGTATCTGATATACAGAATCACAGCTTGTTTATTGTTTTTGTTGCCTTACGATTTACAGAATCTAAGGTACCAAGATTTGCTTACATCTGCAAAAAATGTCATACCATAGACATGAGCTGATTAATTAATACATGCCCATCGATCCATCAAGATTTTGTAATTTCTCTTTATTATTTGATATCAAAAAGAATTTTAATCTTAATTTTACTTTTTAACATTGAATTTCGATTATTTGCATGAATAAATAAATACAAGTACAGTACTCTCGATATCTCGAAAACCTTGATATGTCGAAAAGTTTTTTTTTTCCCCTTGATATTACATATTCATCTAATGTTAATTTTAATTCTACATCAAAACCTTGTTATGTCGAATATTTTTCGAAGTAAAGAATGAATTTTTTTCGAAAAAATCGCCATTTAGTTGTGCCGGAGCAAATAGAGGTATTTTTTAAGAAATTCTAGCAATATAAGTTCATTGTATTTTACTAATTCTTTTCAATTTAATGTAATTATTTTCGATTACTTTAAAAAATTAAAATTATCATTGCTGTATTTAGACTTATTGTCAACTATCATTACATATTTATACTTATTCTCATCTATCAAGACTCTAATTTTTAGAATATTATTCCGTATTTTGTGTTTTTACGTGAATTCTTATGTTTTGGTTATGACCTTATCTCGAAAACTCGCTATCTCGAATTTTTTTTAGCGTCCCTTCGACTTCGAGATATCGAGAGTGTACTATATGAGTAAATTAATCAAACGATATAAAAATATTGGCAATTGTGAAATGCCAACATCTAAGTAATCATACATCACAAATACGCGCCTGATTTACGACCAATGAGAAATAAACTTGATCTTAACTGCATTCTTAGTAATACATAAACAACTTCGTCTGCGCATCACAAAATCTTATATTAATGATGCACAGACAATGTTTATGTATATACACTGCTCACAAAATTTAGGGGATATTGCGAAATGAATATAATAAACCTAAAAAACAGGCATTTGAGTTTATTTATTAAAGAACATCATCAGAGAAGCAAATGACACGAAAATGGAAGTTCTCTGAATACGCCAATGAGGTGCAGAATCCATTTATCGGGATTGAGCACGATGTGACACGTGGACGGGGGTTAACATTTGCTTCACAAACGTTATGCTGTTCAGTAGGGTGTATGGTCACTTGAGACTGCTACAACACACTGACAGCGATGAGGCATTGGGAGGATCAAATTGTCCAGCAGTTCTTGTTGAATTCGTGGCCACTCGCGCATCAGGGCAGCTTCCAGCTGAGGAAATGTTATGAGAGATGATTGGTGACTGGGCAACACGTCTTCCTAGTGCATCCCAAGCGTGTTCTGTGGGATTGAGGTCTGGAGAACGTAAAGGCTGGTCCATAAGCTCGATTCCAGCCTCTTGCAGCATGTTGTTGACGAGATGCGCACGGTGGGGGCGTGCATTATCTTCATTAAAAAGAAAGTTGGCCCCAATTGCTCCAGTGTAGAGTACCACTGTACTAAAGGCTGTAGAATTTCAGCCCGATATCTTACAGCATTCGCCGTTCCATTTCTAACAACACGCAGGTCGATGCCTACCCACACCATAGATTCCACCTCCACCAAAGGAATGTCTTTGTTGCACGAAACGTGGATTCTCCTGTGTTCAACGTTCACGCCAGATCAGGGCACGAAGATTGTCATGCTGCAGACTGAATCTTGACTCGTCACTGAAGAGAACCGTGGACCATTCTTCACGGGTCCAAGGAAGATGCATTTCAGCGCACCTTCTGTGGGTTCTGCGATGTTCAGCAGTTAACGGAATGCATATCATTGGTCGCCGGGCATACAGTCTACCGCGACCGTCGAATTAGCACGGTCTGAGTTCACACCCGTCATCCAGTAGCAGCGAGAAACTGTCCCCGCAGCTCAGTCGCATTGCTTCGCCGATTCCTGCGTGCTATTCACGTCAAGTAGCGATTATCTCTTGTAGTGGTGGCACGTGGGCGGCCCTGCCCTGGTCTTGTTCTTACTGTGCCAGTCTCTCTGAAGCGATTCCAGAGTCTGCTAATCATGCTTTGGGAGGTTCTAACCGCTGCTGCCACTGTCATCTGTGTTTGGCCAGCTTCAAGACGTCCCGCAGCTCTCCATGCTTCAGATTCGGGTAAATCACGTTGCAGGGGCATTTTGAGGTGTCACTCAACGTTTCTTCAACTTGTTGTTGAGTCGGCCTCTTTATACAGGGTTTTGGGAAACATGCAAATTAGCGTTTTACATCACATTTGCATATTCAGACAACTTCCATTTTCGTGTCATTTGCTTCTCTGATGATGTTCTTTAATAAATAAACTCATATGCCTCTGATTTTTTGGGTGTATTATATTCATTTGGCAATATCATCTAAATTTTGTGAGCAGTGTATATACAGTATAAGTAAATATATATCAAAACGGTCAGACAATGTAATAACTTCAATCTTTTCTAACATACTTAAATCAAAAAAACTTCTATTACCCGTACTTGAAAACATTTTTAACGTTTGTTAGGAGGAAGACAGGCGTCTTTTTCTCAACTGTAATTCCTAAAGAAGTCTTGCTAAAAAAAAACGAAATATTGAAGAAGATAAAGATGTTTTTCAAGCAATAGAAGTTTTTTGATTTAATTAATGTAAACTTTTTTCTGAACCATTTGAAATGAATTAACTTTGGATTAAGTCAAGAACTATGTGCAAGGACTGACGTAAAGTTTAAGTATTACACAATGTATCTTTATCTAAGTTTGATTATTTTTTCTATCTTAAGTTTGCTGTAAATGAGGTCCGTAGCTAAAGACGGAACAAAAAATATTCATTTACATCTGAAACAACTAAAGATTGCGCAGCAGCTTGCCAAGGAAAGTGGAATTAGAAGGATTACGTTTATCCAAAAAAAAAAATTATGTCGTTTTTCTGGATATGGAAAAAGAATTACGAACAAACCGATGTAGTTACATTTTCATTTGATGTTATCGTAGCGTTCGCTTTGATTTAGGCTTACTGACTATTCAATAGATATTACCTTGTGCAACACATTTACTTACCTTACCAATGGCGTCGTATCTGCATAATGAAATAAACTGAAGTTTCTTACAAATTGCTCTCCAAGAGCTAATAATCTTTCCAATTTCTTATCATGGAAATCATACCGGACACCGAATGCTAAATGACACATGATATTGTTTGTTACTTTGTTGAAAATTCCTGATAAATACTGTGGTTGACCGTTAGTTTCTATAAGATATGTTCGAAGGGCCTAAATAAAAGAAAACAGCATTGTTATCATGATGGGCCCTAGACAGGAATACAAGGAAATCTTGAAAAAAATAACAGTATTAGACATCAGTTAGCTAACTTTTAAAACATTGAAAGTTATTAGTTTCTAAAGAATCCTATGTTTTAGCAGATTAGATGATAAATAATGTAAGTTACCATATAAAATTCTTCCAAGACAAGAAAAAGTATGCTTACAAATATTGACGTTCCATCTCAAACATGACGTTAAATAGAATTTATATTTATTTTTTTGCTTGTTTAATTAATTGAAAATGGAAGCGCTTATTGACAATCCTCTGACTTCTCTTGTTCTAGTGGGAAGCCTGTTTGGTCGAATGAAATGTGTTACCGTTGGGAGGAAACAAGTTCGATCATAAGCAGATGTCAGGGAGTTTTTATGGGTTCATCTAGCTCTCTTGTAAATGAGGTTGCAAAGGGGTTTCAGGAAGAAGTGAGTTGGATTTACTCATCTGACCGTCTTTTTACCCTAAAAATGAAGCCTAACTCTATTGGGCCAATGATCCTGCTGTAAGATAATGTAGTTGAATAACATGGACAATGGAGATCCGTTAGTCAGATGACTAAATCGAACGCTCGTCCACCTAAAACCTTTTGCTCAGGAGCTCATTTTATCAATAGTTATGTATATATCAAAGTAAAATATTACATAAATGATGATAGTTGTAATTTAATAGTATTTTATAGATACGTTAACTTACCTCTATTTCTTCGTGTACGATGCCTTCCAAACTTAGCTTTGCAAATCCAAAATCTCTTAACGTACTCAAGACAAAGCGTCTCTGTTGCTTCCAGCTTTCACCATCGGCGTTAGGAATAGCTAATCAAAAGAAACTATTTTAACTTTGATATTCATTGGTCAGTTGCTTATTTTTGAGAAGTTTAGAAGAGTGTTGAAAGTACAGAGATGATAATAAACAGAATAATTACAACCATGTGTGAAGTTTTATAACCAGCAAAACAAAAGTTAGAAGGAATATGAGTTTAGGTAAAATGGCTGCATTACCAGTCACTTATTAATTCTCTACGCTCAAAAATAAAAGTCCAAGATTATCGTTTCGTATCGTAATTATACCTAAACAGTCCCCGCGGGTTTCGAAGGACTTCCATTCTTACGTCTGTCTGTCATATGTTTACGAGCATATGATAACGTCAGCGCTAAAGAGGTGGACTCTTGCGTTTGGCGGCGACGTACGTTTGGCGCGCATTCAAGTCCTTCGCACTGCTCTCAAACCGGAAAAGGAAAGGAAACTTTCCCACAATTCATCAATTTTCGCGGCAATGGATCTTCTCAGCAACAATGAGAGATTATTTGTAAACTCTCTATTTACATTTATAATGATGGCTGGGGTAAAACGAAAGAGAGTTGGGTGAGTGTGTGTGATATTCTTTAAACTGGACGAGAATTGACAGAGCCTCGATTTGTATGTTCTAGGGTGCACATTTTGGGTGAAGATTTTGGCGACACGGGCCAAACGATATGTTGAACCTTTTTTTATTTGTAATAGAACATTATAGTCCAAAATAAACATTTAATTACAAATTAAAACAAAGAATAAATGCAATGTAGAATTAGAATTTACACTGCTCTTTTTAGAAATTTCCTAATGAAGTGGAAGATGCCGTTCAGGCACAGTCTTGTGGTCTAGACGACGGTCTGCCTTGAGGCTGATACGTCTAAACCTGAGTTCGAATCCCGGACTGGGCATGCCTGTAAATATTTTCTTCTGTATTTCGTCTGTTTCTACAGGTATAACGTGAGCTGCCTCCTAGAGTGTATCCTGGGCAACGACTCCTCGGCTAAATACTGTAGTTCACAATTATCGAACCTTGTCGGAGGCTAAAATAGCAGAAGTGCTGAGCGTTGTATAAAACAAAGAAAAAAAAAAGTTATCGTGTAATGATGAAATATCGATAAAATGTGTATAATTTGAAGGGGAAAGTAAAGTCTAACAGATGGATTTTGACGATCTCGTATTTTCGTGATTTCACGTAATTTACGCGAGAATAGCCTCTATCCACGTCTTCTCATAAAATATTGAAATATTTAAATGAATTATAATACGGGGAAATGCATGAGACTTTTACTACATTTTAATATAGTTTTAATAAATTGAAAACAGTCAAATAACAAACAATAAATTCATTATGTAGCATTTCCCTAGTGACATACATTCAAAATACTAAATTCCTTGAGACCTGCTTGAAGAGGCTAATGGCCAAATCTCGTGTTTTCCCTAATTCTCACGCAAACGCGATCGTCAACATCCATCTGTTAGACATTATGTGTAATGTTTTTATATTTATTGAAAATTAATAGCCATTTCCCAGTATTAGCCATTTCCCAATTCCAAAAATAAAAAATAATATTGTCTTACGTTTACTAACCAGATTAGTAAAGATTTCTTCAATTTCGTAATTTTTGCAAAATAATAAAAATAATGTCTTTATACCTTTATAACTACATAATGCTGTAGTTTAAAAGTCAAGAACAGAAAAAAAATCACCTATATTCATTTTTACTTTGTATTCCAATTTAAAAGAAAGTTCGACTCAACTTTCACGTTTTAATATCGTAAATGAACATAACGAAATCCTTTCGTTATAAGCGAAAACAAGCAAAATACTAACCATGGTATCCCTGTATCATTCCATCCACACAAAATCCCTCTCGACGTCCCGAGTAGAGATCAGATTTACGAATAAATGTCTCCTTCACCAAATCGTAATCGGATAGAACTATAGTTAACCTATAATACACAGAATATCAAAGAAAAATTAACTTTCAGGAATTAGTATAATAAATGCTAAAACAATAGATTTGGGGATTGATTTGGGGATTTAATCAATTAATCAAAACTTTTGGATCCCAATTAGTTTTCAAATCGCCGCCCCAGAAAAATTAACATCTATTTCAAAATTTCCTTTTATTCATAATAAATTTAGAATAAAATTTGATAGGGTCTTCTTGTCTTTTGGTTACATTTTAGCCTCTTCACCAAAAAGTGAAATTCAATATTTAAAAATAAAAAAGTTGTTATTACGTCCAATCATTCATTCCAGTTTACAATTAAAAGACTGCGTAATGATTATGCTACCTTCACACGGTCAAAAATACCGCGGTCTTTTAATACTCATTGGGCAGGTCAGATTCCGTATCACTTAACAGTGGTCGGCAACCTTTTGTTGTAAAAGGGCCAAATATGTTATGTGGGGATTACTGCGGGCCGCACTTGGGCCAAAAAGGAAAATCTTAATTTAACAACCAAAAAAAAAAAAAACCGAAAATCTTAATTTAACAACCAAAAAAAAACGGAAAATCCTAATTTAAAAACCAAAAAAATGAAAATTAATTTTAACAACCAAAAAAAAAAATCTTCCAACACGCCCCGCGGGCCGCACCAAAACGCTTCATGGGCCGCGGGTTGCCGACCGCTGACTTAGAAGAAACCATGTTTCTGATGATCAGGCGAATTACTTATTGCCGAATTCTTAAATTTTATTTAAACCTTTCTTACTATAATTAATTTTTATCTACTCATATTAATATTACACTTTAACAATTACAGATTTTACTTAATATAAAATAAATCAATAAAAAAAATCTTAGTGCAACTTTTTTGTTATATAACTAACTCTAAAGAAATTGCTGATTATGAGCATCTAATCAATAAAAACTTAAAATAATATTAAAATTTTCAAAGCTAATCCCTTAAAAAATTCCTATGTTTCCAAGACAATTAAATTATAATCTCAAGTAACCAGATAATCTGCTTTTCGTCTATCATTTCATTTCTAAAATAAAATAGGGACATAATGGCATCCAACTGCCATTTGTAAAAAATTGATCTGTAACCCCAAAAAGGCATGTGCTGCAACGGAAAAACATGTCTATCTAAATTAATTCTTGTTAATTTCTTCCTCAAGCTACAATAAGTAATAAGAATGTAAATATTATTTCTCCGTTTCTCTGGTTTTAGTTTCATCTCATGACAGTAGATTCTTCCACTAAATTGCTAATAGAAGAGCCCTCATTTGCATGATTTTAATACTTTTTTTACATTGGTTTATTTGATGCCTCCCTGTTTTCTTTTTTGATTTGGCTGATCGATGTTGATTGGTCCAATTTGGTTTTAAGTATTGGCGATCCGCTTGTTATTTTCAGACATTGACAAAGGAAGCTGTAAGAAAGTCCCGAAACTAGTCCGATTTTAAAGACAATTTTTAATCATTTTCAAAAGTGTTGGTTTTTTTGTCCTATTTACATTACTATGTTTATCTTTCTGGCCAGTGGTCATCCTCCAAACGACTTTTTGTATTTGTAATTTGTTAAATAAAAAAGTTAAGCTGTACCACAACATGCCGAGAGGTTTAGGCTCCCAGGGATTCGCGATCAACGAGACTACTTGAAGTCAGATAGTCAGACCGACGCTCACGTATTTGTGAATGGATACCGGTATTGGAAAAATTCCACACCAACTGTAATTATCTAAAACAATCTTTTATAAATAAATTTATTATATATACAAAGCGAAATTATGTTCACTTTCTTATTTTTCAAAAGTCGACAAGGAAATTTTACTTTGTAATTAGAAAAGCTTTGAAGGTTTAAACTATTTACAGGAAAAATTCATGATATAGACTGTTTAAATATCAGTGCATTTTATATTTACACTATATTATGCATTTTTCTTTTTTATTATTTAGATATCTTTCATATTAGCTGCTTTCAATGTAGGAATTTCTTAATAAAGGAAGTTCCTCTCCATAAGCTGAAATCAATGATTTATATATATTGTCAGGTATTTGTTATAATATAAACAGAAACTGCAAAAATTGTGATGAAATAATACATAATACATAATACATGATAATACATTCGCTCAGATGAATTTTCTTGAGTACATACAGGCTTACCTGTGATCTGCCATCTCTCGGCAGCCAAAGGAGTTTATATGGAAAATACTCGTCAGATGGCGCTAGAAAAAAGTTCGAGATAAAGCCCTATATTGCCAAAGTAGCGACAGACGCCATTTTGGAGTCATCCGCTCTGTTGCTGCTGTGTTGTGCGCGCTAACTCTAACAAATTTAACTTACTTTCCAGTAGTAAATTAGTATCTTGTGATATAAAGACGAATTATGAACAAAATTTGCATTTTTCAATTTTTTTATAATTATTTTTCTTTTTAAGTTATTACTTTTTTTTTTTTAACATGTCGTTTCGAAGAACAGCTTTTACGTTTAAAATCCATTTCAGATGGGGTTAATCATATATTTTAACAAAGTACTGAAAATGATTAATTTTTAATTTTTACTTTGAAATTTCATTTTTCAAAAAGTAGCTTTTATTCGAATTTAACGTTAAAGTTTTTTCCAAAATAAAACTATGTATGTGAAAATAGATAGTTTAATATAATTTTGTACAATAATTAGAATATAAGGAATGTACAGAAATTTCCTATTATATATAGGAATCATCGATTCATTTAGGAAATGAAAAACTACGTACATAAACATGTTGAACTGTATAGGTGATTTTTTAGTAATATACAAATTAATACCAAATAACGTATACATACGTATAATACAATTTTTATTATACATATAATAAAAATTTTCATGAAATATAGAAAAGGGCCGTATCACAATGCTATATTAAAAAAGAAAAAGAAGTTATAGACTCCAAGAACTAAAAATATACGATAAACTGAGAAGCAAAATATAACATTACATCAAAATAAAATTACATATAAAGCAAAAACAGAAGACTTGCATGCATAGTAAAAACTAAGATTTAAAAAATTTACAACATAATTTTCTTTGCCAATCAGATGAAAAAAAGAAAGTTACTTCCTGAAGTTGTATTGTATGAAATTTACAAGCAAAATATTTTTTGTAGCAGAGCATCGTTATCGGCAAATGCCGCGGAAAAGTCTGTCGCTACTTTGGTAATATAGGGCTTTAGTTCGAGAAACTTCCAGTTGTATGCAACTTACAAAAACAGTTATACGACTGTTATTAAATAATTTAATAAACATATAACAATAGTCAATAAAAATAAATAATAAATAAAATAACATAATAAATTTAATTCAGAAATAATTTGTGATAGTATTTTTGAATTATCTAACTAAGATATAATTTTACATTTTGTAATTTTATTATCCAAAAGATTGGATACAAATTACTTTAAACCTATTATTCAAGATGAACATTTCTATCGTTAAATAAAGGATGTAAGTAGAAGACGAGAAGATATATCTATCTTTTCTAAATTTCTTACTTACTGTTGCCCAAGACGAAGGGAGAATACTTTCCCATATTTCTCAGAAAACTTCTGCAGTTGTTCAGATAAATTACCATAATCCAGGAAAGGTTGGTAGCCAACGATTGGAAGACCCCAAGGTCCCGGAGGTGCTTTTAAATCTTCTAGAACACGCTGTGTTGCAAGAATTACAATGAGAACAATAAGAAAAACAAACAATACTTGTGGAAGGTTTGCTTGAAGCAGCCATTGCATGAGAGCCATGATGACAGAGGATGTGGAGCATTTAACTTCATATCCTTCTCAGGCAACGAAGGTCAATTTGAAACAACCGTTGCCAAATAAGATAAACCGA
>JAFIDM010003189.1:44712422-44743672 GCA_023159025.1 Thereuonema tuberculata | reverse complement strand
CTTAATGTCCAAAACTATTATTCTTAATAAATAAAGTTAAGTTAAAGAGCCTCTGTAGGCCCTTGGGGTTGCGGGAGGTAAGGCTCACGGTGTTCCGTGATCAACGGGACTAAAGGGCGTTTCACATGGATCCGAAAATCGGGTGGTCGGATCCACGAATCGGACGTATTCTGTTTCACATGGCCACGAAACTCTCTCTGATGTTGTCTATACGACATGTAACATTCAAATCGTTCGAATAGACGACGTTTCGTGAAAGAGAATACGTCCGATTCGTGGATCCGAACATCCGATTTTCGGATCCATGTGAAACGCCCTTAAGTTGAGGTCGGGTGGTCAGCCCGACGCACGCCTTTAACCACAGGAAAGAATCCCGGTACCCATTTTTGAGAGAGATGGGTAAATGTTTTGCCAAAAGTAAAATAAACAAATTATTTAACAAATTCTCTAATCATTGGAAAATCAAATCAATGAGATTAAAATCCGAAAAAAAAGAAAAGATAAAAAAAAAAATATATGAAAAGCAGAATCAGAAAACAATTTATTATTACTACGAATAACAAGTTACATTGTAAACTGAAAAAAAAAAATTATCAAAAGCAATATCAAAGTTGATAAAGAATTGGATATGAAAGATCAGGGATGTGAAGCTACATTAAAGATTAGGAATTTATAGATTTAACATTATGAATTTTTACGGAAGATATTACGTAAACTGACCTTTAAATCTGACTCAAAATATCCAAAACCAGCATTACTTCTCTGGATGAATTGATCATTTGCGTGAAAGTAAATATATGAGTAAATAGTCCATTTAAACTTAAAAAGTAAAATTGTTTCTTTCAAAGAAATTTAATTTTTATTTTTTTTTAGCTTCTATTTTTCGATCCAGCAAAAAGTGAAGTTTATAATTCAGATTAATTTCTTCAGGAGAAGGATTAGGCCTTTTTTTTGAGAATTTATTATAACTAAAATTGAGGTATCGAAATGCTTATTTATTTTCTATCAAAGAACTGAAATGTAGGAATAAAGTTTAACGTGCATAATATTACTAAAGAAAACAAAATCAGAAATGCACAAGACTAAAAAAGAAAGAATTACACTCTTGGCTATTACGGACGGGAAATTGGGACGGCCGTTTCTGCCTTATTAGGCGTCTTTAGCCAATTTTACCCTCCATGGTAAGCCTAAAGTGCGGGCAATGGTTAAGGATTCCATCTTCGCAACCCGCAAGTGGTATCTCAACCAAACAAAAACAAGAATAAAAAATAAAAAATATATATATAAATTACAATAAACCCCTTGTTCTGAAATTATCAGGCTCAAAGGGATTTAATATGGGCAAATTTTCTTTAGGCTTATTTTCTTTGCCCATATTTCTGATTTTTGTTTTCTTAACTGAACTGTTGTTTGTATTCATTTCAATCAAATTTGATTTATGTATTCTCTTATTTTAGCTACTCATATGGGTGCTATCGCGTTTGTCCTATCCGTCCGTGTCTGTCTACTTCTAACAACTCCCGAACGGAGGGTCGGATCGACAAACGGACTTCGCCATCACAGGCCCAAACACAGTAGGGTATTTATTTCTGCCTTTCCGGAAAAAAGCGGACAGGAGTCGACTGTTTGTTTCCGCAAACAAACTGTTATAGATACGGTCGAATAAAAATAGAGATTATGTAGTAGACACTCTAAACTTAATCATATCCAAATGTGAAGTCGATTGAGTCATTAGTTGTCCAGGAAAAAATTCCCAAACTTCACTTTTTTCCAGTGGACAGTCGGCTGTCGTTGCGCGGCGAATAACCCTCCAACGCTCCTTAGTCGCTCTTAATGGGTCGCTCTTAATTTTACGCTTTAGCACAAATTTTTTTTTTTATTTTTTTTTTTTTACATTTTTTTTTAATCTTAATTAAATAATAAATTTAGGTAACCTAACAATATTGCAGTTGAAAAACAATATCTCCTTATTCAGCCCCCATTGCCAACCCGATTCCTTTTATTTTTATCATCAAAAATTCCATTATAAGTCATTACAAACCTTTAAACAGAAAGACTTTTATTTACTTTGAATTACACTCGATATTGTGAGTAAATGTATTTCTAAAATGATAGAATAATTAGTAAAAAAAAAAAAAAAGTCATTGTAAAATTGATTGTTTTACTTTTTTAAAATATATATAGTTATATAAAAAAACAAAAAAATTAATCAAAAATAAAATTAAATAAATAAAAAATAAATTAAATAATAAAAATCACGAAAACAAATCTTTAATTTTAAATTGTAAAAAGGACGAGATATTCTTAAACAAAAACTAAAAGTTAAATTTCACCATAAATAAGAAAATAAGCAATAGAAAATCAAATAATAAAATATTTTTTAATTAGAAAACACACATTTGTCTAAAATGTCTTGTGTTTTTTCAAATATTGGAATATTCGTTTTTCAATATCTTTAGTAAATGAATCAGTAAATTATATTCCTTTAATAATAACGTAATATATAGACTAATAGAAAAAAAAAATTATTTTAAAAGAACAAAACCATTAATTTTTTTTTATTTTTAAAACCTTAATTTCTTGATATGAAACCAATAAAATGAAGTAATAAGGAATAACGAAATAAATTGCAAGTTTTATGATTAACAATTTACTTATTGGTTTCCCATATAATTTTATTAATATATGAAATGCTTTTTTAATAGCGACATATGTCTATTCTTAAGAAAGAATCCTCAATAGTCCTGCTTTCCCCCCTTCTTATAAATTCTTTCTCAGCAAAAGCAAGGAAGAAAAAAAAACTGTAACCACCTTTGATTAATCGTCTTAAATAGAGTATAAATAAGACTGATCCATGTGGGTGGTGCCCATGGGGGAATGTCTATGATATCGTTCTCTTCTCCGAACGATGGCTTATGCGCATGCGCTACCCTGAAGCGAGCTCTTGTTAGCGACTTGTCTCATTTCGTATTCATGGGGTTGAGGCATGGTGGCCGCGCGCTGGGTGGTCTCATCAGATCGCCAACGTTTATTAATGACGATGTCCACTTACCGTTGGAATTACAATTCTCACCCTCCCCACTTCCACCTGAGCGGCGATTGAATTCGCTCTCTCACTGCATGAGCACGCCATCTGGCAGCAACAACAAAAAACTCACCTGAGACGCTCTTGGCGATGTTTTATTGCCGGGCACAGAGTTTCAGTCTCGGCTCTTATAAATTAGTTTAAGATTAATAATATTTTTTTATTCAGAAAATATGAAAATATGAAATAAACAAAAAGGTTGCAAAAATTAAAAAAAAATCCTTTTTCACGAGCTGCTTTAACTAACTTCAAGCTTTCAATGTATTTATTATCTGAACAGTTTTCGAAGTACAAATTGGCGCAAATCACCACCTCTGCAGTCCTGCTCCGAGTAACAAGTACGGAGTTACTGTATTAGATGAAAAGTCCTATCCATTTCAGGTTTCGTTGACAGACTCCTAGATTGTTGTGTGGATCCATCTAAAAACTTGGGCCCTTTGTGATAGATTATGTCTAATGTGTAATCACTTCGGGCCCTAAGACCTACAGGCCCCGGTAGCACGTTATTCGTATTGCACCTAATACTATGTAGGGTGTTGCGCTGGTGCATTAGAATCAGTTTCAAATATGTTAAAAGCTGGTTTAAAACCGATGGAATGAGATCTGGAAGATTCTGAGGTCAATTTCCGGATGATTTCTACCATCGAATTTTTATTGGACTGATTCAACACTGTTAGATATATTACAATACTTTCAGATTTCTGTTATTGGATTGTTATTTGACTTAACTGCTCTCTTTTCATTAGACTGATGCCGTATCAATGAATATTGATAATGAATATTGAAATATTACATGACCTAATGGAAACATGCATCATTGCCATTGTCAGCAGTGTAGCAATGGTCGACAGAAGTGTGGGACGGACTGTAAGTGATCCACCTAATGCGAGATGATGTCTATGTTGGGAATTTCTAATCCTTTGTCAAAATGAGCCACGTAATTTATCTTAAAGAGGATTTCATGGCTATGTTTCAAGTTTAAACCTATCTTGTAATTGAAACCATGAAGGCTACATCTTTAGCGAAACATACAATAAAAAAACAATGATTTCATTTAACAAGACAGGGTAATTACAATAAAAGAGCTTTGAAGTACAAAGATTAGGAAATTTTTACAAGTGTTTAAAATAAATTAAACGTTAAATACTCCAATAGGACAAATCAAATTAAATTTGTAATTATAAGTTTGCATAAATACGTCTTTTTTTATGTAGTTAAGAAACTATTACTTGTACAATGTAAATTGTCATCAAAAATTGAACATTAAAAAAGTTCGTATTAAATTGTGAAATTACAAAAAAAAAATCAAGACTTGTAACAAATTTGAAATTAATCTGAAATAGTAAGTAAATTCACCAAAACAAATTTATTATTAACAACTTAAATTTTTTGCATAAAATTTAGAGTTATTTATAATAAAACTTCCATTTTCAAACGAACAATTGCAGCTTATTCTTTAAAAGAAATGGCAGTTGATGATTATTAGTTATAAAAGAAGGCTATCTTCTTCACGATTTCCTAAACTCCTAACGAGTTTATGAAAAAACCGAAATATTCGCAAAAGAAATAGATATAATGCATAAATGTAACTTTAATTTTTCCAGAATAATATCGTTCACAATATCAAAATTTTAAGCCTTTTTATACAGAGAGGCTTTGCGTATAATAAATTTACAGGAATGAGTGTTTATTTTAAGTTTGTGACACTCTGGAGTGGTCCAGCAGTCCTACATTTTGGAGAATAAAATTCTTAACAAAAAATAAATGGATAGAGAACAAATCTTTAATTGCAGTAGATCAATGTTAAGTATTTACCTTTCAAAGAAAAATGTTAGTTTCAATTCAGAAAGTCTTTAAAAGAAATACCTTCTAAACATTTCTGTTATTTCGATTAAGGCAACGCGAATCTTCTAATTCAAAACTTCTAAACATTCCTTTGTATTAGAAGACTCACATTGTCTTAATCGAAATCAAAGTAGATAAGATTGACAAATATTAAATCCATTTAACAGCACAATAATATACTAGATTTATTTAAGGAAGAAACAAATTTCATCACAACTGAACATAATTTCATTTGTTCATGAATTTATCTCCAATAACCAAATTTATCATTTATACAAAAATAAAGTAAAATTAGTTAAGATTAGATTAGATTTGTTGGTCAAAAAGTTCGTTCGGCTTTTAAGTAAAAATAAAAGACACGTTTTTCATTGACACCAATACTTTTTATTGAATATTGTCTTCAACGGTTTGTTCCTATAACTTCTGCTATCTTTCAGGCAACTTCAATAATTCCATCTTCCCATAACTTTTTATCTTTTTGAGCAAAAAAAATGTTCCAGGTGCCTTTGGTGTCTTCCAGGGAATTAAATTTTTTCAATTAAGAGAATTTTGTAAAGACCGAAATCAATGAAAATCCGAAGGTGCAATGTCTGGTGAATAGGGCGGATGAATCAGAACTTCCCAGCCAAGCTGTAACAGTTTTGCCTGATCATCAAAGAAACATGCGGTCTTGCTTGCTTATTTTCTTCCATCTTCAGTAATAAATTGGCGACATAAAATTCACCAATTTTGATAGGGTAGTCTTCTGTTAAGATCAGCAGACTAACATTCCCGTTTTGTCTGTCCCGTCGACAAGTATCATTAAAATCTCATTAAATTTTCATTAAGCATAACAATCACAACAATTGCGTCTTCTGCATACGCAACAATCACATTTATAATGCATCTCTACAATAATCACAACAATCACAATAAACGCAACAATTGCGCCTTTTGCATTCGCAACAATCACATTTATAATAAGGAAATTAAAGCAATATCAATTATATTTTCTTATTAGAAGACGTTGCGAAGCATTGTGATTGGTGTACTAATCGCTTTCCCTACCTTGTTTGGTTTAAATGCATGCTAATATGTCAGCTGTCACAATACAATCTAACAAAATGGTGTCGAATGACGTTAAAGACACCTAAGCGCTACTAGAGTCAATTTACGTAAAAAACCCGAACGAACTTATTGGCCAACCAAATATGTTTTGACAATTTAACACTTGTGTAAAAAACTATATGCTCAAGCTTTGTAGGAATCATATTTTATTTTTTTAAAGAACTAAACTTCGAAATTCGCTTTCAGACTGCTTTAATTTGATTCATTTTTATTTAAGAAGATTCTAGAACTGAAGAATATTAAAAGATTTTTATTTCCCATCTTCCAAGAATAAATTTATACATATGACTATTTTAAAGACACAACGGCATAAACAAAAGGTGCCAACGCAATTCGATTTCAATGTAATTGATTCAATAGTAATAGTTGTTTTGTTTTTTTAATAATAGAATTGATTATTTCATTGATTTAACATTAAAACAAAGATAATTTAGAATTCAAATCACTAGTATATTTTCGTAGGTAGATTATAAGAACGCGTATAAGGCCATATTAGTCTTTTCTTTCAAGAAGGCAATTATTCCCGATTACATTATGCTGACTTAACGTACAATAAATTTCTATTTCAAATTGTATAATCCTCTGATAGCTGCAATTAAAATCATGTCAACATTTCACGCTTATCATATTTGAAAATTTATTGACCGCCATAGGTTTGTGGTAAACCAATATGATGAATGTTATATTTTTTTAATCCAGTTGCCTATATTTCATTTCACGAAGGACTGGCAGCAATTTACTGATTTGTGTTACATCGCCAAAAAAAATAGTCCGAATTCAGAACTTATGAAGGAGCTTTGGTAACTTCCTGAATGTTCTGTTTATATTTTTGTTATTACTCGGTGAATGCTGCTCTATTTTTGTTTCTTTTTAATAATATAATGAAGGTTTGAATATCGTTTCCACCAATCACAGGTCAGGAAATATTGGAACAACGAAATTTTTAAATTCGTCTGCAGAAAAAAAAAAAAAAAAACAAACAAACACAAAAATAGAATAACATATAGATAAGGGTGAATAGAGTCAACTGATCGTAAGACATAGTTTTGTGAATATTATTAGAATAGGAAAGGAATTCCTGAAGTCCTAACGTTTCCAGAGAATGATACTTCATCAGGTTAGTAATAATAAAAAACAGTTTTACAAGTAAAGACTGAATATTATAGTTTCAAGGTTTATCAACCCTTGTAATTGATCAGTTTCATTGAATGTATTGTATATCTTTTTTTTTTTTTCTTCAATTCCGAAATTTTTAGTTCAGCTGTTTCTAAAGTATTTCATGTTCAATAGAAATCATGAAATCAGATCAATATAAAATTACTTACATAAAGCTATTACTTACATAAAAATGCCAGTAATCGTCAGTGAAAACGAATCAGTATTTTATAACTCCTTTAATATCTCTTAAATAATATAATATATAAACATTGAGTCGACACTGCTTCAAATAATCTCCTCTTCAATACGATATTTCTTTTCCTTATGCAGAAAACTTCTTCAGGTTTAGTAAGGACAGGAGAATCTTTTTTCTCTTCCTCTCCAGAATTCGTTGATAATCTATGCAGTCAAATTTAAATTTAACAGTATTGTTATAATTAACTAGGCCACCCCCCTGTCTCCCCCTGGTAAGTATAATCCAAGAAATCGATTCCAAGCGGATATGGCAGAAAGCGATATTTTACTCCTTTTTGAATGAACTTATTATTTGATAGCGCGCGAACAAATACAATAAAAGTAGGTTTGGATATTGGGGGACCAGGAGTAGTCCAATGGTTAGCATTCCTCACTGCGAGGACGAAAGCCTTCGGTTCGAATTCCCTGCAAAGCGAAAAAAAATTTTTTTTTAAATAATATTTTATAATCTGACTTTCTCAGCATGGGAAACTAATAATTAACAATTGAGCCGGACAGATAGACAGAGAAATAAAATATTTAGTAATATAGATTTGTCATATTAATGAATTGTCGATTTTGTCGATAATGAATTGTTACATGTAAATGTGAGATATACTATTACTTGTATATTTTTAAATTTAAATTAACAAATTCAAGAGAAGAAGAGGAAAAATATTTTCCTGTCCTCACTTCATCTGAAGAAGTTTCATCTGAGATGAAATATTGTATTAAAGAGGAGATTAATTGAAGTAGTGTCAACTGAATGTCTATATAAAGTATGTATATCACAGGAATCAATAGTGTTTTGATTTGAAGATTAAAGATATTTCTATATTAGAGATATATTCTTTTGGTACGTCTTCCAATTGGGTTCATTGCATTACCTCAACAATACTCCCTTCGAGAGCAGCCTCCCTTTTTGCTATATGTAACGTTATTTTTTACTATTATGTTAATCTCATGTACAGTTTTTAGCCAATACCGTCATCAGTGCTTTTATGTCTTTCATAAGTATAAATATTTCTATTCGTGTATCGTTGCTTCTAAATAACTCTGATCATCTTATCCATTTCTAAATTCACATGCACCATTTTATTTTATTTTAATTTGACTACTAGCCGGGTACCGCCGCTTCGCTCCGGAACCCTTCATCTATAACATTAAAAAAAAAACTTTATTTATTTCGCAAATTAATATTGAGAATTGGAGAATATACGACTTCCCAGCTCGTTGTGGCCTTCTCCACTTAACTCAGGTGTATTGCGGGTTGGCGCCACACACCTGGGGTTGCCGCCGTTCAGTTCATCGTCAGTTTGCAAGATTATTCCCTATCCCCTAAGAATTTCGAAAAATCCGGCCTTATTCATTGTCTACATCACAAAGGAAACCTCTGTGCAAAATTTCAGCTTTCTAGGTCCAAGGGTTTGGGGTGGGCGTTGATGAGTCAGTCAGTGAGTGAGTCAGGACTTTTCTTTTTATATATGTAGATTTTCATGAATTTTGTTTTCTTAACATCATTAATTAGTTCTTTATAGATTATATTTGGATCTGTTATTTTCTCATTTTCAACTCTTATCCGATTCGTTCTTTACATATTATTCCTGGTGTTTTGATATCATGTTTATTTATGAAAATATGATATATATTTGTTTTCGTATTTCCATTAATTGTACAGTTGTTTCTTGTTGTTCCGTAAAGATGATTTTTTAAACCATTATTGCACATAAGTTTTACGCATTTCTGTACTGCATTGTTTTTATTCATTTTGAAAATATCTATATTTACGTCGCCAATCAGTATAGTTGGACAGTTGTTTAATATCATTTCATTTCTTATGAATAGATTCTCTATTTTAGTAACATTTTAGTAATTTGTAATTTAACATTTTGCTTACAGAATGACAGACAGAATAACGTTTTTATAATATATAATAATAATAGCCGGGTATCGTCGCTTCGCTCCGGAACCCTTGCATATATAGCATTAAGCAAATTCATGTTGCGATCGTCGGAGAATATATAACTTCCCAGCCTGTTGTGGCTTCTCCGAATAACTCGGATGTATTGCGGGTCGGCGTCACACACCAAAAATTCACATTTTTGCATGTATCTTGCAAACGCTGAAGCGTTTGTGAATAAGTGATACATCGTTCGATAGAACTTTCAAATATCAACATTTTCTCAATTTCATGTTGTCTTCTATCTTTTATACTTTTCGTTTAAATTGAGAAAAAGTCAAAATTTCACCCTTTAAAAGGCGCCATCTTGGAAACCAAAAACTTTTTTCGAAAGATTTTTGTAGCATTTTGTTTGTCTTAAAAAGATCTACATTTTATCCATTTACATAACCAATCTATCCCTTATAGTTTGGTCACAAAATTGGAAAAACGTAAAGTCTTATGACAGACAAAATAACGCTTTTATAATATATAATTCTATTCCGTATTTTCTATTGTTCTTCACTGTCCGTCGTCTATCCTGTTTTCTTTTTACTACTAGAATATTTTTTTCCCAAACTTTTTATGCATTTAGCAGATTTCCTTTTTTTTTATCTTTTGTTTTAGATATAATTTTTATCACTTCGTATTTATGTGTTTTATCTTTCTATTGGTTTGTTTTTATTTTATCTTTCATGGCGCAGCATGGTCACTGTTGCTTCTGCGCTATTAAATCCAACCAACCAACATTAACAAGAATTTTATCTTTTACCAACGGTTCCCAAACTCTTTGATTCTCTTTTCTAAAAATTTAACCTTTTTTTATTAACTCTACAATATCTAAGTTTCATATCAACCTCCTCTGCTACGATTCGCCAGCCCCTTTCGACCATGGACACCAGCACGCACGGTTAAGGAAGGGCGCCTGTCCCCATATCCCTGGAATTTTTAATTTTTATATAATTCATTCAATTTCTTTCTCTCGAAAAAAACCAACAGATACAACAAAAAATGAATAACTGTTACTTTTTTTTTTTTTTTTTTTTTTTGTTACTAAAACTAGTAACCCGCACAATTTTTAGTGGCTTCCCTGCCTTCTCACAAAATGTCGGAATTCGAAATTAGCACTTAATTTAGTAAAACATCCAATTCACGCAGTTATTTAGTTAGAAACGACAGCTAAAAGAAAAAAATAAGTCTTTTGCTTTATTTTAGTCTGCTTATCGTAACACTGAAAACAGTCAAACAATAAATTCATCGTGTAGCATTTTTCTACTGACATACAGTCACAGTACTATGTTTCTTGAAACCTCGGAAAGAGGCTATTGTCTCGGACTTTACGTGAATCTCGAGATATCTCGTTCGTCACCACTGATCTGTCAGACTAAAAGCCTTACCTCACGTGACTTCCGGTTGACCCACGTCGATGAAAAGTGAAATGTAGGCATCCTCAATATTATACCTAACATTTGACACCTTATTTGTATTTCTGTGTCTTATAGTTTCGGAGGAATAGCGGGCAGGAAAAAAAAAAACACCATTCAGAATTTTCTGACCATAGCCGTTAAGAATTCGCGAGCCACCACCAAATGAGAGACACAGCTTTAGACGATAGTTACTGTAAAAACAGAAAAAAAATCTTCGAAAGTAAACTATCGGTGAGTTTCAGAATCATGGGTCCTTGGGAATGACTTAAGATAGTTTTGAAAAGTTAGGAATAAAACCAAAAAGAGTGTAGAAATTGCCTTGGAATAATTTATTTTGTTTAAGTTTGATCAAAAGATGTTTCGTAACTAATAAAGTAGATACGTTTTAATATTTGTTAATGTAGGGTTTACTGATATCAAACAGTCTTAGGGAAATTGCAAAAATGTAGGCATTATTGTACGATTAATCAGAAAGGAAATATAAAGTAAAATATTGGGAATAAATCGAAATAATCTGAATTATAAGGTTGTTATCTTGTTGAAGTAATGGCTACGATGCCTTTAGTAGTAATAATAACAGGTTTGCGAAGTTAAATTTAGAAATAAATAAATAAAAAAAAAAAAAAAAAAAAGACACTGAGAAACTATGAATCATTTTAGGATGATGAATTATTTATTTAAACGGACTCCATTTGTATTTTTTTTTATAGAAGAATAATCTTTCTCTATATTTCAGAAATATCTCTTATTCTTGATGAGAATTGTGTCATTCAGATGCGAATTGGAGTTTGTTTTTTTTTTTCTGTAATCTTATTTCGAAAGTTATCTTTTTTATTGAAATATTCATTAAATTTCAAATCTTTTTTGCAAAAAAATGGCCATCCAATCAAATTTCAAAAGGATTTACTCAGTTGAGGGAAAAGAGCGCCCTTGAATTAACAGAAATCTAACTATTTCTCTAGCTATTGTCTATCTTCGCAGTATTGAATAATCTATTTCTATCAAGTAAACTTTAAATTGGGCTCTTTTAAGCTAAACTTAATTAAACGTAAAAGATTGTAAATTTTTTTATATCCTTAGAATTTTTCTATTAATTGTGAACCTTAATAAATTCATTTAAAAGTCAATTTTAACTTCCTTCACTGAATAAAGTTAAAGATGTCTTGAATGTCTATACATTATAAATATTATATATTTATCAGTTTTAATAAATAATTTTTTTAAACATTTACGGAACGAACATTTGAAAGAATTTTTGTTTTGTATTCAGTTTTATCGAAAAACTGCATCGAAAAAGGTTAGCGATCTATCTTAATAACGGAAAATTTAAGCTTCCGCAACCCTCACCGATAGCAGGAGGTTTGAAGTCGGAGGATCAGGATGGCCTTCACCACGGAAAAGAAACTGATGTATATTTAACAGAGGTACGTTCCCCCTCTCAAGATAAACCCAATCAGTCTCCTACAATATTAGGCCTACAGGTACATTTGTGAAAGCTTCCGCCCTAAGCGAAGAGTATTGAAAATCTATATTGATTACTTCTAATCGTCTCCCTCTTTAGACAGTTTTCTATGATTGTTCTCTATTAAATGTTTAACTTAGTATTATCCTTTACTATGAAGAAACATAAAAAAAATTATTGGAATTAACTCCCATTTCCAGAAAATTTGATTGCTGATATAACGTAAATAGATCCCGAATTGATTTTAAACTTAATTTTCTAATTTAATTAAAAAAAAGGTTATTATAAAATAAAAATAAAGAATGGGACATTTAGTGGTAGATGAGAACCACTCTCTCTTAATTTTAATCGATATTGACTCTGTAGATAATATAGACAAAGTTAATTTTATATGTTCACATTAAAACGCTGTGATAACGAAGAAACCATTTTAACCTGTTAGCTGAAATTTTCTTTACGTTAGCTGAAACATTGTTGTGACAATAAATTAAATGTTATTAGAAATTTTATTTATTTATTTATTTACTTATTTATTTATTTATTGCCATGTGATTGTAAATTTTAGAATTCTAATATTTTGATAAAACATATGCTTAATAAATAACAAAATAACGAAACAATTCACTACTCCTTATTTTCTTCATAACTTCCAATTCTATATTTCAACCCAATTAAGGGACTTCTTCAGGAAAATATAAATAAAAATACATAAATAAGAGAAAGAAAAAACATCCTCTTTCTCTTTAAAATCATAATCGAATAGATACAAAGCAATAATCAAAAATATACAAAGCAAAATATAATAATTAAACCTTATAACATCTAACATCCAATAATCATTGATAACAAATGAATTGTAACCAAAACATAATAACAATCAATAACAATTAAAACAATTGACAGTAAATGATCAAGATATGGGCTCATTTTAAAGTCAAGAAATCTCTAATCCTCTTGTTATGTAATACAGATTTCTTAAAAATACTTAAAGAAACCGCATTTACTTTAAGTGATTTATCTTTGTTTATGCATATACAACTATTAATAAGACAGGATTCTAATTTGAAGCGCTTAACTTCATCTTTAACATTGAACACATTATGCACTATGGGATCAGGGCAATGGTTGTTTCTCATGCAATGTCGCGCCCATTCTGAAATTTTTTCATCTCTGTTTTGATACGCATTGGTGTGCTCGTTGAAGAATTGGAAGTTATGAAGAAAATAAGGAGTAGTGAATTGTTTCGTTATTTTGTTATTTTCGAAGACATATGAAAGTTATTATGATGAATATGCTTAATAATTATTATTAAGCAACAAATGGAAAATTCCAGAATACAGCAGAGGAAATAATTTAACTGTTGCTAATCATTTATTACAAAATCCCAAATAATGGTGTTTTATTAGAAATAATATCAAAATTTAAAAAAAAAATAGATTAAAATTGCAAATAAAAGAAGCTTTGTCAAAATTTTATGATAATTTAGTGAATTGAAAATACGATATTAAAGAAAGCATTAATATTTGGGATATCTATCCTTTCTTGCTATAATTACTTGATCATATTTATCAACAGGATTCCAGGTGTAATTGAAAGAGCATATTACGACATGTAAGGCATTTCTCCACCATCGTAAATCATATTAGTAAAAATAAAAAAATAAAAAAATCAATAAATTTGATGGAAAACTATTTAAAATAACCATATTTATTTACCAACATCTGGTCTTATAAAGATCGTACAGAAGTATCCAGATAGCAGTTCGATATCTCGGGATCTTCTATCTATCTAGTTTTCAGTCTTACATATTTCAAAAAGATTTTTGTGCTAAAATAAAGCAACAAATTTAGCTCAAATCTTCATGTTGCAGTATGTAAGGCCTATCATCTTCCCTTCGAAATTATGAATTGTATTCTTAAAGGGAGATTATTATTACACTTTTGTATTCACTAAAAAGTAACTGTTTTTATATAGTTTTCTCTTGTGGTAATGTGATATACAGGATGATTCAAAATTCCATGTACAATCTCTAAACAGGTCTGGAGTACAAAAAGAAACCTTATTCATAGTGGAACGTATGTCCGCAAACGCCATTCAAATGCGCTAGAAGGTATACACTAAGGTTCAGATATAAAATACAACTAATAAGGTGGACAACATGTTTATTATTCCTATGTTCACAATATGTTGCCGACCAAAATCTTGAGAAAATTCGAACTTTATGTTAAGTTAATTACTACTGATTAACGCTTCGAAACTTGTTAAAAATATTGTTGAATGTGTAATAATGAGCTTCAGAGCAAAGTATAGCCTCAGGCATATAAATGATATTATGCAGTGAGAACAGGAAGAATCAGTAATAACATCTTTTTTGTCTACAAGTTCTTAATTTTTTTTTGTTAAGTGTTATTCCTTATCCTTTAATCTGCAGTAGACCCCTTACAGTTAACTATTGGCTTGTAGGTGGTTTCTGTATAAATGTACATCCTGCAGTACAAAACGAATTCCTTCCGCTATCAGTTCGTCCATCGTGAAGTTTTTCGTACCCGAAAGCAGTTCTACTTATCTGATGAATGTGCGGTCCTTTGTGCAGCTTTGAATGGATCAAGACGGTGATTCCGTTTCGAGATATCCAACAAACAAGATCATCTTCTGATGGAAGAACAATTCTTCGTATGTGGGTTGGATTGTGATGTGGGCTGGGCGCAGGTATCGCAACATGGAGGCCTTTTTTTCCATTGAATTCCTTACCATTATCCAAACCATTTCTTTTGGATAATGATATAATAAACTTTAGTTATCCAATTCTCATCGAAATTCGATGAATATTCATAATTACTTGGCTGCTTTTAAGACATGTCCTACCAAAATATATTAACTTTCTTTTGATTTTTACTTTCTTTTGTTATTAATGAGTCCTACTGGTTTTCCATAAAGTATTTAAATATAAACATTACAACAACGCATTCTGCTTTTAACTATTAAAACATCCAAAATAAAAAGAAACTTATTGTCGTTTCCTATATTCTGAGAGACCCACAATTTATATTTTATCGACTCGGATGCTACTAGATTTCAATTTTATTTTATACTAAGTTCTTAATAGAATTCAAAAAAAAAATGGCTTTGAAGACAAATATATTAACATATTTTTGTTTTGCTTTCAGGATAATTATAAATATCTAAGTTTCAGAAGGGTTATTACATAATAAAGTTTCCACAAGTCACTGATCTGACCAAAATTATATAGAAGAAATGACCACGTATTTTTTGCCAAAGGTAATGGTTTTTTTTAGGGGGGGAAGGGGGTCCTTTTTTTTTAAATAAAAAAATTGTTAATCCCTTAAGATCATGGAAGGGATCCAAACTTTTTAATTTATTATAAGAGTCACAGTTTGTTTGCCGTCAAACGTTGCCCTAAAAAAATTGAAACTATTTTGAATGCAACGTTTGGCTTCAAGCAAAAAAATTTGATAAAAAAAATTAAAATAACGGCAATCAAGGAAGGTTTACGGCACTTGTGTAAAATGATAAGATTTATTTAAAAAAAAAAAAAGGTTTCAGAATTTTAAAGTTGGGAATAAATGAGACAGAAAATCAAAAAGAAAAAAAAAAGAAAATACGATACAAATATCCTGAATTTCGTATTCTTTGTGTGTGTGTGGAATGTATGTCCTTATTGTGCTTGTGTCCTATTAGTTAATCTACATCTGCCGCTTACTGTAATTCCTTAGATAAAGAAATCGTTCATGCAAAGTTTGGTGCAGTAGCTCTTACCGTGTGAAAAGTCATAAATAAATAAGCCAACCCTACCCGAATTGAATTCACTTATTTAAATAAGCAGCAGTTACAGGCCGTCTGTGTTCTGTAAAAAAACTTTAAAATACACAAAAACCTCGTTTATCCGGACTAACTGAGACCAAAGGCAATCCGGAAAATCGAAAATCCAGATAATCCGGGGAATATGGGTAATAAGCAAAGCAAATCCTTAAATAAACAGACTTACTGTTTATTATGATAAAAGACTAAGTTTTGTAACAAAATTACTCTAGTAAAAACTCGACAAAAACATTTTATTACCATAATTTATTGTACAATCTATGCGGGAACTGTACATTTAATCAAAATAAAAAGCGAATGTTTGGCATACTTATAGTTATGTTCTTGTTATCGTAGTTAAAATTATTATCTATGTGAACATTAAATAAAAAAAAAAAATGTCTACAAATCTGATCCGGTTTATCCGGAATCCGGATCAACGAGGGCCGGATAAAGGAGGTTGTAATGTATATGTACTCTCAAAAACCTACTTTTTATTTTCTACTTCATGGAAGGGTTTTAAAATAATAAACACACTTTAGACAAACGATAATATGAATGAAAGCCACAAATGTGAGGTTACCTCATTGGGAAATGCAGTAACTGCAGGTTTATTTCAATCCATTTAATTCTAACGAAAAGTTTTTGTGATTCTCAATGAAAAATAAATCACTTCCGGCCAACGAGGATCACAAAACACGTTTTGATTATTCGGAGGTTTTCGAAAACACTACAGTTGAGAGAATTAAGAAAAAAAAAACACAGGAGTCTCTCTTTGTGTTTCTACACTTCATTAGGAGGTTCTTCATTAACGACCAGAAACGCTGGAATTCCTTTGGAACGAAGAACAAGTAATTAAGACAGAGCAGCAATGAAATTAAAACTTCCTCCGTTGAAAAGACGAGGCCCTCAAGCAATACAATGAGAGGATTCAACTAAAAAAAAAAGAAAAAAAAATTAAGAGAATTTTTAATTGAAACACTTCATTTAGACAAAAAGAAAATGAGCGAAGGAAATTGATATTTAATAATAATATTCTGTTGTTTGTAAAAGAAACCATAAAGTCATCAGAAAAAGAAGAAGAAAAAAAAAGTGGCAGTCAAAAATCATATCTAACATCCGAAATTTCTGGTTGTCTATTTTTAATGTGAATTTTATATAAAGATTGCTTGTTAAATAAGTTTATTTGATTTTGTGGTTGGAAGTAATGGAAAATTTTCAGTCAATCAATCAATTGTAATTAATTAAAATTCAGTGAAATGAATTTAGAATTCTTTTTTTATTCGATTTAAGATGGATTTAAATAAAATAACAAAAGCTAAAATTTTCTGCATTTTACTGGCAGAAGATAATTTAACTTTAATATTTGAAAAAAATGCCGTTTTGGGCCGTTATCGAGAAATTTGCGCTAGAAGCTGACAAAATTTCCCATAGAAAAACCCAGGAATTTCTATCGAAGTCCAACAATGCTTATTAATCCATTTTGTTATTTCATTATCAGTGCGCGTGCTACGATGTAATGAAAATTAATTTGGGACTGAAGCAATTGAATATTAACGGGAACTTAATTCTCCTTGAAAACTGGAAATTGAAGATTCTGTTGACAGATATTATAATTTACAAATTGACGAAGATTTTTCTGTGTCTTTGTTTCAGCACTTTACAAAACACAAATTTAATTTAACCTTTAATTTTAAGGAAATTCTTAAGATTTTAAGTACTTTCAGGAATGATTTAATTAATGTTTTTGAAATATGAAGCTATTGTTCATAAAATCTATACTTTAATATTATAAAGCTGTTTGTACGTTTGAATGCGCTAATTTCAGGAACTACCAGTCCGATTTGAAAAAAAAAATTGCGTTAGGTAATCTATTTATTGAGGAAGGTTATAGGCTATATAACATCACGCTATGACCAATCGGAGCGAAGCAGTAAACATAAACGTCAACCAACGGGTGCGGCGGCGGCGACGGGGCTGCTTGGCCCCACGATAAGAACCGAACATTATTTATAATGTGTATGAAACAGATAACTTATGTACAATCACAATTTAACGCCGGTGAAACCGCGGGGCACAGCTCGTGAGTAAATAAATAAACAAATCTTCGCCATGTAATGTATTTTTAATTACATATTTTAAATATTTAAAGTATTTTTGTCTTGAATTTTAATCTATTATAAATCTTCACTTTAGTTCATTATGAAATAATTAACTATGTATAGTTATTATTAGATGTTTTGTTGAGACTTGTTTTGAGATCTTATTAACTTGACGTTGTTGATCATTAAAGGCTATTTTTCCCTGATATTAATTCATCTTCTATTTTTCTTTCCAGTCCTTTTTTTTATTATTATTATTAGAGAGAGAAAAATTTTATTCGGAGATAGATTTTAAACCTTCAGTTGATTCTCCTCTTTGAACGATAGTGGCGTTAGTTAGCGGAGAAAAAGCAAACGAAGATATTTGTAACAGTTTCACAGCGAAGGTATGGCCGAGTACTAAAAATGCTTTAAGTTGTTCCTCTATTTCTATTCAAAAATACTGAACTAATGGAACTAATGAAACTGTTAGATTTAACAATAAATGTTGAGAAACGAATTCTAAAATAATTTAATACTTTATAGGGAAAATGTAAAGTATGTTTGAGGCTGACATATTAAATACACACAATTCCGTTAAAATACACATGTATTTCAATAAAAACTTGAATTGCATAAAATTCGACCGGTTTCAAACGAAACTAATCTACCATTTTTCTTCATCAAATATGTAAATCCTTATGGAATAGTCGAAAAAAAAATCCCATGGAAAGAATTCGAAGTGAAACAATTAATTCCCATTGATGGCAAAAAAGGAATTTGTGTAGGTTCCTCACAAAGAATCATCACGCAATTTGTAATCCACTTTATTTCGCGCCATACTCTGATTTGTTTAAAAATAATTGGATTTAAGAGAACTAGTCTTTGGAAATTTACTTAATTTCAATTAATAATAAGTTTTATTTATTTTTTTACTTATTTATTTGACTAACATTAGAATATAGAAATAGGGGGAAGTCTTTCTTTTGTATAGGTTTTACGACTTCAATACGTAAATATATATCATGAAAAGTATTAAGGAAAGTGGGCTTTGAGTTCTTTCAGAAACTTGTAATTTCTTTATTTTATAACACATATTCTAGACTTACGTAATAGGAAAATTTAACATGTGTTAAATAATTTAATTACTTACTTGTAGATAACTTGTGAATGATCGGTTCCCTGATTGAAACCTGGTCGTGTTTTTAATATGTTAATGTTTTTTAAGAGATAATTTTTGTGTATGTGTGGCCTCATTGAATTTTAATAATATATCGATGCTAGACTAGAAATTCATTTTTCAACTATATTAAATTATAGATAAATTCAACTATACTAAATTATAGATAAATTAAATAAATATAGAATCATTGTAGTTTTACCAAAGTGAATTGTATAGATAAGTAATTAATGAATTTTTATTAGCATAGTTTAATAAACTTAAGATTAATTATAATTTCTTTTTAAAAATAGTTGTTACATTATTATTAACATTAACTTAATAATAATAATTATTAAATATATTAATTAAATATTCATAATGTTAAGATTACATAACAAATCATAATTATCAATAATAATGTTTTAATTTTTTATTAATAAGATTTATCACAAAAATTGAACAAATGTTTATTATTTGATTTAAAAAAAAAATCTTTTTGAGTTTTGAAGAAATTTTTAGGAACGAAAGGAGAAAGAAATCTAAAAGAAATTTAGAAGTTAAAAAAAAAGGTTCGAGAAAAAACGAGCTTCTTCAAATTGCCGCGAGAGGGAGCGGATATAAGTAGCCTCTTAGCCACGAATCTGGGGTTGATTAAAAAGGTACAAACTAATGACGAAAGATTTAATCTCGCTTTTCGAAGAGAGAGAGAGAGAGAGAATTCATTAAAATTCCCATTCGGTACAGCTCAGTAGGAAGAACGAAGAAGGAGGAGAAAGAAGAAAAATCGAATGTACATTCCTCATTGCAGACGAACGAGGGGTCATTTGACACTTGGCAAAATGGGGGAGACTCATTAGTCAAGCAAACGCCGTTTTTCAGTTAACAATCGATTTAAAGATAGACAGAGGGAGGCTGAGGCACGAAAACTGCCTTTGGAACATGTCTTCTCTTCTCTCGTGTCCTACTAAACCAGATGAGTCTTGTTAATTTCCACGGTGTCTTCCGCGTGCGATACAGTAACCACAAACTCCCCATCCCTTCAGATATATGTAATTTGATTAGTTCCGTGTTTACAGAACTGTTATTTGAGAAACAGACTCCTATGGTTACCTGGAAATCTTCGTTTTATTTCTAATTCAGTTATAAGTTCTTTGTTTTCGTAGGAAATCATAAAATCTAAATAGGAAACATAAGAACGCTTCATAAAACATTACAAATAACGATGTATACCTTGCTTCGACAGTTATTTTTTTTTGAAGACACGGATTTAAAAAGACTTTATTCGGATTTCAATAATTTACTTTTTTTTTATTTAAAATACCAAGAAATTACAGTCCTGCTAGGTTCTACTTCTAGATCCTGTGTGCAGGTGCTGAAGTTACATAATAATTGCATTACATTAATATAAAATCAAGTTAAATTAAATGAACAATAAAATAGTTGAATAAATAAAGATAAAAAATAAAGAAATAAAATATATAACTATAAAGTTGACCCTTCTATAATTCAAAATAAAGTAGAAATTCAAAATACAAAAATAAAATATATATATTAAAGAAATAAATATATATATATATATATATTTCTTTTGAAATCTACATTTCTCTATATTCTTTAAATATGATACAGGAAATGATTATTTTCGATTTTGATTTTGTTGTGAATTGAATATTTAGTTATACACCTGCATAAGGAACCACCATTTAATGGGATTAAAGACTTCAGCTGAATTATCTGCCAAACTGCTACATGCAGGGATTTTTCAGATACATCTAATTAATTCCTTGAGGGATTTCAATAAGTTGTTGTGATTTTTTTTTTAACCTCTTCATCCACTTATTCGTTTTCATGATTAACATTATTGACTTCTGTAAGAGAAGTGAGAACCTAAATGTTTTAATTATTCCGAAGATATTCACAAATTCCTGATATTACAGCATTTTACATCTAACGTCCAGTTCACGACAGACTGGAAACGCTGATATAAGGGGATTCTAGTGGCAAAGAGTGATGATATCCGGGGTTCTTAATTGTTGAATCGTCTTTTAATTTTGACGGCAGATGTCTAGCCTATTTCTAATTTAAAAATTTACTAAATCCAAAGACTGTGTGTTTCTATTGATTTTGTTTTTAGCATATTGGGACATAGATAAAGATTTGGAGTCAAAAATCAGTTTAGATGTAGAAATTTAACGTATGTGAAATTAATGGTGTATTTTAAAAAAAAAGGCAAGACACACAATAATTCAAACATAAAAACACATTAAAATCTCTACCGGGTTTCGATCGGATCTGCCGATTTTTTTTGCAGGTCCGATCGTAACCTGGTTTTTATTATCATTTTAACATTTTATTAACATTTTAATGTGTTTTTATGGTTTTTAGTTATTGTGTGTCTAGCCTTTTTTTAAAACTATACCAAAAATAAGTTTAGTTCGCAATATTTGCATATAAATAATATAATGGAATAAGTCCTGACTCAAGCATTTTAGGCGACTACAAACCTTTTATTTCTTTTATATATTTCTTTTACAATGCACCTAAAATTCTGAAAATTTAAGTATGAACTTGAGAAGCATCTGGGATTTCTATTTTCTTGTTTTTAATTTTCAAAATATTCTGTAATTAATTCATTTACAATTCGAAAACAGTTAATTTTTAGGGATTTTTCGAAGTTTCACTCGGTATTTTCAACTTAAAAAAAACTTGAAATGATAAAAAATTCGTAAAATAATGATTTATATTTAAAGTATTTATTTATATTTAAAGTATTTATTATTATTGCAATAGGTAATTAATTTTAAAAAAAATAAAAATTGTTGTTTTTTTAACTTGTTTGAGATTAAATTATTTTTTTCTTTACGTGCTATCAAATAATCATAATAAAAAGGTTTTCATTAAAGGCAATATCATGCAAATTCATTTGATGCCGTTCGTTTCCAAAAATAAATTTGTTTTGAAGCATCTTTTTGTTGAAATAGATTTTAATAGATTCAATGAAAGCAAGTTTAACGTCCATAATTATTCAAAAATAGAGAGAGAAATTCACCAACCGGACAATAAATATGCCTTCGCACATTGAGCCAACATCAACGGGAATTCTGAACAGCTGCATATTCAAGGGTATACTCTGCTGATGATTCCTAATAAGGACGAAACAGCTGTACAGAATTCCCGTTGATGTTGGCTCAATGTGCGAAGGCATATTTATTGTCCGTTGGTGATTTTCTCTCTCTATTTAAGATTTTAATAGAATTAACAAAAATCTATTTCTTTAAAAAAAATGCTTCAAAACAAGTTTATTTTTGAAAACGAACAGCATCAAATGAAATTACATGATATTTAAAAAAAAAAAAAATTTAATCTCAAACAATTTAAAAAAAACCCACATAATTTTTATTTTTTTAAAAATTAACATTTTGCAAAAATAATGAATATTTTAAGTACAAATCATTACTTTACGAATTTTTTATCACTTCAGGTTTTCCCCTGAATTTTTTGTCACTTCAAGTTTTGTTTTGAGTTGAAAATACCGAGTAATATCTCGAAAAAAAAACCCAAAGATTGACTGTTTTTAAATTTTAATTTAATTAATTATAGAATATTTTGAAAATTAAAAACAAGAAAATATAAATCCAACATGCTTCACAAGTTCATTTTTAAATTTTCAGAATTTTAAGTGCATTGTTAAAAGAAATATATATAAGAAATAAAAGGTTTGAAATCGCCTGCAGTTGCTTGAGTCAGGACCTTAAGAAAAACGAAAACAATAAAAATAAAAAAAAACACTCAGAAATACACGGAGCAGTAGGAGTCAGTCGCTCTGTCTGATCAATTTCACGATCTATTCATGCAGATACTTGGAAACATCACGACAATTACAATTTATATACATATACTAGCCGGGTACCGTCACTTCGCTCGGGAACCCTTGCGTATGTAGCATAAAAAAAAAAAAAAAACTTTATTCATTTAGCAAATTAATATCAGGATTAGAAAATATGCGAGTTCCCAGCCCGTTTTGGCTTCTCCGGATAACTCAGATGTGTTGGCGCCACACACCAAAAATTTAAAGCGAAAATATAAATCCTCTTTATTCCCTATCCCGTGGGAATTTCGAAAAATCCGGCCTTATTCCTTGTTTACATCATGAAGGGAACCTCTGTGCAAAATTTCAGCTTTCTAGGTCCAAGGGTTTGGGCTGGGCGTTGATGAGTGAGTGAGTCAGGACTTTTCTTTTTATATAGATAGATATTTAGATAGATAGATATACTTTTTGTTTTAAATAGTTATAAAATTGGAACAATATATGTAAACAATGATTGTGGTGAGATTTAAATCTGATGGTCCAAGATGACGTTTCAAAATTTAACAGAAAAATATCTATGGCAAATACCTTGTGTGTTTGTCCAGAGATACCATTATTCTTATTGCTACGGAAATCTTGTGAAAGATTGATTTAAAGTTAGAAGTTTAGTCATTTGCTGCAACAACGGCGTAATTCAAAAAACATCATTTTCCAGAAAATGGGTTTGAAATTTTCGAAAGTGAATAGAATTTTCGAAAGTGTTGATGTAGTAGAACAATTCGTTCTCTCGTAGTGAGTTTTAGAAGCTCAGTTATGTCATTCTACCAGTGAAAAGAACTTTGCAAATAACCGGAAACTGGTCATTTTTGAGTTATGACATAGTTGCAGCAAATGAGCGATATATAAATAACACATATAAGTGATTAAACCATCATTTTATACGTGCATTTATAGATAGCTCTGTAGAGGTACTTCATAGATATACTTGCATGTACAAAAACCAAAGGTCTCGTAAGGTTTAGATAATCTGTTTTCTGTAACTTATACATTCTTCTTATAAATATTTATATCAAAAACCCACATTTTCTTTATGAACACACGTAAAAGTAATCAAAAATAAAATATTTTTTAATAAAACTACTATTAATATTAATACTAATAATACTGAAGCTCTCTACAAAATATTTCTTAAGGATGAAAATATAATTAGACTATATAATTTTGGAATGAGATTTGCTTTAGAAAGTTAAGATTTCTTACTGAACTTTTCAGCCGGAATTGACTTCATGGCTTCGCTCATTAATTATTATTATTATTATTATTACTATGTTCTAAAAATAAATAGTAGCATGTCTTTGCAGTTTATGTACTGTAATTTAAGTTTATATTTCTTGCTTATTTATTTATTTTAATTTTACTTAATATCTTAAACTTTATCTTGTTAAATAAAGCCCGTGCAAACTTCCTTGCATAGTAGGCTTCCAAGTAAGTGATCAATTAAAGAAGGAGATTAAGAAAACGTAGAAAATACGAAAATGACGGCTGACGAGGAAAGAAAAAAAAATTGGAGAAAGAAGTAACAATTCAAGGATCAATTCAGGAAAAGAATGTAAACAATTTGACAGGGAAGCAAAGTCTGAGTTTTTTGAAATATTTGCTAATGGAATTGAAAACCAATATTTTTTTACTTAATTCGCGGTGCTAGTAATCAGTGAGATCTTCAATATAAAATTCTATAAAATTTAAGTTTTCTAAAATAAATAGTTTTTGAAGCATCTTGATTACGGATATATTTCAACATTCCAAAAACATTTTTATTCTAATTTGCTTCTGCACGTGACATTCCATACATTAGACCAAAACCGACAACATCCTGTGACCCTTAGATTCTGCTATGCATTGACAGTCATGTACAAAGTGATGTATTTTCAAATCTAATTTCGCTTGAATTCTTTAAGTGAATATAAAGTGAATATAATTTATTTATTTTTTATTTTTTTTGGGGGGGGGGGTCAAAAATCATTTGGAAATAGACTGAAAGTCTTCGCAGTTCCAGACACCGATCATATAAACAATATTACTCCAGTAAATTCAAAAGAATGTTAACTTCATTTGGATCTTAAAGTTCTCAGGGTCATTCTTGAACCAGAACATTCTTTTAATGTTTTTCTTTGTAATTGACATTCCTTATCTTTGAACCTCATTTGTTTTTGTAAGAAAGCGACATTCTTTGTCTATGGGTCAACTGATAGTTAGGCTAGAAAAATCAGTTCATAATTTGGAAGAACAACGAAGGGAATGTGAAAGGTCTACCAAACGCCGGAAATATTTGCACTATACGATACTAGCCAGAAGCACAAGTCTATAGCCTCTAATTGAGCCTTTCTGTAAACCGCCTGATGGAACCTAAATTAAACTAAAGCTTGAGGGATTTATTTAAGAGCGTTCTAATTTCGTCAAATCTCCATTTAAATAAGCTATTTATTTAAATATATATAGTCTACATTATATGTTCGAACAATTACGCAGCCTTGAATGTAACGACCTTATGTTCACTACATAGAAATTGTTTGCATATGGAAATATGTTACAGTATTTTAAGTAATTCATTTATAATATCTCATATTTTCTTTTTATCAGTTATGTATTAGAATAAATTTAAATTGTTGGTTATACAGTTTGTTTAAATGTAGGTAAGTTCTTCTTAGACTTATATGCCATTCTATTCTAATACTGAATGGAATGATATCAAGAATTCTAATTTTCATAATTAGAAATATCTTTTTAATTCTGTATAGTAATTTGAAATCTCTCCGTTTTTTTAGAAAAATAGACAGTTGTTGTTAAATTATATCAAAGTAACTTATAATTCTCCGTTTCTCTATTCATTTCCCATAGTTTTAATAATTACGATGCCTTTGCGAAGTCTAATTGCTATTCGACCTCTGTCGGCCACTGTGGAAAGAGGCCATCCACCATTAAACGTTTCAGTACTAACTAACATTGCCTTTTTGATGTACATACATCCTCCATTGATGATGACACTTTCACAGTCTCTCTCTCTGTCTACATTTCGTGACTTTGACAAAAGCCAATCTGATCAACATACTGCCTGTATTGACAGACTGCTGTGGAGCGCCATCTGTGCATAAAAGTGGGAGTTATGGCTCTATCAACTGAAAGGATGCCGTAGACTTACTTGTAGATAGCTTTGAAATGATTTATGGTAAAAGACAGAAATGCCAGCATCGACACTTTTCTTTTTAGTAAAACATCGTGTTGTGTTAATCCTATCACCTAAAATTCACTACAAGTTCTCAGCGAATTGGAGTAGTATAAGATTTACTAACATTATTACTGTATTCAAATTATTTTTTTTTTCGGAAGTATAAATTTCCTGTGCTATTAAATTATCTTATCCCACTCGCAAAGGTACCACGGCTGCAAATGAGCTCCTCCACACTTAGACAACCCTGCGACGGTGGATGAACTCCGATATAGTAGAGCTAATGTCTCTTTATCCCACTCACACTTCTGGGTGATTATTCTCCATTAGGGGTAAATTCCGTTTTCATTACTGGGATTTATCTCTACATTTCCCCCACCCTTCGACTGGCAACCGCTCTAACAATGGGGTCCCCATTTGGACCCGTCAGCTTCTGTGGGAGATAAGTATATTGTGGGCATGGTCATTATCTATGAAAATACTCCACAATAGCTCAGGCATAGAATCAGGCAGATGCGAATTTGCCATTCTATTACTACTCATTTTTATTTAATATTATATAGACTAACATTGATATTTTTTATCAGAAAACATGGAAAGCGACTTTATTTTTTTATATATATACAAAATATATTTTATACATTTCTGAATACATTATAATTTTTCTTTTTGAAAAGATCTTGAGGTTTATACCTTGTAGATCCTTCCCGAACTGTAGTTCAACTGTAGATAAAGAACATAAAAAATAGAAAGTTCTAAAAGTTATGTTTTATTTTTGTTTTTGAACGTTTTGAAATTTTGTTTTTGACGTTTTTAACCAAACAGCAGAACTCTTGTAGACAGTCATTTATATTTATCATAGCAAAATTTTATAATGAAATAAATTCTACAACTACGTATTTGAATTCAGTATTCCTTTAAAATAAACTATTACAACTATTACAAAAATCTGTCTAGAATTTATTTTAATTACATATATTAATTACAACATACATATATTGTGTATATTATAGAGAGAGATTCAAATTTATTTGTATTAAATTTAGATACTGATTCAAAAATAGCGTAATTCCTTGTTCAAATTACAATTTGAATTTTTTAATCGTTTAGAAAAGAGATGTTTAGAAATAAGGTTAGAAAATTAATAAAAAAAAAAAAGATCATTTACACCGGATTGTAATTTATCTAACAATTATTTTGTGACACGTAAATAGTGAATTTATAATTACTGCTTCTGTAATTCCAAAACTAATTCCTTTAAATTTCTATTAGTTAAACAAAACACACGTAAGTATTTGTTAAAAAGTTAATAATTTTAAAATAATAATTTCGAAGTCTTTTGTCAAAGAAGATCAGAACGGCTTCGAAACTGTTATGTTAAAATTGTGTGTAGTATTTTTGTAAAACATGTACGTGTGTCTAAGTAATAGAAGATTAAGTTATCCTATGTACGCTAATTAAAATTTCAGAATTATTATTTAAAAAATTTTAGCCTCTAAAAAGGAAGCTAGTAGTTTTTACTTTGATTTATTTACTATCAGTAAAGAATGTAGCTGTCATATTATCAAAGGATTTGGTAGATTTTATATTTTCTTAATATATATCTGATAGTTTTTGGCAACGTTGCTCCTCGCTGTATCTGACATACGTTTCACAGTCAAATATTATATTTTTACCAGAAAAATTTTTTTTATATATAACTGCGTCTAACCTCCTGTCTAGTATACAAAATAATATATTTCATTTCTGACATGTTGCTTATTTAATGCATTTAAGGGAAGCCAATTTTTATTAGAAACTTATTTCTTCTTTAATCTAGAAATAAGTAAATATTAATTGATTGCTATTTACCAGATTTTCTTTATGTCACCAAACTGTTGAACATGCCCTGTGTGTCCTATCTCAAGCTTTAAGCTAAATAAAATTTTCAGAAATTTCAATTTTAGTTCAATAAACAACTGTGATAAATATTAATAACATTAACATCATTTTCGTAATAATTGAATGCTAAATCATTAAAAAAGAATTACCGCAAACTTTAAAAATTTTGGCAACTTTAGACGACAGTTGAAAGCCTTCAACTGTTGGCAATCTGTTTTTATTTCAAAAAGGGTTCAATTTATTTTGATTCAGTGTATTCAATAGTAATGTAATATATCTCAATAGCTTTGTAATGTATTTATTAAGAGGATGCCACAGAAGGAGCAGCATGGCATTGTTCAATAAAAGTGCAAGAGACTCATAAAAGCTTCAGAAAGCTCTATTAGACTGGAAATGTATGTTTGAATGTGTCTGCATATAAACATTACCAGAATGACTTTCGCCTCGTGAAAGCGCGCAGAATTCCGTTCATTGTCGGTCCTTTTTACCGACTTGACTCCCGGTGATTGGGAAGCCCTACTAATGCCCTCGGCAGGGCCGTGTGTCGAAGATAGCAAAAGGCATAGCGGACGCCTCATAACTCACAGGTAAGGTTGAATAGCAGTTCTGGTTCACGCGCCGATGGGTCTCCGGGTGTCATCCTATTCAGGGACCCATTACAAGCGACGGATCAGAGACGACAGACACGCCGCTAAACTCGACTCAGCAAAAGCACTGGCTCTATTGTGGAATAGACCCTCTCTGGCGGTGGTTGGAAAGACGAAGAGTACAAAAGAGATAGAACCACCTTCATCAAGGCAACAGTATCACAGTTGCCCAGGACAATTTGGTCTTCATTCAAACAGAAAAGAGTATTGTAAGACATCCTTACTGGTAACCTAGTTAATTTCTAGGTTTCTGGTTTTAAAAAGATTAGAACAACGCTTTATTCACATCCAACGTTGATTTTGAGCAAGGTATTTTTATTTATAAACGATTTTTGAGTCAAGCCTATTAGTACTAACAACAACAAAAAATAACAAACTTTGTTATGGAGCTTCACTGACATTCAGTATTAAAAAAAAAAAAATTGATATTTAGATTTCCAAATATTTATTTATAGTTCAGGCTATAAATTAGAAACATTTTACTTAAACATCATCTATGGAAGATAGCAATGAGATGTTTTTTTGCATTATAGTCGAACTCTTTTCTATAGCTTTTTTTTATTTTTGTAAATTGTCTACATCCTGACCCTTGGGCATCCTTTTGTTGTGTAATTCGGTATGAGAGCGTTTATTTAGCGAGAATAATGTCGTAAGAAGATTTCTATGATAAATATAGTAACTTTAGCTGCTGAATAATTTAAAGCAGCGTTTGCTAACCTTTATTTCTGTTATACAACTTCTCGTGTTCTAATTAAGTACCACCAATACCTAAAATTCTAATGGTTATTAGGGGAAAATAATTTTTAAAGACTGAATCGCATTGTGAAAAACAATATATTCATTCTTAATGGCTAAGTTAGAGCCCGTGGAACGGTTATTTATTCTACAAAAGAACATTTTTCCAGTATCATTTTCAAACTTTATTCATAATAGTGAGTATATTGTATATACTGTATATAGTGTATATATTGTATATAGTGAGTATATTGTAAACTTTATTCATGTTTTAAAATTTTACCCGACCTCCTCGTTGCGAACCACTGGACAACACCTCAAGTACCGTCAGTTGAAAAACATTGATTTAAAGAAAACCACAAAAAAAAAAGCAGTTTACATTTGTCTCTTCATTATTGACTAATTAAATTTACTTTAATAACTGAATAGTTGCTTTTAACTCGTGTAAGTAAAGGTTAAAACTTATATATAAGTTATGAAATAACATTGACTTCATTGTCTTAAATAACTTAAAGAAAGTTTTTACAAATTTAAAATATTGGTAAACATTTTTACTTTCCATTTAATTAAGAGAAAATATTAAGCAATCAAAATATATTATAGGAGATACTTGCGAATTAAAAATTAAGAAGTTTCTATTTTTATCTCCTGATTTTATAGTTTACGTTAAAAATATGTATATTTTTTAAATAATTTATTCATTAAGAATAATAAATTTTATATAAATTATATGAATTTTAAAATCTTAATGAGTAGTTCAGCTTACTATTCGAGAACGTTTTACACTATTCACTATCTTAGTTATAAGTTATATTATTTAATTAATTTAAAATTTAAAGTTGTAAATTTAACATTTTAAATTATACCGTTCTTCATGCAGTTAAAGAGAATACGCACAAATAAAGTCAATAAATGAAGCATAAAAATTGAGGAAAAATTAAGTTTGCTTAAAATAAATAAATAAATAAATTCATTTTTTCCATTTAAATTTAGCCAGTTAAATAATTTCAGATAAATTTCTGATTTTCTTGCTTAGATTCTAAGCATAATTAAAATAAAGTGTGGACTTAAAATTTGCTTAGTTGTTAGTTAATATTGCATTATTTGCTTTTAAAATGTGTCTATAAGTATATATATTTTTTTCCTTGAATTTTTCTTATATTAAATTATATTTTAAATCTAAATCTTGTTTTGACATCAAATAATGGGAATACCAGTATAAAGCCAGAATTTTAATAAATATTAGAAATCAATAATCAAATTCTAATGAAGCAATCCATTATAGATCCATCTATTTAATTACTTTTATAATTAATAACATGGAACCAATATTAAAATAGGCTTATGGGAGTTCAGTTGTATATTAATAATTGGAGAGGGTATTAACATCGATAATCGATTATAATTAATAATTTGATTAAGGCCTGATATTGATTATGGATTTTCAGATTATTGAGATTCCAAATTTATCTTAACAGTGCAAACACAATTTGACATGAACTTAAATAAATAATAAATTTATGGTTCGGTTTTCTATTTTTTTTTTATTTATTTATTATAATAATATTATTAATGCTTTTTAAGTGATATTTTATTATTAATGATTTTTGCTAAATTTCAAAATTTTGATCTTA
>JAFIDM010003189.1:44614161-44707422 GCA_023159025.1 Thereuonema tuberculata | reverse complement strand
GTTTTTGAAAATGCAAAGGAGATGATATAATTTTATAAAAGCTATTTGGTTATTTTTTTTATATATATTTAATTTTTTATCACTAATAGTTTGGGAATTATTTTTACCACTAGTAGTGGTTTATTAAGCACATGAGAAGAGCAATTTTATTTGATCTTCTTTATTCTTGAGGCAGATGTTTTCCAACAGGTCAAGTGCATCGTCAAATACCTTGAAGTAAGTGGCTACAGGAATTTATTCCGTGAAATACCATTCAATTATTTAATAAAATTGGGTTATTCTCCAAGTAATCTGATATTTTAGAAATGAATAAGCATGTTTAAAATTAATTGTATAATACAAAGATAACAATAGTAACTTATATATTTAAAAAATAATAATAATAAAATAAAGCCCCTTAATTTAGACAAAAATTCCTTCGTTATTTTATAAAACTCTACTTTTTTTTAATAACTAGGCCATCCCCGTGTACACGCGGTTGTTTTTCTATTTCACATAGACTTTGGTTAAGTAAGAATATTATATTTAAAATATTGCAACGTTTCGGCAATTATAGTTCTAATTGTCATTTTCGAATTACAAATAAATAGACGGATCGGAAATAAATAAACAATCTTGAGATTTAAAAAAAAAGGTTGAATACATTCATTATTGATGAGGGCGAAGGGAACATAAGTCAAAAAACAATAGAAAGTGAGTTGTAGTCCCCGTGGCCTTATGGATAAGACGTCTGACTTCGGATGAGAAGGTTGCAGGTTCGATTCCCGTCGCGGACGTTTCATTGTAAAAATCATTTCTATTTTCCATTCTCAAAGGAAATTGCGCCAGACAGACAGACGGAGAAATAAACGATTTTAGTAATATAGATTTTAATAAGAATGCCTTTTTGAGTCGAGCTGATATTCTGGACAGCAGTTTCGAGCTTGTTGGGCTCTAATCAGCAGTGCAAGACTCAAATCGTGTCCTCCATCGTGTAATATAGATTCTAAAACAAAATTTATATACTAAGCATTCATTAGACGAGTAGCTCCCAAACTTTTCGGGTCGTGCGAATCTTCTTCTGACATTAATTAATAAATTAATTAAATTTTAAAATGAATTAATTTGAAACAAATTAAACCATGATGAGAATGAACTCAAATATGTTATTTTTTATTTTACAGTTATTGATTATAAACTTTCAATATAATTTAATTCCATTTAAGAAAAGACAAAATTTGAATCTTAACGCATCTAATGTATTGAAGCACGTACAGATGCAGCTATTTTAAACGAACTATAAATAAAAGAATTCGAATTTAAAAGTAAATTTTGGAAAGTTATCCTAATTGTCCTTAAGATTTCTTGAAACGACACATTCTTATGTCCTCTCCTTTCTTGACATTTTCTCACGCCTCCTAGTTTCGGAACCAGTGAACTTAAACAGTCCTGAGGTATTTACTGTCAAGTTACGATTTTTTCTCTATTTGTGAATTATTAAGGACGTTAAATTTTGTTTTTCATTGAACTTACGATATTTCATATTTGTAATTAAATTTCCTCAGTGCCTTTCAGTGAAAGGTCAAGGGATTAATACTGTGGATTTCACAGGATTATTTTTTATTTGATTGTTTTTTATCTCGGCGGCCCATTCCTGGGACCGAGAATGCTTTACCCTTAGCTTTCGCGCAAACTAAGCCAAACATCAAGGGTAAATTCTGCTGATGATAAGGACGAAACAGCTGTTCAGGATTCCCATTGATGTTGGCTTATTATGCGAAAGCTTATTTACTGTCCAGTTGTGATTTTTTTTTGTTTTTTCTCTATTTATATTTATAAAGTAATTTACAATTAAATCTTCATTGGTTTCGGCAGGGGTTTAAATAGTAGATTGGCGACCGAGCGACCTATATTCCTACGATAAGGTTATTGTTCGAAAAATTCGTAAATTATTTTATTTAACAATTATTTTAGTACTAGTAATTTTTTTATTTGTAAGCTATTTTATTAACAAAGTAAAATTACATTTTATAACAATGGATGAGTAATTTATTCCTTGAGGCACTACTGCGCTTCCGATGTATTAAAAATACATTTTAGTTTATACAAAAAAATTGATTTGTTTTTTTTGTTTTTTTGTTAATTCTTTTTCAACTTTTTTTTTCTTTCTTTCTGGATTTTCTATCCTCTTCACAAAATTAAAATTAACAGAAATAGACCTCAAAAACTTTTAAAAGTATAGTTTGCACGTATTCTAACAAACCCGACCTGAAAAATCATTGAAGATTTATCTAAAATAATGTTAGAAAAATAATAATAAAAAAATACTTTCCTGTTTTACAATTTCACTAGCATTAATCGTGCACAATAACTGCGTAGTCAGTGGGCCATCCAGGATTAAGTTTCAGGGGGGGAGGCTAAGGAATCCATTGTTAAGAATACATTCAGATGTAGGCCTATTAAAAAATAAATTGTTTCAAAGACTACTTTCCGAAATAATAACATACAGACAGTGTTTTAATAAACGTTTCTTCTCGTTTTTTCTATTTTTCTTTCCTTATTTTTGGGTTTGGGGGAGGCTTCAACCCCATTAGCCATCCTCCCCGTGGGTGTGCCACTGTGCATATAGTAACTTATTGCTCACATCCCAAGTATTTATTGTAACATTCAAATTGCTGATACTAAAAGAAGGAAGAGACAAATAAAAAATTTTCTCTGATATCTTAGTAAAGCTGACCCGAGTAAAACCAGTTTATTGTAAAAGTCACATATTCAGATGTAAATCAAGAAAATTAATACTTATAAAGTCTTAATGTCTAATAGAATCGTCATATTACGATAAACTGTAGAAGAAACAACCGAATGTAAGAAACTTCTCTGAACTTTAGAATAAAGAAAAGCATAAAAATTCAGAGTGAACAACTTTGGAAAAAAAAACATAAGAAAAAATAATATTCAGAAAGTGAACTTTCGGGAGAAAAAAATATGGTATACCCTCAATATCTAAGATAAAGTTTGTATATTGTTTAAAGAAATTTAATTATATATGCTGTACATATATATTAAATAAAAAAAAAAAAGGTTTTCAGTTTCTTACCACTGCGATTGGAGCATCTTACACTTCTACACAGAAATCGTCGATAAATAATCCAAGTTCATATATCAATTATGAATTAAAATTCACCATTAAATTTTTTTCATTAAAAAATGGCAAAAATTAGAAAAATCCGTCGGGTCACATGGCCCTCTTCAGATTAAAAATCCAAGTTCATCTTCACAGTTTTCTTTTCCTGGATTCAGTTTTTTATTATTATTTAAAATACAAATTTTAATGAGAATATAAAAATTACAAAATATGAAAGAAATCTTTATATTTATTTAGTAACCAGCATTTAAGAAAAGACTTCGAATATCCAAAATTAGGGATCCTTATCTTTAGGGATACAATGATCGAAGCCTTGTAACTCTTACACGGAGAAAACAAGTAAGGTGATAAAAGCAACGATATAACAGCTTCCCAACAGCAATGAACGTACCATGAATTCGGTGGCTTCCTTTGGTGTTGAAGGCGGCATAACTTCTTTAAAAAAAACTCCATAACTTCGATGAATAAAAATGAATCAGCAACCGAAATTTGACGACTTCCTTCGCTATCCAGTTACAGTGTTACAGTTACAGTTACAGTTCCCAGCTTCACAACAATTCTTTTTTCTTTTCTTTTCAATATTCTGAATACACGTTAAGTATCTCCTCAGCTTTTACTATATATAGTATTTTCAAAAAAGAAGGGTTTACCATATATGGTCATTATGTAGCGATCGATTTTGGATTCAAAAACGTCACTAGTCATGACGTCATCAACTTGAACTTCAAGCAGTCATTCCAAGATGGCGTCGTTTTGTGATCGCATAAGCGTGACCACGAAAGGACAAACTTTGCATAGCCAAGCAAGGGGAATAGTGTGGAACCCACAAAATTATTGAAATAATAATAACAATATAGAAATGCATTTGTATTTGTAGAAACTACAAAAATAGAATGTTTTCGTAATATTTACACGATTTAGTTACGAATCTTAGCAATAGATGGTGCTGTTACATACTGGAAACATCAATCCATAAGGAAATTACGTCATCAAAAGCTCTTCTTTCATGAACTGAACTGTAGATAATATAAGGACAACTTTCTAAAGAGGGACATTTACTTACTAATCGAAGACACTATGTCAATAATCGTAGTCATATATTTGCTATATGGAATTAAATACACTTGTACTCGTCAACATAAAGCAGGCTTCGTACATAACACAATAAAAATATACAAATGTACAAAATTCTTAATAATGTAGCCCAGAATGCACTGTAGAAGGGTGAACATTTAATGAGATTAACTTATAAAAAAAAAAAAAAAACAGTTTCGAGGAGCCCCGATTCGCTCCTCGTCGTCAAATTACAATAATAAAATAATCTTATTAAATGTTTACCCTTCTACAGTATATTCTGGTCTACATTATTAATCCTTGATTTACGGTAAAAATGGCTGAATTCTTATTTTAAAACAATATTTCAAGATCGTCAAAGACATTTTCAAGATGCGTATAACTAAGTTTCGAATTATGATTTTGAAATAGGTCTTTTAAACAGTATAATTTTAAAATTAGTTATTTGAAATTCTTTTTTTTTTTAAAAATTAAAGTAGAAAATTTTAATTAGTTTATTTTTGGCGCATGTTTTGTTAATTAAATACATCAAAATTACCTCAATAAACTATAGATTTTTATTTTATTTTAAAATTGAATTAATTCCATAAACCATTGGCTAATCATATTGTAATTAATATGACATGATTATCGAGTATAGTTGTAAATGTGTGCTCATATTATGACATTTAAAAATGTCGTAATTAAAAAACTGTTTATTTAATAATAATTGTAAAAATAGTTTTTAAATTTGTTTAATCAGCACCAATGAATAAAATTACTACAAAAAAATTGAGATAATTTAGTTCTGATGAATTGAATTTTCCTGTAAGCTTTTAAAATATGAGCTTTAGAAATAGTTTTTTGGAACGCATTAATACAAATTGAGATTCCCGCAAAGCTTATCAATTTATTAAAATAATGTATTGACTCTACACATTATATGGCCTTTTATAAAGGACACAGATCGTCAACTTTTTATGTAAACAACAGGATTCAAACAGGGAGATGCTCTGTCACCGACTCTCTTTAACCTCACACATCGAAAATAATAAATACAGAAATCCTTGCATAAGAACGACAAAAGAACATGGTATAGAACAAACACAACAGCTTAATATACAAGCAGAAAGAATTGGTTTAAAAATAAACCAAGAAAAAACAAAATATCTAAATAGGAATACAGCTCACCTTATGGAGACACATTTGAAAATAAATAACTTGACAATAGAACAAATAACTTCTTTTAAATATCTGGGATCAATTTTCACAACAGACAACAAAACACAAGAAGACATACGTAACAGGAAATCGCTGGAAATAAAGCATACACTGCCCTTCAGGATCTTATAAAATCTAAACTATTAAGTTGTGTTACAAAGACCCAACTTTAAAAAAACCATTATTCGACTATAGTGTTGTTTGGAGCAGAAACATGGAACACAACAAAATAAGACGAACACACTCTTCAGGTTTTCGAGAACAAAATTCTACGAAGAATTTACGGTCCCGTAAAGGACACTGTTACTGGGGAATGGAGAATTAGATCCAATTAAGAACTAAAGACTAAGTATAAAGAAACCATGATTACTAATATTTTTAAAGGCACAAAGATTACAATGGTTGGGACACGTGGAACGAATGGCAGATACAGAAGGACCAAAACGAGCCCTTTACTTCCACCCTAATGGGAGACGACCAAGAGGAAGTCCACGGAAAAGATGGTCAGATTGTGTAATGGAAGACCTTCGAACACTCCAGGTGGAGGATTGGAGGACAGAGACACAGAATAGGAGAAAATGGCGTATGATTGTGACTGCAGCGAAGAGCCTTAATGGCTCAAAAAGCTACTGAATGAATGAATATGAGCTTTAAAAGCAACGAATAATAAAAAAGCTTCAAAGGATAGTATGTTAAATATTTTGCTTAGTTCAGCAGATAGTATATTTATTTATTTTCAAATTTATAATTTTACTTTTAGCCATATTCTTGTTTGTAACTCGTATAGATTTGTTTTCTCTCCAAATGTAATTTTTACTTATTGTAAAATGTTAATTGTAAATATTTATTTCTTTAAAAAAAAATTAGGCAGGTCAAAATTTATATATTGATATATAATAGTTCAATATTTTTATTGAACAACCAGGCTCAGACCAATAGTAGTCTATGATTTTTTTTAGTCTTCATAGATAAATCATAGACTTTTTCCATTCAAACCCTGTTAGTTCCGCATTTTAGCTGAAGAAACATTGAAACATAATCCGTTCGCATATTTTTTTGAGAAACAGACACAGGAAGAAATTTTTTTTTGGGTCAATTTAGATTCAAGGATGCTGAAAAATCTTGGTCTATTCAAGTCATTTTTTTTTTTCTTTTGATGTTCTTTTTTCTTTTCCGAATTACAATGACTATTTGTATTTTGCCGATAAGAAAGTTAAAGAAGTTTTGAATCCATTCTTCCTTTTATTTTTTTCTTCAGCTCAACAACCACCTTCTTCTAACTAAAATTCTTAATAGCTACCGAAATTCAACAAATTCAAATACTATTTAAAATACGTAGCTTTACTTTTAATTTCAAAATTAAGTCAAGCTAAATTGTAAAGGCAGTTATTTATAAAAGTTGCTGTTAGGAAATTTTGACTGGCAAGACTTTTTTCATGTTTTCCTAGGATGTATATAAACCTAATAAAAATTTAAATATCAAAAAACAAGTCGTAAGTCGTAAATTCTGCTTTTTCCGATTATTTTCGTTTTTTTGGATGCTACGTTCGCGAGATATTTTACAGAAACAAACCAGCTTTTCACCTTTTCTTCAATAAAGGCCTTTGTCATTTATAAATTAGTTAAATAACTTCAACAAATAATGTAATAATATAAAGGCAAATTTTCGAAGTCAGTATGAACTTACGGCGACTTCTTTTATCAAGCCAAAAACTTATAACTAATAACTGAAATATATTGTGTATTATTTAAATGAAGGATGATCAATGCAGAACGTTGTATTGATTTTTAATATGCAGTTATTTTATTTTCCTGTACAGTTATTGTAGTTGTTTTTCTCGTTAATGTTCTGTCCTGTTTGTTATTTATTCTGATGTTTCTTTTCTGTTTTTGGCATTTTTATTTTAAGTTTTTGGCTTGATAAAAGAAGTCGCCGTAAAAACTTTCAAAATTTGCCTTTTTTGTAATATTACATTACTTGGACCTTTCTTTCAACTGAAATCAGTCAGAGATCTCGAATAGTGGATCAAGCTCAGTTGTGTCAAACTGTCAACACTCAATTCACAGTATCAAAGTCTCGTGAGCTCAAAGGAAATTAAAGATGGCACTCAAACAATGGTTCTCCGTCATCCTTAAGAAGAATACCGAAGATGTTAAAGACTACTTTCTTAAAGCACTATACATTTTTCTTTTTCTGGTAAATCTTGCATTACTTACAATTCGTAAGTTCCTTTGTATTCCCGCATTTGTACTTCAGTTGTCGAAATCGGATTGACTTAAATCAGATCAAATCGCGCACTGATTAATGGATTAGCCAGATAGGTTAAAATTCATCGTTTGAAATAATGAAGCAGTACTTGAAGTAGGATAGAATCCATTGTTTAGATTGCAATGGTTTTCTTTGGGAATTTTTGCCGCCTTCTCGCTCTAACTACCCGATGAATATCCACTGAAAAATTTCTTATATCATATAAAATATGATACAAAAGTTGAAATTGCTTACTAGCTTTGAAGAAGGGGAAAAATAATCCAGTGTCGAAAACTAATATTTATAACTTTTACGCCAGGAAAGAATTCAAAAAGAAAAAAAGTAAGTAAGAGGGTTTAACGTGCATTAAATGTAATATGAAAACGGGAAAAAATGCACAAATTCGTAAATTCGTTTGCTTTTCACGCATTGAGCCATCATCGACAGCAATCTGGGACAGCTGTTTCGTCCTTATTAGGACTCATCAGCCAGATTTAGTTTCGATGATGAAGCTCAGAACGCGTGAAAGCCTATGGTTCCTTCTCCCGCTCTCGGAAGTGGGATCCGGTAGAAAGCAAACGACAGTGTAAAAATCGTACAAGCTAAATCTGCCTTTTCCTGTTTTAAAAAAAAAATAGAAGTTTTCGCATCTGAATTTCTCTAATTCTTCTTTTGCTGCTCTTTCTACCGACCTGTTCCAGATTCTGAATCCCATCTGACCATGATCTTCCTAAATCTCGTTTTCCTTTAGGTTTTAGATTGTAAACTAATTTCGATATCCGGTTTTCTTCCAACTTTTTTAAAATGGTGTTTTTCCATCTACCTTTTATTCTGGTTGATTTTAAGTTTCTGTTATTTCTTCCTTCGTAATCTCATCTTGTCTGAGGCCTCCTTTTACTGATCGTAATTGATACGAGTTTATCTTTTATTTAGGACAGCTTTGACATTCGAGGACGGCTGTTTCGAAATCTTTTTAAATTCAATTTTTATTTTTGATGCTTCATAATTTTGAAACAAGACTTTGTCCTCTTCTTTTACATATTCGATATGTTGATTACTGGTTAAGTCGAAAGCCAAAAAACCTCAACAATTTTCCTAAAAAATCCCGCCAATAAAAAAAAATCAAATTCGTAAAAGTAACTTTTTTTTTAGATTTTCTGTTTCATACTTAAACGAATGAATCAGTAAATGTTGTTTTTACATGTTTTTAATAATTTTTTTGTTAGAGAAAACTTGTTAATTTATGTATAGAAGATATAATGCAAATTTTCCTTAATCTCAAACACTTTATTTTGAACAATCGTGGGAATCGAAGTGGTGCCTCCAAAAACAAAATAAACAACAAGAAATTCGCAATAAAAAATACGTTTGAGAAATTCGTATACCAATATTCCGCCGCCTTCAATAAATTTTCGTAGCGCATTAAAAAGAGCATAAAAATATTCCTAAACGTCAAGTGTTCAGTAAGTGGCATCCCTAGAACAGATTGTTTATTTTGCTCTTGGAGGCTCCACTTTGATTCACCCAAATTGTTCTTATTATCCTCCGTACTGAGACCACACTGTTTACTGGCGACTACTCCTAGCTGATGATCGCCAAAGAGCGTGAAACAGCTGTTCTAGGATGTCACTTAGTAAACATTTTGGTCTCACCCATTGAATGTTTACGTTATGTTGAACTTTTAAGAGTAAATTCTATTTAAATTTAGTTTTATTGTCAACTGTTTTGTCACTGTTCATTACTTTCTTTATTTGTTTCTAAATTGTTTTATTGAACCTTTTTTTGTTTTAATTCATCCAGTCTGACGAAGAACAGTCAATGTTCCAAACTGTCATTATTATTATATATTGTTAATATTATAAAAAGTGTGCTTGTTTGTGTTATAACATATTTACATAAAAGGAAACAATATATTTGTATGTCAGTACTTCACTAAGACACAGAATGCCCTAAAATATTTCATCCGTTTCATTTATTCGCTAAGGCCTAGTATTTCTTCATTAGATGAGTTATTTTATTGATATTCAGTAAAATGATTTACATAATTTCAAATATTTAATTCTGCAAATATCCAAAGAATATCAAACCTTAAGGAAATTCAACCGTAAGAAAGTATCATTTCTTAGTAAACGAGCTACTTTAAAAAGAAAAATTTCCTTTTAATTTTTTCTTAAATTCACCAAATCTCCGCGAAAATCGGAAGCAATCGATAACTTTCATGAAAATCGATTCAATGTCATTCGATTGTCTCATTCTTGAGACAGATATTGTTAGATTTTGAAAAAAGATTACTGCACTATATGCACTACGATTTTACGTGTACTGCATAACTTTAGTAACAAAAATAGAGCCGTACACCTGCTGAAATTAATTAGCATGTTTATACAAAGCAAATGGTTACAACCATTGCAAATAGTTGTAACCATTTGCTTTGTATAAACATGCTAATTAATTTCAGCAGGTGTATGGCTCTATTTTTGTTACTAAGATTACTGCACTCTATACGCTTATCTCGAATGCGCCTAGAACATTTTTGTTTGTCTTCTTGAGATTGTTCTTTAATATTCTTCAAATTCATTCATAAAAATACGAACCGATTATTTCCAAGTATTTTTTTCTCCCTCCGTTTCTTTACTTTTTCCAGAATTTCATCTTTCAACAATAGGGGTCTTTATGTGTGTATTATCATGGCTAAGGATTGTTTACAGTATTCATGAGATGCAATTTTTCCTTTGTCTTTTATTCTTTTCTTAATTATTTCTTTCTTTATGGCAGCCAGTTTCTTCCTCATTAACCCCTGAGCCGGGGATGCCAGGGCTTCAGTGGCTATAATTCATCTTTTAATGTCGGCATAAACCCAGCCCTGAATCTCTTAATTCCCACTGCACTTGACCCTTCACTTCGGGAGCAAAGAGCAGAATTTGACTCGCTCAGACAAGAAGAAAACTCGAGGGAAAACTGCGAAAACGAAACATGTTAATGAAATGGAAATGAATTCATTACGAAGTTGTTCTATTTGAAGATATCGTGGAGTTAGTTCTAATTGAGTGGATGACCAAGTCTTTTTGCTGAGAAATTCCAGTAAGACAAGAGGAAGGAAATGAAGATTTTAATGTTTTATCCATATCTAATTATAGCCTACGGTATAAAAGGGTTTAGTGGGACGTTGCAATTAGCAATGCTTCCAAGAAAATCTTGAAGATGGCAACAACATATGGAAGGCTGCTTTGTGATTTTCCAAAACTATGTAGAGATCAGCATAAGAATAGTAGGTTTATTTGAGAAGACTATTTGTATCAAACATAGATTTTTAATTCCCCTCCCTTTTTTATTGGTAGGCCTTCCTTTATTACTCTTGGCTAGAACATAGGATTGGTATCTAATCCTGTGCCATCCCTGTAACCATTAGAAGTAATCTAATTCCTTCCTCATCCTATTTCAGCTAACCATTTACATAACGTCTTCAGTAACATAAATTATTTGAAATGTGTACAATAGGAAACGCTGTAAATTCTAAAGCTGAAACCTCTGAAAGCTGAAACTTGAACACTTTTGAGTATCTCAGGATGTACATCTTAGGCTTATTCTTTTAATTTCTTTCATTAAGCATTGATTTACTGTAATATTTCCCTATCAAAACTGCCTGAAATTTATTTTCAACCAAAATCGCAGAATGTATCAGCAAATAAACATTCATGTTTTTTTTTAGTCGATTTTCCAAAGAATCACTCAGTCTGTATGTATGTGTGCTTCAGAACTGCCGGAAGGATCTTCTTCAAACTTGGAATGCATATTTAAGGACTAGAGTTGATGTAATTTTTATACTTGGAATCTTTTCCAAATGGGTTGTAATTGAGAAATTAATGAGAGAAGGCGACAAAAATTCCCAAAGAAAAACAATAGTAACTAAAAAGTAAATTAAAGATGTTTTAACAATGGTCCTTTTAAGTAATTCATTAATTTGAGTTGGTTTGATGAATCTCTTTTAGATGATTTTAAATAAGTGATGTGATTTTGTTTTTTAGAATTGGAAAATTTATACTGTTTATATTAATGCATTATAATTTGAAAAATTAATGTAAGCTTTTAGTAGCATTAAAGTGAGCTGCTTAAGTATGATACACAATTTTAATAAATGTAAGAAAATACACGACTAGTTTCGCTCCCCGAGAGAAGGCCTTTACAAGTGACAGTTGTAAAGGCCCTCTCTCGGGAGCGAAACTAGTCGTGTATTTTCTTACACTTATTAAAATTATGTATCATATTTAAGCAGGTGTACGGCTCACTTTAATGCTACTAAATGATTCCAGTATCCGTAAAAGATTTTATTAAAGATAGGCTAGTTTTGAATCCCCTTCTTCCCCTTTATTTGTTTTTTTTTTTTCTTCAGCTCAACAACCACCTTCTTCTAACTAAAATCCTTAATAGCTACCGAAAATCAACAAATTCAAATACTACTTAAAATTCTCAGCTTTATTTTTAATTTCAAAATTAAGTCAAGCTAAATTGTATAGACAGTTATTTATTAAAGTTACTGTTAGGAAATTTTGACTGGCAAGACTTTTTCTCATGGGTTTCCTAAGATATATATAAACCTAATAAAAAAAAAATTAAAGATAGGCTTTTTTTTTATATAATTTTTTTTTACAATTTAAAAAAAATAATAATAATAATTTTAAGGAAATTTTAAGGAATAGTACTTAAAGTAGACTTTATATTCTTTCATGACTTCTTGTTTAAATTTTTAATAAATCAGTTTCAGTCCCAGACAAAACTGGCATCGTAAGCCTTCTTGTTTTGTTTTGTTTTTTGAACTAGGGTTAGTTTCAAGCTTAAAATTTATTAGTGATTTTTGTTTTTTTTAAACAGTCATTTCATTAAAAAAATACAATTTTGTTATTATTCGTCAAACAATATAAATGCATAAAGTTTGTGACACAAAAAGTTCATGAAAATAATAAAACTTCTCCGTTCTTGTAAATTATTAGTTGCCAAATTCAGCATTTTACAATCTTCCGTTCACTGCAGATCCATTAATTGCACAAATGCTTAATTTAAGACGCCTAAATTCAATTAATTTCAGTCATTCCAAAGCTTGGGTAAATGAATTACAAAGGGATTAATATTCATTATTGGATATGTTGATTTAAGATAAGGATGTAGCGGCTTTTTCTGGCTTATCTTGTTTATCTTGAAACTTTTTTTGTGTGTATTTTGTGTTTTTCTCAGAGCAAATTAAATAAAGGAAGTAAGTAAATAATTCAAAATGATAATAAAGTGATAACGTCCACATTGCAGTACCACGTAAAATGGTTGCATTGTTGTTAGTGTATACCACGAAAGAAAAATGAATGATACGAAAACAAATGTTTGTGTTGAGTAATTTGGTAACCGATAACCAAAGCGATTGTATGAAACAAATGTCTTAGTTAGAGAAGTTAGGTATCTTCCATAAAAGTTTATAATACGTGTTATCTGTTCTTAGCTAGAATTGGGAATTCCGAGTGGATTCACTGTGTACAGATAATACATGGCTTCTTCGTCAAAATCTACGAAGTCTGGGAGAAAAATCTGTATATGACCTATATCATTATTGTGTTGCGAAGTCCGATCTTAGGAATGGACGATGCTCGATATTGGTCTTCATTTGGTTCAAGTAAATTGTCCTAAATAATACTCAAGATCAAGATAATGTGACTTTTCTTATATTTTTCCTGGAAGAAGATTAAAATGCCAGGTCTGTATGAACTTAGCGTGAAGGCAATATCTAGTGTTAGGTATTTATCCGAAGATTGAAGATAAGAATAGAAATAGCAGATGAAATGATAAATGTTTGTCATTATATGTATAAGTTATATATATAAAGAAGAGAATATCTCATCCTTGTTTTTTATTGAATACAAGTCTGGATGTTTATTAATCTTATTTTAAGACTACATCTCTGCAACAATAATTTACAGCTTAGTGTGATTATAAGTATTAGTACCAAGTATCAGGATATTTAAAAAATTCAGAGTTTGTCGTAAGTTATTGAATTGCATCGCTTCTAAGTTTGTCTGTGGGGATTCACACGAAAAAATGTTCAAATACAAAAATTAAATTGTCTCTTATCCATAAATGTGCAAGTCAAGATTTAAAAAATGTTCTCACTGATTAAAAAGTTGTCAGGATATTGATTTTGTAAGCCTAGGGGGAAAAAAATGGAAAAAAAAAATATTGTTCGATTTATTTAACTTAAAAAATAAGAAAAAAAAAATCAGCAATTCGTTAGAGTATTAATATCGACTTCTGAAGGTCCTGACTCAAGCAACTGCAGGTGACTGCAAACCTTTTATTTCTTTTATGTATTTCTTTTCCCAATGCACCTAAAATTCTGAAAATTTAAATACGAACTTGTGAAAAATCTGGAATTCCTGTTTTCTTGTTTTTAATTTTCAAGATATTCTGCAATTAAATTAAAATTCAAAAACAGTCAATTTTTTGGGTGTTTTTGAGGTATTTTAAAAAAAACTTGACGAAAACGTGAAATGATAAAAACTTTGCAAAATAATGATTTGTATTTAAAATATTTAGTATTAGTGCAACAGCTAATTTTTTTTTTAAATTGTGTAATTGCATTAATTATTTTTTAAAAAATTAACTATTGCACTAATAACAAATTTTTCAAATACAAATCATTATTTTACAAAGTTTTCATCATTTCAGGTTTTTCGTCAAGTTTTTTTAAGTTAAAAATACCGAGTGATACCTCGGGGGGAAAAAATCCCAAAAATTGACTGTTATTGAATTTTAATTTAATTAATTACAGAATACCTTGAAAATTAAAAACAAGAAAATAGAAATCCCAGATGCTTCACAAGTTCATATTTAAATTTTCAGAATTGTAGGTGCATTGGAAAAAGAAATATATAAATGAAATAAAAGATTTGCAGTCGCCTGCCGTTGCTTGAGTCAGGACCTTAAGTGTCTGTTTTAAAAGATCCTATTGGTAAATAATGATAAAACAAGTATATTTAATTTCAATAATTGAATGTTTTTATCATTTGCTTGAGTCAGGACCTTACGAATATGTACCAATCGCCTTATTTCTAAACTTATTAGGGTCGAATTACAGGAGCAACCGTGTAATTCTCTCCCCATAGGAAAGTACATTTTTTTCGCCATTTATTTATTTAATTTTTTTAGAAAATCTTTTGAGAACTATTTCTTCATCTTTTAAGATTGAAAACTTAAAAACTTCGACTATAAGCTCCACATTTCTCCTAAAAATAAACCTTTGATATATACATTTTTTTTTTTTCTGTTATTATTTCCAAATTGGTTGTAAACAGCAATTGAAATATCTTCCGCTTATTAGAGCGAATATTATTGTTATATGGTCATTTATATTTTTGTTGCTGAGTCAGAATGAAATCAATGCTTTCACGAGGCGTAACAGTAGCCAAATCATTTTCCTCTTCACAAGTTCCTTTCTTTGCTATAATTTCCTTCCCATCTCAACAAATCAATAAAGCACTGAGCAAAAGGTAACAGTCATTCGCGCCTAAGACCATCCTCACATTTATCTCATTTTTGAAATATTTTAACTTGAATCTGATTTGTTTCCTGCAAAGAATAATGATGATATAATGGATTTCTTTTTTTTTGTTGGATAAGAGAACATTCTAGACTCAACATTACCTTTTTTTTTTTAACCTTCTTAGTTACAAATCGTCCAAAAAGATTCATATCTTAATGTTCAGCCTACATAACGATCCTTCTACACTTCATGGTTAAGTGGGAGTTCTTAATTTATTTATTTATTTATTTATTTATTTATTTATTTATTTATTTATTTATTTATTGTATTTTGGAAAAAAAAATAATGTTCGTTATCTTTTAGATTAAATGTTACAGCTTTGTAGCCAATAAAATCAAAAGTTGCAAAGGGTGTAATAATCTGAGCCTTGTTGCATATAGACCAGTGATTCTCCAACCAAGCGCCGCAAGAGGATGCGCCATGAATATTACGAAAGTATATTTGAGAAATGAGAAGCAACCCATTTGTAGAGAGAATTATTACTTCATGATCAATTAATAGCCTGACCACGCTGACCTTATTAAACTAAGGTCATGTAATAGTTTTCGTTAGTTTATTATTCACAGGGTTGGGTAAGTTATTTTTAAAAAGTAACTAACTTACAGTTACTTCCCCCAAAAAAGAAACTACAAATTACAGTTTGTTTTTTTTAACAACCAAAAAAAAACAGTATTCTGTTAAAAAGCATATTAAGAATTTATATTTTAAACACTCTGTTGTAATTGTCATATCACATTATAAAAATTGATTGATTGTAAGATAATAATAAAAAAAAATAATTTGAATCTAATTAGTAGGAGTTCAAGTTAGTTATTCAAATTATTATTTTTTTATTGTTGTTATTATCTTATATTATGTTGGGAATCTGAAATTTTGTTTATTCAATAATACTCGTATTTAATCAAATAATCCACGCTGATTATTTTGCATTCCTATATTTTAAATGATACTGTCAAAAGTTGTTTTTCTTTTTTAATGCATTACTAAATTAATTAATTTCTTAGCAGCGAATTTTATTTTACCAAATGTTTTATTTAAACTGTCATTTTTTTCGTTCATTGAAATATTTATTTACGTTACAAAAATAAATTTACAAATAAAAGAAACTAAATAAGATATTTTATAAAACATGAATTTACTTTTGATGAATTAGGCTATTAGTTTCCTGAGCGTAAATAAACCCTTTATTTTTTTCCATATTCAACACATATGAGAAAGTTTTTGATTTTGTTTCTCCATTAAAACACATTTTATTTTAAAATGAAAGAAGTCATTTTTCTTCTTTTTAATCACAATTGAAATATATGGATCCTTTTGAAGGCAATTTGGAAAAAGTAAAGAGCATGTTTTTCTCTAAATTTTGACGACACATTTTATAGTTCTTTATTACAATCAAGGAACGGAAAGAAATCTTTGTTAGCTCACAGACATTCGGATACATATTTGTTTATTTATCAAAAAGATATTAAAAATAAACAAATAAACAAGCATCTTCCTTATTAGCAAGCAACATTTATATCAAATTAGATTTATTCAATGTGAAACATCGACTTATTAAGAGTGCAGGGTTAACAAAATTCTTGGAAAGATCGCCTCTTAGACGTAAATGTAAATACCATGTTTCACATTTAAAATTACAAAGTACTAACTTCCAATAATAGTTTACTTCAAATACTTTTCACTTGCAAGCATCTATTAATAAAAAGGCAGTTCTTTACGAATGGGTTGGTTAGAATGACGTCGCAGCAAGCAAAGGAATCGTAAGTTCGAAGTAGTAAATTGCGTTTTTTTAAATGTATATGTTAAATGAAGTTGAAACGCTTTTTTTTAACTTTCTTACAACATTACTTTTTACTAGACATCTTTGTTTCAAATGAAAGTTCGAATTGATGATGCTAATTGTTTGTCAGTAGCCTTCTGCATTTTGAAGTAAACTCAATGAGACTCGTAAAAATCGGTGTTTCTTCGTCGACGATCCAAACAAGAATGACTGGAATAAGACCATAGATGAGATTTGGATTTAGTTTCTAAAGATAACCTTCATAGAAAAAATCTTGAGCACGTCCCGATAACTGATACGGCGTTTTTGAAACGGAAGGTTTTACCAAACCTCCAAATAGCTTGGTGTGAAAGTAAACCAAAAACAAAATGGATAAAAAAAGGTAACGCAAAAAGTAACGCGTTTTCGTTACTCGTTACAAATAAAAGTAACTGAGTTACAGTTACTCAATTAAAAAAGTAATGGCGTTACCGATCGTTACTACAAAAAGTAACTGTTACTAGTAACGGCGTTACTTCCCAACCCTGATTATTCATAATTTAAAATATACAGTACATTATATTTTTAATTTTACTCGAAGTTGCCAGGAATTTTTTTTTTATGTTTTATAGTGCGCCGATTCCTTTACTTTATCGTTTTATAATTAAAAAGTGTTTAATACTTTCTTTTCTTACATAACATATATTCTTCGATATTCTTGTCATTTGAAATGTAATGTGAGAAACTTATTGAGGCTGTCCATAAACTACGTACGTATAAGTTAATCAGAGGGTTGTGCTTAGCGTGATACAGTGTGACACGGGAGGCGATCAGATAATATGTGACGTCACATTACATTTCACTTAAGCGCATTTTTTTGAAATCAAAAATACCTACGAAGAAATTCATTAAAATAACAGTAATTATCTAAACTTTTAAAGTTCAAAAGAAAACTGCTTGATAAGGAGAAATACCCATCAAAATGAAAAATTGCTCCATAATTTGATTTGCCGAATCATATTAAAATGTTCTATTATAAAGTGAATCTTGGTTTGTCCAAGTTTAGGGTCGATTATTGTAAATTATCAACGATCACCGTTAAAAGGCTATTCCTCACTTTTTTATGTATTCATTAGCATTCAAATCAACCTTCAAGGGATGTAAATAAACTGAGTCTTGCTTTAAATAATATTTTGTTCACATGGGCAGAATCAGCTTAGCTACATAATATAAAACAACGTAGTAGCAAATGTCAGAAACTCTTGCAGACTTCTGGCGTTTTGTAGAAATTGATGACTACACTGTGAACGCGGAATATGTAGAGCGACTATCAGATGATTCTATCAATGTAACCTACAGTTAATGGTATATGAATGGTACCTCAGCAACCGCTGATCTCTATTACTGTAAATCGTAAAGTGTAATCAACAGAATGTTGCTGTGAGACCAGGAGCAGCTTGCGACATCTACTCCCAAATGTTTTTCTACCTCCGCCAATGAAAATTGAGCGAATTAATCGAGGCTCAGTTGTACACCATTTGATGATGATGATGTATATTATCTCGATTTACTCGACCGTCTCTCGTTACATCCCCAGCCGGAAGCCAAAGATTTCCTTCAGATATCATATAATTAGTTTTGTCGATCTGTACACAATAAATTGACTGACATAGTTTGCAAAAAAATGCGGCCTATATCGTGCTAATTGAAATAAGATTGTTAAGACATTTAAAACGCATGCATCCCAAAGAAAAATAGGAAACATCTCATGGTATGCAATGTCGTGAACGGTAAGTCCGTATCGCAGCACCCAAAGCCCTCGAACTGCTTGCATCCTACGCGACGATCACACTGGTGCAGAAGACGAAAGTGAAATAGATGATACAATTTATCTGGGCATGAATCAGTATTAGTCCCAATATCAGTAATTAAAATCATTAATATATGACAAATCCATGCACACACATTGATGACGAATCCATGAGCATGCGTTAATTAAAGACTTATCAATTATTTTGACTATTATTATTATTTGATACCTAAAAGAATTTTAATGTTAATTTTACTTTTTAACATTGAACTTCTTTTATTTGATTAGGTACGAGAAAAAGTAATTTTAATTTCAGATTTAGATTTTCTCGAACTTTCGATTTACCTACCTACAATATCAAAAGTACACTTATAAAACCAAAACGAGATCGTTTTAATTTTAAATTGATTCTATTTTTTAATTTTGTATTTAGATTATTTAATTTTTTAATAGCTCCCTAAAGAAAAAAACAAAACAAAAAGAATTAAATTATCTTTGTAGAACCTTTTGTCAGTTAAAGGACAAAGTTCTCTTTCAATTCTAAGACTGATTAAACGACACCGTTGTTGAATTGATTAATATGTGTTCTGAACTGAATCTTATAAATACTTATAGTTAAAAATACTTTTTAATGTACTGTAAATTGGGGGGGGGGGTGACATTGTGACGTAATATAAGGGAGGAGGGGTTCACAAGATTGTGATAGTGTGACAAGAGAGGGGAGATGGGTTCGAAAATCAACAAAATTAGTGTGAAGTTGTTTATGAAAAATCCCTTGGGCCACAACAAGACAAAACAAAAAAATAGCGAACGATGAACTGTTTAAATAATAGAATACAAATGTGAGAGTCTAAGACCAATATATAAATTGAATCGCAAATGTGAAAAAGGTACCAAGTCAGTTTTTTGTACATCTTGAGTTAGGACTGAAAATGGGTTCAATTGTGTTAACCCCATGCAACATTTAAATGGGAACTAAATCAGGCTTTTCCAGTAGTCTCAGGAGGTCAAAAAAATTAAATACTGCTTTACATTTTTTCATTTTTTTGGCAGTAGTGTTACATTGCCATATGATACTATACATAACATATATATAACTTATATGATTAAGGTTTGTACTAAAAAAAATTATAATAAAACATTTTTTTTTAACTGCAAAATGTGACAATATAATTGCAAAACATGGAAAAAGGTACCTAAGTCATCTCATCAAAATCTGGAAAAAGGTACTAAGTCGAAATTTTTAATTATGTCTTTATACATTTGCCTACTGACCTAAAAATAAACAGATGACAGACATGGGTCGGCTTCACTGTCGTTTCACACCGCACCAATGGATTTTTAATTGCTGGCTCTAGTTTTGAATGTGGAAGGTTTTTTTGTGTTTTCTCAGTTTGGTATTTCTATGACTTAGTACCTTTTTCACATTTGCGATTCAATTAAATCTTTGACAAAAAACGATACTGTTGTACAATTTTTTCTAATACCCCATTCTTCACCAGAAGTTAACTACGAAATTCCCACATTTACACACAGGAAAGTTGGGTGGTTTCAACCTAAAGAAGAATGTGGAAGGATTTTGATTCCAAATTAGAATGAATGATTACAGAAGTCTTCAATGTAAAAATATCAATGCTGTATTTCTTAAAAAATAATAGAACTGAAAAGGAAGAACAAACAACAAAATCAAAATTAAAATTCTATATATAAACAATTTCAAGTTCATAAATCTTGTTACAGCACATACATGCCAAATTCCATTTGCTTTGCATAAATAAATTAAATAAATAAATAGTACTTAGACATCTTGTTACTTCATTTTCATACAATATTACAGTCGTTCTTGTGTGGTTTTATCGTATTTTTCCAAGGTAATTTAAGCTTATAAAATCAATAAGTCTGTCTGTGTGTGTGCTATGTGCGAATGTGTTTGTTCCGTCTAATAACCCTTTGGAACAAGTCAATGAAATCTTCTTGAAACCTGACATATTTAGGGATAACAGATAGTCTATCTTTTTTGTGTGTTTTGTAATGCTCTCCATTTGGATCTTCCCGAACATTAAAATCTATCAATTAATTCATTGATGTCAAACAAAGAGAGTATTTAGTAATCGATTTTATAATCCAGTTTACATTTGCACGTGCTGAAGAAAACTTTAAGTCTTTGAAAAAACACTTAATTAATTCCGTCAATATTGGAATTGTAGGACAAAAAAAAAACGAAATTGTAATAAGTTTTTATTGTCTTGGATCAATATATACAGGCATAACATTCTGTACAAATAGAATGTTTATATCAAACAACAAGGAAACAGAGATTTCTCATAGTTAGATGTCGGTTACACGAGCGTTTTCAAGGCCGAGTTGTTCGGTTTTGGTAACACTAGCGGGGTGGCGTTGCTAACGCCTTCGGAGGAGTTACGCCAGCGTTAGTAACGCTAGATGGTCTACACTGGCGTTGGGCAGCGTTGGTAGCACTCAGTTCTCGATGTGCACAACTATTTTTACTTTTCCTTAATTTTACCGCTGTGAGAATGTGTGGGTCTAAAACAATGCAGCATTTTCAGAGCTCTCATATAACCCACAAATTTTTCGAGTGTTGACCTGTATTAGTAACACGGCGTTTTCAAAGCTCCTATCGATCGACCCTACCCCAAATATTGGAGTAAAGTTCTTTTATTACTCTTTTCTTTTTATTTTCTTAATCTTAAACCCAAAAACTAAAGCTCGTCTTATCTACATCTAAATGCTATTGCTGAGTTATTACATAATCAAATGCAAAATATCCTGTTAAACTAAACACGAAAAAGATTTCTCGTTAACTGCAGGTATCAATTGAATTGTAGGACGCTGACACACAATTAAAATTTTAAAAATATTAAACCATTAAAAATATAGTTACAGAACCAGGTTTCGCCTGTTCAACAAGGCTTTTTCATCTTGTTGGCAATTCAGTTCAAATGCGCACGTTACATTTTACCTGCACATATCAATAGTAAGTTCTTTATTCTTCTGAAGAAAAGAAGTGAAGGCATCTCAGAACTGGATTTCTTTTTCTGTATTATTTTTAATTTTTGCGTTTTTTTTTTTTTTTTTAAGGATTTAAAAAAAATGTTTCAAATCGTGAGAAATTTATGCTCTTTTGGAAATAGAAATATTGTGAATACGTAACGATTAATTGAATCCCTTCTGTATTATTTAGAAATATACTGTATATGTCTGTAGTTAATATTATAGACAAAAATTTAATATATTTCTGTATTATTTCTGTATTTCTGTATTCTGTATAGGCAAGAGTTACATTTATTAAATAAACGAGATGTGAAACGAAATCCAAACAAAAATTCTGCAAAGAAATTACACCTTTACCAGGTTCTATTAGAAACTTCTTCTACTATGCTACTATGTAGCACAAAATATAATTCGAAATGGTAAAACTTTTAAGAATGGCACAATTTAAAGACAATTTAAAGTTTTATCAGGCACTGTTTGTTAACCTCTTAAACATTTGGAACCATACATTGAAAACAGCATGTACTTTGTATGTACATTTTATTAAGAACCAATTCTGGTTTTTCAAGTTAAAATGATATTAAGGCAATTTCCTAAAATTAAGTTTTAAATGCGTAGTTCTTTTGCTTTGTCGCAATCTCAGACGACACAATGAGTCTTCCTTGGGAGACAGGACTTTGGGTGGGTCTCAAAATATCCTGGTAATTGAGAGGAGGGAAAAATCCGGAAACTTTACTATTGAGAGATATATTGTAAGGAAATGAAGGGAGAGGGCATAAACACGATTACGCTGGAGGTGTTTGGGAGGAGCAGAAAGAAAAAAAAGAGGGGAAAAAAGGTAAAGAAATAAATATCGTGTGTAAGATATTGAGTGGTTGCGAATATGTAATTTGCCCTGAGGCAATGTGTTGTTTATTGGCAGAGATAGACCTGCTGAAGTTTGGTCTAAATTAAGATCAATTTTGATAAAATAGTTTGCTATTGATAAAAGCAGGGATTTTTATCTTTATTCCTTTTTATTTTCTAGTGTCAGATTAAAAATTTTATTATATAAAGCGAGATTTGATTAACATTTAGGCCTATTTATTTTTGTTAATTAACTAAAAAAAGCAGGATGATATCTTTACTTGTCTCGCTTGCCAACCTCTTTGCAAGGTAATTTAGTAGAGATTTTAAATATTTTCTTTTCTGTATTCTGGGAATAGGTAAATATGTAAATACTAAAAAATTGTTTGTTTCGTTATACGTATGCCTACTTCTAATATTTGGATTTATTTTTTAAGACAATTGAGTGTAATACTCAGTAATCTCAGGAAATCAGTATATAGTCTATGAATATTTTTCAAGTGAAGTATTTTTGTTATGATCATTCATTGTCCAAGTAACATTGAAGGAGCATGTTGGAAGATGGTTTACCGAAGCCCAGTTAACCGGACATAACTAAAGCAGTGAAGGCATCAGATTTTAGGAAAGCAAAACGGAAATTTGGAAATGAGATTTTTTTTTTCTCTTAAAGTTGGATAATCATGTCGGTTTTTCTAAGACACTGCCATAGATTCATGCGTTTACAATTCGAATTCATGAGGCAATTGCCAAATATGTATTGTTTACGAGAGGTTAAAGGTCGAAACATGGTTTTGTAGATATAGATGTTGATTCCTTTAAAATTTATCTATATAAAACTGAATGTTTCTTTGTCCCGTATGCGTTCCTATACCATTCATCAGATTGCGATGAAACTTTGGTGAGTTGTTATGCTCAGGCCCGCAAAGGTTTCTGAATTAGTAGAACCATTTTACAGTATCTGGTGCGCGAGGCGTTTCAAATGAGTGTATTTCCAGTTTCAACGTTTGCAGTTTCAACTCGCCTTTGCAATGATCATCAACAAACAGGGACAACGGCAACAAGTGTGTGGACTAAATTTGGAAAATCCATGCTTCACACATGGATAAACCTTCTGATTTATTCGTGTATGCACCAGACGGAAAAACAAAAAATATTGTGTATTCAAAAGCACTTCAATAAGCAGAATTAAAACACAAACACTTTCTTTTTTTGAGTAGCATTGCAACGCATGCCGGGTCCAGCTAGTCTTATTAATAAAGCATGATCTTTTTTGTATCTGTAAATTGAGTAAAAACCCTTTCAATTGGACAATTCATTAAAATTCAATTGCTTATTTTTGATAAGCTTTTTAATATGAATTTTGATAATGGATTCAATTTCAATGCAGTAGTTCCATCAGCATACCTTTGGTTAATTCTTAATTCTTAATGGGGTTTAACGTGCATTTAATGTAATATGAAAACGGGAAAAAAAACTCGAGAATGCACAAATTCGTTAAATTCGTTTTGCTTTCACGCATTGAGCCATCATCGACAGCAATCTGAGACAGCTGTTTCGTCCTTATTAGGACTCATCAGCCAGATTTAGCTTCGATGATCAAGCTCGGAATGGGTGAGTACCTATAGTTCCTTCTCCCGCTCTCGGTAGTGGGACCCGGTAGAAAGCAAACGACGAAAGAAACCCGGGCCCCACTTCCGAGAAGGAACCATAGGTACTCAAGCATTCCGAGCTTGATTATCGAAGCTAAATCTGGCTGATGAGTCCAAATAAGGACGAAACAGCTGTCCCAGATTGCTGTCAGTGATGGCTCAATGCGTGAAAGCAAAACGGAATTTAACGAATTTGTGAATTCTTAATTCTCAGATTAAAATTTTTGGTGACTTTTTAACAGTGCATTGTATCTTCACTAATAATAATTACATTTATTCTATGGACGCTATTTCTTAAATATATTATTCAATTTATAATGAAGGCGAAGTCCACAATCTTAGATACTAACAATGGACAGAAATTGACTTGATGTTGACATGTTTTAAGATTACCCTGATTATTAAGGTAATACTTGGGACACTGACGTGAACACCGAATAGTCTTTTCCGGCAATTCTTTCACAATTCGACTATTATTTCGATAATCTTGGCTTTACCAAACGGTCTAGTGATTTCTAAGAGTTTCAAATGAATGAATTTAGTTTCAGATACGAAAAAAAAAAGATCATCTTCAAAGAACTTCCATCAGATTTTTTCTTAGCTTTTTTTTTTTTTTTTTATCCTTGAAACACACACACACACACACACACACACAAACAAACAAACAAAACGAAACAAAACAGTATCATTAAAATCTGCAAAACATTTCCTATTCGCCTACATCCTATTAATTTGAATCACGTGAAAACATTCGAAAATTAATGACTTATTACGAAGATTAATGTACATTGCTAGATATCGACAGAAATTCATTGTGTGTCTTCTAATTTTTTTGTAAGGAAATTTTTCTCACATTCTCTTCTCGAAATGGACACAGACAAAAACAAATTCTAATAAAAAAAATATAAAAAATATTAAATCTTTTTTTTATTATATTTTTTTTTTGGCTATGTTCATTTTTGTGAAGGTGAGAAATTAATCTTTTTTTTTTCTTCCAAAAATTTTACCAGCATCAAATTCTTTTGCCAAAATAGTCTAAAAATACGTAATTCTGATTATGGAAAATTTTTCTTTAAGTTCAACACATGCAATTCTATAGTTATCTTTTACAATAAAAGCACGGTTAAAATTTACGGGGCTATTGCTTTTAAATACACAGAACATTAATCATTATCTCAATAACAATTAATATTATACAGTATGTATTAATGTGTAGAAAAAATATTTTAAGTAGTTCAACTTTTTTAGCATATAACTGTAGCAAAATAAATATCCTACGTGAGACCTTAATTCACGCTAGACATTTAATGCTTTCATTTGAAATCCTAAGCGCAGTAAATATTTTTAAACAGATGCAAAAAAAAAAATGTCAGTTTAAGGAGTTAACGCGTCCCTTCCTGTTCTTTGTAACCTGCGTGACCATGAAATCTTAGTACGCATGCGTCTAGGTGATAGAATGGATTGAACCGCCATGGCGTGCGGCTTTGCAGAATTGCATATCGAACGGAGTTTTTCGAAAGCCCAGCAAGAGAGTGGAAGGAATGAGAGAAAATGAAAAATAAGTAAGTGACAAGCGAAGGGAGGGTGAATATTCGTAGAACGGAAATGAAAACTGTCAAGAGTTCAGTGTTCAGGTTCTCATCACTTCTTACCATGTCGAAAGCCTTCATTTAATTCCACCGATGATTCTGGGCCTTCGGAAATAAACAAAGAGATAATGATATACTTTTTTTAGGGCGATTTGAATAAACATGCAAATATGTCAAAGTCTTCTACGCGAAATGCGCTGAAGGGCTGTTCCGACTTAAAATTGAGGTACATTCAATTGAGGTGGATAGGAAAAAACAAATTCTCAAAACATATTACATAAATATGTTTTGAACATTCTGAATCATTTTTTTTAAAGATTATAGCAAAGCTTTATTATTTTTTTTATTTCATTCATATAAAAATTATGAATTATTTATTATTTACATAGTAGCAAATGAAGATTGTCATTATACAAAGATTTCATATTAGCCAATAATAATATATAAAAAAAAAAAAAAAATAATAATAATTAAAGATTGACTACTATGTAAGCCAAACTTTATTATTATTATGTAAAAGATTCAAACCTTGGGTTTCCCCAGCAAAGACAACATGGCGGTCAAGGACCATATTGGCAAGTATAAAGAAGTCTGCAAGGAGAGTTAGGGATGTGTGGTTGTGTCTATAAATTTCCTAACTATGCGTGTTTTGTTGAGTACCACAGCCTCCTGGAGTTGTGCATAAGTGTTTTTGTGAAGTTCTAGCGTGCTGAGGCTGTGGTGCAATGTGTGAGGCACCAGACCAGTGGCGGACAGGACGATATGTACAGCACGTCCTGCCTCCACTGCTTCTGGAGCTCATGTGCTAGATCGGTGTATTTATTATTATTAGACCTATTATTTTGTAAAAGTTTCAAACCATGAGTTTCCCCAGTAAAAAGAATATAGCGGGTCAAGGACCAAAGTGTAAAAAAAAAAAAAAAATATTATTATTATTATCTCGAAAAAGATTCAAACCATGGGTTTCCCCAGCTAAGACAATATGGCGGGTCAAGGACCAAAGCACATATTGCCAAGTGTTAAAAAAAAAAAAAAAAAAAAAAAATTGGAAGAATAGTTAAGGATGGGTGCTTGTGTCCATAAATTTCCTAACTATGCGTGTTGTGTTGAGTACCACAGCCTTCTGGAGTTGTGCGTAAGTGTTTTTATGAAGTCCAAGTGTGCTGAGGCTGTGGTGCAATGTGTGAGGCACCAGACCAGTGGCGGACAGGACGATAGGTACAACACGTACTCGGTCCTGCCTCCACTGCTTCTGGAGCTCGTGTGCTAGGTCTGTATATTTACTTATCTTGTCTGCGTGAGTTTTCTGCATGTTCTTGCTGATAGGCACTGCAATATCAATGAGATAGGTCTGTTTGTTGGCCTTATCAACAAGTGTGATGTCAGGTCTGTTGTGATGTATAGTTTTGTCTGTGTGAATGGGTCGGTCCTAGTACAGCTTATGTGAGGTTGACTCTAGTACGCTTTGTGGTGTGTACTTGTAGTATGGGACCGTGTTCTTAATAAGTGAGTGTTTGTGTGCTAGCTGTTGATGAACGATCGACGCTACCTGATTGTGTCGGTGGAGGTAGTCTGTTTGGGACAGAAGGGGACAGCCTGATATTATGTGGTCGATCGTCTCATGTGTAGTGTGGCATTTCCTGCATCTGTCATCATGTGTGTTTGCGTCGTGTAGAATGTGTTTCTTGTAGTTGCGTGTGGGGATGACTTGGTCCTGTATCGCGATCATGAACCCTTCGGTCTCCCCAAACAGCTCACCACTCGTCAGCCATCTGTTCGACGCTTCAATGTCGACATGAGGCTGGCTGAGTTCGTGGCGATGTCTGCCATGGAGTTCCTTACGAGCCCATGATTCATGCAGCTGCTGTGTGTGGGTGTCGGGGGTGGTGAGTGTAAGAGAAGGGTTTTCGAGGTCCAGGGGGGTGAAGTGTGTGTCAGCCTTGACAATGGCTGAGTGGAGTGAGAAGTCTTGTGCTCTTTGGTGGAAGTGTTCCCTAAGTGTGTGTACTTGTTTTTCGTGTAGGGTGAAGAGATTGATGAGTCCTCGGCCTCCCTCCTTGCGGGGAAGAGTCATCCTTTCCGTAGCGGACTTGGGGTGGTGCATGTTGTGTTTCGTGAATGTAGTGCGTGTTGTGCGTTGTAGTGCTTCGAGTTCAGTATTTGTCCATGGAATTATGCCGAACGAATATGTTAGTGTGGGGACGGCAAAAGTGTTGATGGCTTTAATTTTATTTCTGGCATTGAGTTGTGTTTTGAGGATGTTGTGAACGCGAGCATGGTATGTTTTCTTGAGTGCATTTTTGATGTTTGCGTTGTCAATGACGCGCGCTTATTATTATTATTATTATTATTATTATTATTATTATTTTGTAAACTTATATCAAAGCTCTATTTACGGTAAAGAGAAAGATTTCATCATTTTAATCTATTAGAAAAATCTTCATTTAATAATTTTATGAAGACCAATATTGTAAATACGCAATAAAAAAAGAATTCGGGTTCACAAGTAACATCATTGTATTTGCGGTTTCACTTTGATTGATGAGCATCAGCTAGAATTAGCCGATAAGTGCTCGATTGGATATTTTTTCGAGAAAAGAAATTTATTCGAATTTATTATTATTACTGTTATTATTATTATACAAGTGTTTATCTCAGACAAAGTCCGGAAGCCTTGTAGGCGGAGAAATTCATCTCAAGGCATCTGTTGTAGAAACCTGCGGGGGATATGGCATGTTTGTAATAATATACTTTTCTGGATATTTTTGATAAGATTTTGTTGCAGTCCTATTTTTTCTAAATTATCAATGAACTTTTTTGAAACAATTCCGGTCGCCGATATCACCAATGGTAGACTACTATTTGAATTTGTCGCTGTTTCCGTATTCGTAGTATTTCAATCGCTAGATTTTCATATTTTATACATTTCTCAATTTCAGTTTTGGAAATGTTTTGGGACAGTGGGACAGAAATGTCAACTATTGAAGTTTGTTAACTTTATTATTATTATTAGTAGTAGTAGTATTAGTATTTACTTTAAAGAGAATTTAAAAACTACAATTTTTTTTTCATCGCAGGTAGTTAAAAGTAGTTAAAAATATCGCAGTAGTTAAATCCAGTTTTGGGCCCTCTACAATGAAGGGCACTAAGACGCCAATTCCCATCTGCACCGGGAAATCTCTTCTTTCCTGTTAGAGTGGAACTTGGATAATTCGAACGTATTTAATTCGAAATCGTGGTTAATTCGAAGATTTCTCTCAGTCCCTTGAACTTCTTATTAAATCAATGTTAAAAAATCGTGGATAATTCGAAGTTCAACTTCCTTAATTCGAAGTTTTTTATAAAAAATTTCGAACCATAACGACTTTTCGGCGTTTCATCGTTAAGAAATTCGACACGTGACAACTGAAATCCCCTTCCCGCCACCGTTCGACACGTGACGCTTCAGACGCCATTCGAGCTTCCTGCTGTCAGTGTCACCAAGCCTTTCAGTAAACCACGTGTGTACAAGAATTTAACGTTCGCTCAAAAGGTCGCCGTCATTCGCCAGGTGGAAAAGGGTGTGAAGAAGAAATACCAAATCGCCAACGAGTACGGGATAGCGCCGAATTTCGTCAGTACATTGAAGGACAAACCAACGTAAGTGAAGCACTTTTCCGTTCACTAAACATGCTTGATGATTTTGCTAACCTTAAGCGACTGAATTCTACAAAACAATTAGACATTGCACAATTTTTTGAAAAACTATAATTTTCTTTATTGAATCTAATATGTACTGTAGCTTAAGTAATATAAAACTTATTTTGTTTACATTCATATAGTGTTTAAGTCTTTCATATCATGATCTTTCTGAATAAATATTTGCTTATTGACAGAATAATCTTTCAAGCATTCAGTGAAATTAAAGTTAAAAGATGTAACTTGTTTAATTCGAAGTCTTGGATAATTCGAAGTTTTGTAGTCCCTTCAGCTTCGAATTATCCAAGTTTGCACTGTATATAATTGTTTCATTTATAAACACATAATGGATACGTTTTTTGTTTTTGCAATGCTTGAAAGTATTACTGACCATTTCCAAAAAAATATATAATATTAGTATTTCATTATTGTAATAATGTAAATCTATTAAAAAAAAAAAAAACCACATCAGTCATTTTGCATATGAGTGTGTTTTTATTTCAAAGGAGATTATCATTAAGCTTAATCTGAAAGGATATAGTTGCACTTAATCCACCGAAAAATGCCCCATTCTTCTTTATTGTCATGCCACGTGCAGTGATGTCATTGCTAGCATATAGGTAGCGCTTCTTCCTGGGCTTGAAGAATTCAAATAATAGTCTTAATCGTGTTTTCCGACGAGTTGAATATAATTAAATCAGGCATTGCGTTCCAGGCCATCGACGACCACTTAATTAAACGCTAGGCGGCGCAGTAGAACCCTCTTCTATACGCGCTGCATGCCGGGAAGGAATCTGGTAGGACGGCAGCAATAAAACAAAATTGATACTTGGCGGTTTATCAAGAGGAAAAGAAACAAATGAAAGCGCAATTAGAATCTATAATGCCCTTCGCCACCGCCAGGGGGTACGCAATGACGTCATTCAGTGAAAGCAAACATGGAGAATAGCAATTTCATGGAGGGGAAATCCAATTCCTCCCCAATGAATTAGAATAACATATGCTTCGGGCCAGATTATGATTAGCCATGATTTATTGATTTTGAACCCTCTTCCAATTCTTCGGCAAACCTTTTCCATTTGTTGTTTTGATTTCTGGAGATGTTTCATCAGAAATTCATTCATTCATCAATGATGTAAATACAAGTTCGGCCGCACAAATGGAATTATTTATTTCCTCAAAAGCCAATAGCTTTTCAGATATCTGTCTTTATGATAATGAATTAGTTTAAACAAGGTTGTTTTTTTTTTCATTAAATTTGTGATTTTACTTTGTTTACATGCATTGTTTCATTTTTCTTTTTTAATAAGCAGCAAAGCCTGTCGGACGACAAGCATAAAAAAATCAGAAAAATCATTTTATTATCAAGTATCAAATATAAAGTAAATGTAATCTAAATACTGTGCTAACTTCTGAACGAAGCTTCTACGGAAAAAATGGTTTTGAGTTTCGAAACAACTCAAAACAACTGCGTAAACAACTGATTAAGTTCGCTAAATTTCATTAAAATGGATGCAGTGGTAACAAAATTATTTGGTTTTGAACGTATGTTTTGTTAGAATTTCAGTTGTCGAGGTCAGTTCCCAAGAATAAAATTTCATGGAAACAACATGGAATGACACAATGAACTAATATTTTCATCCAATTTGAGTACTTTTGATTGAATAATACCATTGAGAACCGTTGGATCTATCTTAATAGCTTAATTATATCGAGTTACAGACAGACAGACGAACTTAGCCAATTTATATGTATATATAAATCAAATCATCAATCGAATCAAATATATATATATAATTGAAATCTTTGCATCGCTAAACTCGAAATTAAGCATCATTCGAGTTTGGTCATTCAATATATATATATATAATTTGATTCGATTGATGATTTGATTTGAAAATTTTTTTTTCGTTTTTTTAATTTTTGTCAGACCTATTTAGGTGTACTTCTTACCTGTACACCTGTAATATAGGTTCTGATAGTTTAATGTAAAGGATCATTTTCCACCCAAAAAGAAAAACGAAATACCAACCATATCTAAAGTTTAATTTATCTACAGAATAATTATTATTTTTGACTCATAACGCCGAAAGGCATTTAAAACTCACCTTTGTATAATCTAAATACTGCACTACTTGTGAACGAAGCTTCTACGGCAAAAATGGTTTTGAGTTTCAAAATCAGCGTAAAAAACTGAGTAAGTATGCCAAATTAAATGGGTGCAGTGGTAACAAAATTATTTGGTTTTGAGCGTATGTTTTGTTAGAATTTCAGTTAAAATTTCATGGAAACAACATGGAATGACAAAATGAACTAATATTTCATCCAATATGAATACACTTGATTCAATTGTACCATTGAGAACCTTGGATCTATCTTAATAGCTTAATTATATCGAGTTACAGACAGACAGACAGACGAAATTAGCTAATTATATAAGTTGATTTAAAAATGAATTATTGGATACTGTAGATTTCAAAGGCCTGTAAAAATCAAGTAATTTTTTTTTAAATCTTCACCTATTATTTTCATTATTATTAATAAAGATCGTCTTAAAATTTGTATATCATTGTTAGATGGTTTTGCATTACGGCAGCGAATGAAGCAAAGCTTACGTCAACGCCATTGTTACTATCTAAAAGGTCTGCAGAAATCGGCGACAGAGTAAGTTAAATAGTGATTTTTTAAAATAAAACAGTGGAAACCAAGCATTTTCTTTTAGATAAATTATGCCTTGATGTCTTTGGTTTTAGGTTGGATGGTCAGGGGTTCGCGAAGTTTCAGAAATGCTACCTCATTATATTAACCTTTCCTCATGTTTTTTAGTTCTTTTGTTACACGAAAATCATTTCGTTAATCATTGCTCTGTAGAAAGAGGAATGATTTTCAGCAAAGGATTTAAAAGTCACCTGTTTTCAGAATTATTAAAAAAATATTTTGATTCTAAAATATTAAGTACAAGTAATATAGACGTAATAAAATGTAAGAAAAAAAAAAAAGCTGTGTCTTTACTGCGATGACAAGTAAAAATAAATAGAGCTTTTTTTTAAAATAAATGAGCTAAAAAGTACACATCCCACCACTTTTTCTTAGCTTTATGCTACTGGTTTCCTATGTTTTACCATTGTTATTAAGTTATATGTTATTGTTAGTTGTTATCTGGGTGCTCGTGGGTGAACTAACGATATACGAAATTTGAATACGTATTGGATATGAGACTTCAATGAATTCATTTACCATGCCCATTAAATGCTCAGTTCATTTTAAGTGAACCGATGTCTTCTGTTACTTACCATTTGTAAATTTCACTTATTGTATTAACACTGGAACAAAAGTTTTTCAAAAAAAAATATCACTCCCCCCCCCCAAAAAAAAAAAACAATCCTGATATTTTTATCCCCAGGATGATTTGGTTTTCCTCAATTGATTTTCCGCACTGTTCTGGATATGTATATTCACGCTGTTTATTATTCCAATATGATAAGGCTTATATATTTTTACTTTTTGCAAAATCATATTCGTCTGGATATTACGGTGATCGACACGACAATGATACAGCCGATTTAATTGAATCTGCACACGTTCCTTCCATGCACGCGCAAATGAGATTGTGTTATCACGTGCAGACACAATCCTTTGTTGATAATTGACGAGAGAAAAAAAAAACTTCAAACAAATGAATAAAACAAGGTAGCGATAGCGATTAGTAAATCAATCACGATGCTTCGCAACGTCTTCTGATACGTATAAGAAAATATAATTGATATTACTTTAATTTCATTATTATTATAAATGTGATTGTTGCGCATGCAAAAGACGCAATTGTTGCGATTGTTTTGATTGTTGCTGATGATATTTTAATGATACTTATCCACAGACAAAAAGGGAATATTAGTCTTCTGATGCTTATCAGAATACTAAAAATAAATATTACTTTGCTTGTAATATTGAACACTGTTTTTAATATTCTAAAAGAATTTATTCTACAAAAATTTAAAGTTGTTCATTTCTTTACACAGATTAGTATCTCATACATTTAAAATGCTGACAGAAAAACAACAACAGAAGCTGAAGATTGATTTACCAAGTTAGAATCTTGTCGCTTTGATAATAACAATTACCAAATAGTAATTTCTCTGAAGCTTTTCTTTACGAATTTCATTCATAAAGTCGGTCTTCGGATAACGTCTTTGTCATTGGTGTCATCAATGATGATGATGATGAAACAATTCTTCAGATAAGCCATAGTGTTATCGTTGGATGATGACGTCTGCTGTCATAGTTGGCATTCCAAATGTAATGATAGCCATTACGTATTAAGGGGAGAATCTTCATCAACACAATGACACAGGGGATTTCTGCTTTCTGATTGAATACAGATGTCAAAAGCATCGTTTTCCTAGATAAGGTTTTACGGGAAATGAAATACAGTGAAAGCATTCCATAATAAGATAATGATTACGAGACAAAAATAGGTAGGAAAAAAAAATGGGGTAAAAACATCAGAAAGATGGATTTTCTACATTCCAGAAAGCTTCACTTCCAAAACTCATGAAAGTTATTGCCATTTTTATTAAAACTTCAATAAGAAATTACTGATCTTTCTTTAAGAGCGAATTTACTCATGAAAAAGTCATGAAAAGTCATAAAAACAATACAAAAATAAGAACCATACATCTAATTATCGCAGCAATATTAGAAAAAAAAATCTTTATGATAAATTGTTCGTTCTACGAAATTAGGAAAATTAATTTCCTAAATTTATAGATTTACCCTAAATCTGCAAGAATTACTGAAATTGTATAACGCAGTTAATTCTAATGAAATAATTATGTTTAGCAGTTTGAAATTTTAATTGTTTAGTTTTTCTATGGGGAATTTGTATCGTATTCAAGCGCTCCACAGAGTCCATGTGGGGAAAAATTTTTCAATATAAAAGTTAGATAGTCATTATCCATTCTCGTTCAAAAGCTGTTATAAGATTATGTTGATTTTTGAAACAATAATTTTTCTAAGGATTAAAAATGAACCTAATATCTTTAGATCGCTTATCACTGTTCAAATAACAATTGGAAAACAAGAGATAAATCTTAATATAGCGGATGATTCATAAAGTACTGGAAAGTAATGGTGGTTTTCACCGCCCCATATCTTTTAAACTACTGCTCATAAAAATCTGAAACTTTTTATATAAAATCATCAAACATATAAGAGTTATATTTTCATGTTATTATTTATTCATTATTATTGAAATTCATTTTATTTGGTTTCAGACACCCATTATATCGTATATTTAAATAACTGTTGTGAGTGATGTTGTTTAAACTCTAAAAGTCTGGATCCAATATTCAGAATAAAATTTAATCTAAATACTTTTTGTCATTAATTCCTTTGTTTAAATTTAAAAAAAAAAACAAAAAAACTATATTTTTTTTTTTTGGAAAATGCATTCTGACAAATGACTTTTTTGAGAGACAGTCGAATAATTTTTTGGATAATAATTTCGGTATATTGTGGATATTTGAACCAGGGGTGTATATAAGGAGGGGGGACGAGGGGGCCCGGGCCCCTCCCGAAATAATGAAGGTATGTCCTGTAAGGTTTTTTTTTTTTTGGTTGAATAGATTTTTTTGGCCCGGGCTCCCCCGCCCCCGAAATAATGAAGGTATGTCCTCCCAACGTTTTTTTTTTGGTTGAACGATAGGTTTCCATGGGGTGTCTACTTAAAATTACTTAACTTAACCTTACATTAATCTTGCCCCCCCCCCCCCGAAAATATATTCTATATATGCCACTGATTTGAATGCAAATAAAATGAATTTCAATAATAATGAATAAATAATAACAGGAAAATGTAACTCTTATATGTTAGACGATTTTATATAAAAAGTTCAGATTTTTATGAGCAGTAGTTTAAAATATATGGGGCAAAGAAAACTACCAGTGCTTTCCAGTACTTTATGAATTACCCGGTATAAAAATGAATGTTTCTTTGTTTGCTTGTCCCGTATGCGTTCATATACCATTCATCAGATTGCGATGAAACTTTGGTGAGTTGCTGTGCGCACGCCCGCGAAGGTTTCTGAATTAGTAGAACCATTTTACAATATATGGTGCGCGAGGTTATATGACCGAGGTTATATAAACCGAGGTTACCTGTTGTGACTGTACAACCACTCTTTTATATAATTAGATTTTTTTCACAGAAGGAATGCGGATTCTTAAAGATATTAGGTAGGACGTAAGAAACAAAACATTTAAGCCTGTTTTACATTTACCATTTCACTCGCCATCACCTGATGGCTGGACATTTCAAATAGCGCTCTTGGTGACGAATTGTAGAACTTGGAAGTCCAATCGATTTGTATCTATTTATTCGAAATTACCGATTACAAAAATGATTTTCGCGATCGGAGGGCATCTTTTCCTTATGTTTTCGTGGATGCTTTCATAAAATGTTACATTATGAATCAAAATCATTTCAGAATTTCGGCTTGAAAATTTGAATCGACAGCGACCGAGCATCACGAAAAGATCTCGCCATTGATCGAGATTTAACGAGACTGAATTATTTATCGAAACTGATTTATCGAAACTGAAAACAAAGAACACAAAACGATGAAAAAAAACATGAATATTTCCTATTTTAATTAATTAAAGACATTCTTTCACCTATCCGATGCATTGACTAAATGGTTTTATATAAATTAATGCTATTTTTTCCGTAAATAAAACGTAGGCATGATGACAATTGAGAAGTGTAAATGTTCCGTTTGATGGAAGGCGTTATGGTAAGTGTAAAGCGATGCACTAATCACTCGCAATCTACCCTGACATGACCTCCGTTATGGCTTGCATTTATGGCGAGTGAAATGGTAAATGTAAAACAGGCTTTACATTATAGACTATTTCTATGTAGAATTCTTTTCTCAAGTTTAATCTTTGCCTGGAATATCTTGATGTCTGCTTTGAGCCTGTATTCAACATAGGCTAGATCTTCTACTAAATTCGTATTCCTGTTTAATCTATTAATTGCTCACATTTCAATGTTTTAAAACAAAACTGGAAAAAAGATAGATTTAAAGCGAAGGAGGAAACGAAAGCAAATTAATAACAACTCAAAGCTAAGGATAGAGTGAATGAGGAAACAAAAAACCGATTTATATAGCAACAACAAAAACTAAATTTGATTAGACTATGCTGTTATTTTCATTTCAATCCGCATTGCAGTGTTTTTATTAATAATATGCTTTCGCAAAAATACAGTTTATCAACTACAGATTTGTAGTTGAGCTTTCGAAACATTTTTTTTTTTAATTTAAAAATAATCAAAAATTTACTCTAAAAGGAGTCCTGAAAAAGTTCTGCGCACTAGAATGAAAATAATGTTTACGATTTCTTTTCTTTGAAACAAACTAATTCATTATTTTTTGATTTTTCATCAGAATCAAATCAAACATTAACTTTACCATTTTTAATTTTACCATTTTTATATCTAACAATTTTTGACAAATCTAAACTTATTTTTAACAATTCTAAGATGTGTTGGAAAAAAAAACCACACATTTTAGAATTGCTAAAAATAAGTTTAGATTTGTCAAAAATTGTTAGATTTAATATATCCTATAAAATTTTATTTTTTTATTTATCGTATAAAAATTTTATTTTTTTATATATCCTTTAGGCTATCTAACGACAAGATTCCAAATTTGATTTTGAAATATCAGCCCAAAGGAAAAAGAGACAGAGGACGACCAAAACTACGATGGAAAGACCAAAATCATCTTCAGAGCTAGGAACAGACAATCATTGTCTATACCTAAGATGTTCAAGACAAGACAAGACAAGACATATATCCTTTAACTTTCTTATTGACATAGAAAGAATGAAGAGGATTTATTTCTCCTTTCGCTTTTAATATTGATATTTTCTATTAATTATTCTTTGTTATTATCGGTACTTACAAAAATAATATACGTCTAAAAAATTACTTAATATTCACTATCGAAAATATCGGCATTTTACTCATTATTAATATTTTCTAAACTACCTATATACAATATTACTATATACACATAGTATATATGGTTTTCAGCGCACTCTCTTGTTCATATTTTGTCTAAGTTGCAGTTATTAGGAATTTCAGCAATTTTCCCTCTAGTTCAAATCCGCCTTACGCCTATCACTTCTGTGGAGATTTTTCCCTTTGAAAACAACAGTAGGACAACCTTAAAACATAATTTAAATTCCTTTCTAATTACTTCAGAATCTAATTTATGAAAGTATTGCAATTTATAATTAATTAAGAAAATAAGAAAACATTAAAATAGAGTTGATTTATAATTCACTAGTCTTTTTTTTTTCCTTTTTTTTTGATCACAGTTTGTTAGTTCTAAATTCTCAGATAGTTGTAATAAGATTTAACTTCATAAAAAGTATTTTTTTCTTATGATGTTTACAATGAGGGCTTTTTTATATTAATGAAATTGATTAAATTAAAGAAATAAAAACTTTGTTTCTTTATTAATACTTTATTATACTCAGTTACTAATGTTTAATTGAAAATTATGATAACATTTATAAGCTGAAAAAAGAAAAAAATAACTTTGGCCAAGACACACATTAAATTTTAAGTTTTTAATCACATTAAAAAATTTTACATATAGGTACAACCCGGTTTCAACCATCTTAAATATAGGACTTCCATATCTGAGAATGATGGCCTTCCTCCTGTAAGTGATAATTGGCTTTTTTTTACTCTTTGCTTAATTTACAAAAATAAAATTGTATTAATGAAGTTGCGTGCTGGCGTGGCCGTGCGGTTTAGCCGGCGGGCTGCCGTTGTGGCCGATGCGCCAGTACCCGGGTTCGAATCCCGGTGGTGGCATGGCTGTTTCTTTCTTCTTCTGTGTTTCGTCCGTTTCCCACCTGGGACTTACTATCTCAGGGTTATCCTGGACGGGATATAATTCTCGTCCCCCCTTTCTTGAATTTCACTAGCCTCGCCCTGACGTTGTCATGTTGAGCTAGTTCCGTGGTCCGTAGTTGGCCAAATTCGATAAAAGGAAGGAAGTTGCGTTATTAATTTGATATTCCTATAAAAAAAGAAATGCTGATATATCCCTATATCAAAGAAACCTTTGAATATATATTCTCTTCAAATTTTAATTTTAGTTCAATTAAATTTATTATTAAGGCTTCTAAGTTCAATTATTTAAATATACTTATCTATTGAAAAAAAAATTCTTTTACTATTTTTATGGCTCAAAATTTTTATTGCTGCTGCTGTTCTAATTCCTGTCATTTTACAATAGTTTAAAACTCCACATCTATTATTTTGAATTTAAAATTTTCAACAATGAAGAAGATAAGGGTTTGTAATGCAACTCAGAATCTGGTCACCACTCTTAGTTGATAGCTAATAATAATTTCTCTTGTAATTCCATGCATTTCTCACGATTTTATTGTTTTTTATTCTTTAAACGAAAAGTTTGTATTAGACATTACATTTATTATTATATAATACAATTCCGTTGTCCTAAATACGAATTGTTAATGCTTATTTAAATCAGAATTATGAAATTCTTCTTTTTATGTATATAAATTTTAAGAAGAGGGATAAGATATCCCTTTCTTTTCGTCTGACGAAGTCAAGCTCGCTAATAGATGACGAAATATTATGTATAAAAGATGTATCAGGAGTAAAGTGTGATATTTAAATAATATAAATATTTTTAAAGTTGCTAGTAATGGCATTCAACTTTACTCTATTATGCTATAATTTATTTTTGTTACGTCTCTATAACAATTATTAGTGATATTTTATATTCGTTGTTAGAAGGAATCTAATCAAAATAGAGCATGCATCAAAGAAATACACAAATTTACAGAAATCTGAAACTGGACTGTAACTTACAAAAACCTTGCGTATTTGCTGAATGAAAGATGATTTGACATAAAGGTGTCTACGTAATTGAAATTATCAATTAGAACTAATGATAAAATTAGTTTATGTAGACACGAATTTAAGATGGCCAGGAAGAATTAGGTATCACATTGACTGATAATTTAATAACTTACACAAATATGATACTTTGCAAGGTGTATCTACTTATTCAAAGTCATTAAAAGTGCTTTTCTTGACACTATACGATTACTTATTATTAAGTTAAATTCATCAGTACAAAATTCATTCATAAGGTTAAAAGAATCATATTTTTTGTTAGTTTGTTTAAAACAAACTCAACTTAACAAAATCTGTTTTTAAAATTCCAAAGTTTATAGCATGCCTTCTTACAGTCGTGTTTAATTATTACAAATATTATTATATATAATTATTGTATTTGACATTGTTTTACACATAGCTTATCAGCGAAAAATTGTCCACCATTTTTCAACACGTATCCATTACGTGTATTTTAATATGTAATAGAATTTTATTATCACATTCTTTGCTATCATATCATTAAAAATAATAGCTTCTTTATGTCTTTAATTTGTCAACAAGCAAAACATTATTTGGATGTTTTCTGTATTTTTCTTGTTTCACCCTTTGTCCAACTGCCAAATGATGATGATAATGGAACAAATCGTAGAAGAAGGAAGTCCATAATTGTGGTTCCAAGGTGCTTTTATTCGAATTCACTCAAGTGTCTTGTTATTCGGAAATGAAAGTAAATACCATCTAACCTGTTATTTGATGAGGGATATAATAGACTCTTCCGATTTCATTTACTTTACCATAATTAGGCTAAGACAGGTTTAATTGCTATCATAGTGTCATAATTCCTATTATTATATTGTTTGTTTTTTTTAAAAAACGAAATAGATCTACTCAGATGAATAATCTCGACTGTTAAGACCCACCTGTCGAAATCGTATTTAATACCATTCACTGAAACAATACAGTTGTTTATATCTTATTAAGTTATATGATATTTGTTTAGTTTTCAATGGATATAAATAATATGCTATTAAATATTTAATCAAGGTATTTTTTTTACCCCTTAATTCTATTTTTTTTTTTTTTTTCTTATTTCAATCATTATTTTTTTTTATTAACTGCTATTTTTTTTCCTTAGCTGTGGCTTAGATAATTTTGGACTATGAAACTATCATTTCGATTTTCCAGACATCTTTAATTGGTGGAATGGTTTGTAATAGTAACAGGCACGTAGCCAGCGGGGGGCTGAAGCCCCTCCCGAAATCTAAACAAAGAAAAATCTCTCAGAGTTGAAATCAAAGGAACTAGAAAATTTTACATTAATGTAAAAATACTAGAAAATTTTACATCAATTTTCGCCTATTACGACATCCACGGAAAGATAGGGATGTTGATATTCTTACTATGGCCAACCACCGCACGACACTTTTCTAGGAATAAGCCCCCCCCCCCAACTCCCCACCCCGAAAGAAAATTCTGGCTACGGCCCTGAATAGTGAAGTTAATATATTAGTTTATTTAATGTCATTTATTCAGGTTAAATGATAGCATTTATAGATAACATTAAATGCCAGCTATCTGTATATTTTTATCCATTGTACACATCAGTATTGTAGGTAAGAGCCGCTACCTAGAGGCATGAATGTCTGTAGATGAAAAATTATGGATAGGAAATGTTTATGACTCTGCTTTGGTAATAGTGATTTAATTTTGAAAGATGTAAAAATAAAAAAGAGAGAAAAAAAAAGTATATTATTGAAAGCACCACAAAAATACAAATAAAGCATCATATATACATAGTAGGTCATTATTTCGATTTTCCTACATAAAATATTCTTTCGTAGTTTTTGTGAATCTGCATGATACCCAATGATTTCTAAATCCACGCTTCTTTCAAGCAGCTTGCCTGCAATTGCTCGAACTTTTAAAAAAAAAATCAAATAAATACAAAAATTGAGCAAAACTTTATTAATATATTAATGAATGTAGACTTGTTCTCAAGTGCTTAACATTATTCATAATGTTCTTAATTTATGTACTCAATCACTTTGGGCGATGGGAATATTACTTTTAAGAACTCTTTATTCCTCTTCCATTATTATTTTTTTCTTAAATCTTTTGAGATATCTTTTCTAGGATTTTTTTTAAGTGTTTAGCAACGCTTAAGAAAAATTATCCCAACTGAAAGAAAAACAAAACTAAATAGTTATATAGTTTGAATATTATCGACATATTATGCTACTATGTTAAATATAACCAAATAAAAGAGATTTAAGAAAGAGATCCAAAGTTATCCAGTACATTTACTCTGTACCTTTACTTTAGTTTGGGTTAAGAATCTGGCGAAAATATTTTTTTTGGCAAAGAAAGAATTTTGCTTCATCTACGATGTTCTGGTTTTTCCACCCTCTGGTTCACGCTCTACCAAATAATCACTACAATAAAAGAAACAAATCACATGAATATTACGAAACTTTGCTTTTCTGTATTTTATACAAAAGATATTGTGTGTTTTTAGATCAATTACTCTACATGCAACGACCGCTGGATGAATGTTAATAATTAGACTTGATAGGGCTATTTTTAACAGATATATAACTCTTCTATTAAAATCGCTTCGTTTTCCTGTAATCAATGATCTATTAAATTCCCCGTTTCCCTGAGGTTACCACACACACACACACACATTCACTTTTCCATGTTTCGAGTGTGTGTGAGTGTGATGGTTCAAAACCGACATAGGCCGGTGACTGATGCCGATTGTTTTCAATTAGGCTTACCATCAAAGAGTAAATATCAATTGATATTGATTTAACAATTGACGCAATCATTTTCACAATATTTGTAAATTTAAATATTATTAATAAAAAATAAATAACATAAATAAATAAATAAATAAATGTGAGCCTAGAAGCAGCGGCTCTTTGTGAGAACTAGAGCAATAGTAACAACGATTTGTGGTTATATTCAGTTACTTATATTACGATTTTTCTTATCTTTGAAAAATTAATTAAAAAAAAAAAAAGTTAGAAATATTTTTGGAACTTCTTATTATAGTCCTACCTGTAATGATATTTTGGAGTTACTGGGACCGAATCTTTGCGATATTTTTGTTTGTATTTATTTCCTCATTCCCTTACAGTTTGTTTCCTAAATTACTTGCAGAATGATAGAAGCTGCTTTGTGAAAAACAAGCATTCTAAAACAATTACTTCCATTTCCTTAAATTTGAAAGTCAAGAAATAAATAAATGAAGAAATGGTGCTTTTTGACAAGAAAAATATTGTAAGCATTACAATATGAAAGGCAACAATGTTATGTGTAACAATATCTGTTATGTTTTCTTTCAGAGTAGGAATTTTGAAGCGCGAATATAAATGGGGAGACAAAATATTTTGAAAATGAGAAAAAAAAAAAAATAATAATAAGTCAAAATTGTAAATCTATATCAACGTTTTGGTTTTTTTTTCCAGAATTTGTTAATTATTTTTTTGAGATTTATTCGAATATATCATGATTGGCCTGTTTTGTTAATGGAAAAGATTTGTAAGTCTGGTTTATTTCTAGTCTTATTTATTCTGATTTTTTAATTATATTTATTTTAATAATCCCTAGTTTTTAAATTGTATTGTTTCAATGTCTTCAAAAACTCTTTTTTTTTATACCCCAATAAATTTAATTTGACGAAATCCTTATCACCGAAGATAGTCTTACGATGAATTCCTTATTTATTTAGTGGAATGACAATTCTCTTTCTGCGAAAATTTTCACGATTTCGGATCATAACTTTAAGAATTTTTAAGTTTATGAATTTTGTTATAGGCCTAATAGTAGAATTCGGTTTCTTGAAAGCTTCTTAAAAATTTATAGAAAAATTAAAATCGAATCTTGGTCGTTATGGATAAGTATAGGAGGTCCAAAATTGGGGTTAACGGAGAATGTAATCTCTCATTATAGTCTATCCGAAAAAGGATATCTAATATACCCTATGTTGTTGGGTTTTTTTTTCTGGTTGGATTACTTCGAAAGAACATTTGTAAGTCTTCATTCCGTATTATTGGGCCTCATACAGTTATTTGTCGTACTCAAATATAAACAGTAAGTAACTCTATTATTATTATGTATTTAATTATCTTTAAACTAAAAATTTAAGTTTCAATAGGCCTATTATTAAAGGAAGAATAATTCAGATTTTATATATAGCTTATGCAAGCTATAAAATAAAGAGTTTGAAGTTTTATAAAACATATATATATATTTATTTATTTATTTATTATTATTATATATTATTAATTTTACGAAACTTCAAACTCATTATTTTTATAGCTGAAGACATACGTGAATTTTAGAAATGAATTCGCAGTTAATTTACAACAAGACTTAGTTTATATATATATATATATATATATATATATATATATATTATATTATATTATATTTGAGAATGTGAATAAACGAATGCATCCTACGTATTTTTCTATAAAAAGATAATTCAGAATTTTAATCAAGAATTACAATGAGAAGTACAGTTGTAATCTAAAACTTATATATGAAATTCTTTAATATCAATAAAAACTTAAAATAACTATTTTAATCTCTATAAAACTTAAAATAACTATTAACTATCAAATGTGTGATTGTCGAGGGAAGGCTGGAGAGGGCCCACGAATAGACATGGAACGGAACTCCTTCTAATCTCTATTAAATCACGTGAGGAATTCAAAGTTTCGACTTACGAACAGATTCCGCTGTTTATAAATCTAGGACTTACGAACAGATTCCGCTGTTTAGTAAATCTAAAACATTCTTCCTATTGTTTCTTTTTTAAAAAAAGATATTAATAGCAACAGATCGTTTCAAGAAATTTTATTAAAATGAAGTTATATATTGTAGATTTTTTTTTATTGTTATTATTTTTAATAGAATATCAAAAAAGAAAAAAAAAAAATGCAAGAGGAATTTAAATTTGGAATCATTAGGGTTTCTATTCAGATGAGGCATCGGAGAATCCGTTTAACGGCAATCGTATTGTATTCTTTTCTCTGGATTTTTTTTTCTCTCTCCTTTTCCGTTTTTTTGTTGGAGATGTGGAAGAAAAAAACGCTAATGCATAGACGTAGGACTCTTTTTAAAAAGCGCCGTATCTTTGTGATGAATGGATATGGTTCCAAAGTCGGAGGCTGTTCGCGAACCCAAAGAAGCGGAAAAAGCAGTGGAAATTTAAAGGAGATTATGTAAATATTGGAAATTATTTACTTAATTACGCGCACATCAGCTATGTAATCGTAGCAGGCGTGTTCCTCAGTCACAAATAACCTGTTACTCATTATCTTCACACATTATTGAATGTTCAATTATGGCTAGAATCAATGTAGACTCAATTCTGCGCAAAATTGCATTCCTCACATTCCAACAGCGCCGTACATCGCACGTCTGCTTAATTGCGCTTGCGCCATTGTTGCGCTGTACGGATCCAGCGCGCAATTTACCGAAATCGATAGAAATCACACTGCCAGGGTCAGTGAAATATGCTCTTCGAGGTGATCTAATTTCACCGAATAATGGATTTCTTCCCCGTCGGAACGGGAGGGGGAGGCAATCGTCGCGGCCATTGTTTACGCGGACCCCGTCTCTCCGCGCCGATTTTCGCGGGTTAATGAACAGATAGAGGCCCTTCGCGCGCGGGCACTTTTTTTCCCGTCCATTACCCGTCGCTTTAGATCGCCTTTTCGTCGAAATTTTTCCACCCTCGCATTATAAACGGTGCAATTAAAATTCACGCCTTCTTGGGCCTGGTCTTGCTATCACTGCCACGCTGTTTCTTCGCCCGATTCTCGCCGTTATCGGCCACTTTTACGACGCCGAGTTGTGTCGATTGCGCACCGCTGAGAGGTTCGGCGGCGATCCGCGGAAAGTACGACCGGAGATAAATCGAGCACCGCTTTGGCAGCAGCGAAGGCCTTATTTTCCCGGCAATTTGACTTTCAATCTGGCCGACGATAACCTGGAACGAGATTTTCAACCCCGATGAACGGAGGGAACAATGAGGGCAGGAGCGGGTGGGCAGGGGAGCCCAGGCCAATAGGGTCTCTGCCTAATGCGGCATCAAATTTTGGAAATTGGCCCTGTTCCGTTTACGGCAGGGTGGGTGGGTTGTATTTCTTTTGGCGTTTCTGCCACGTCAACCCCCCCCCCCCCTCGCAATTCCGTGTCTGCCAATGGCGTGGGCCAGAGTCGCTCGGAAGGCGCGTTCGTGCTGTCAGCTTTCGCGCCACTCCGGGTAAACAAACATTGGCGGCGGCGGCCAAATGGCGCAGGGCTCTGTGGTCTCAGCAAATCGGGCTTTTCGCTCGATGTAGTGTTGCCCGCCCGCGGGGATCGCAACCCGTTGCCGCGAGAGAAGAGGGCTATCATTTTTAAATAAAACTTACGAGCCATCTTGTTACGCTGACGTGACAGCTGTGAGTGCAGGCAGCCATTAGCGGGCCTACCATGCAGTTACTATCCCGGTGGTCCGAAGCCGAAGCCACCAATTGCCTGTCATGATTCCGCATAATTATAGGTCCACGCCGGCCTGAGCGCTTGCCGAAGAATGCCACTAACGACATCTGACACTATTAATAATTAGATGGAGGGGTGGAGGGTCGGCCGTGCGCTTGTGTGGTCTTTGTTTGCGCAGCCCTCACCTGCCAGCCCCCCTGCGGACCCGACACGACCTTCTCACCGCTTGTCACGAGTACGCCGAGTCATGTGACCGCCGATCGGAGGCATTCCTCCTCGCCGACCCTGCGGGCTCTTGGCCCGGGGAATTCTCGAGCTATTCCCGTTATCGTATGACTTCATTACCGGCGGATTCTTATAATTTCTTCGCGGGCTAAATGAAAAAGCTCAACTCTGCCTCGAATCGCCAATCATTAATCTTGTAAGCAGTTTATTACGGGATCGCAGAAGTAGGTAGGATCGATGGGAGCTTCGATCAGAGCAAGAGACGGCAAATCCTAAGCTCGTGGTCTCTAATTATCGAGGTTAAATGGACAAAAGCTAAATACACAGAAGATTACACAAGATTGAATATAATCGCTGGTCCTTTTAAAAAAAAAATGAAATCTTAAAAATAAATAAAGAATTCTTCCGATGGGATCAGTGGGTTAGACAATTGGCTCTGAAGACACTTTATACTGGCCAATTTGCGAAACAAAGTTTGCAGAAGTAATTGGGGAAATTGGGATTTTACGGTTCAGCCCTCAATAGAAATGCCATTCTGTTTCATTCTATGCTATTAACTTTATTTTTTTTTTTTAATAAGCAATTTTACGGTCCGTACATCTCTCTCTGCAATACCTAAAAGTTATTTTTAGCAAATCTCTACATAGACAAGTGGTAGGAATTGAATTGTCGAAATTAAAAATTGTCCATCTTCTTGGTAACAGCCTTTGGGGAGGAAAAAAAGAAGGTAAATTATCAAGACATAGATAGTTCTGAATCTAAGAGTCTAGATTAAATGCTATTTTATTCGGAAAAGGAGATACTTTTGAGATACACATAAAGTTAATCTACAGGTGAACTGGTCTTAACAGTTCGTATCATCAGTGCATCTTGTAAAATCTAGACAGGTTAAGTCAAATATCTATTGCCAGTGGCTTTTGTATATTTATTTATTGGGAATCATTTGCAAATGATGATAATTGTGCTACAGTGAACCAACTTTATAGTTGATTAATTTAAACAAACAGAAACATTTTATTCTTGCAGACTGCTGGTCTATGTTATTGATTCCTGTGCCCAGAGAAGAATTGAACAAGAATTTAATATTGTAATTTGATGTCTTTTATCCATTATGCAGAATTTGTAGTCGCATTATCTGTGATAAAACACTTGATAAACTGGATTTATTAGAAATCAAGTAATCCAGAAGTAAATATTACATGGAATAGAATCTACATGTCTGCTTACATGAAGATACATGTTCTGGAAGATACATGATTAGGAATCATGTAAAAAAAAAAAAAAAAAATCAACTTGAGGATTCGTTACTTTTCAACTTAGTAGCGTATGTAGGATTCTATTTCGGGGGACCAGGTTAAGAAACTGATTTATTTATTTAATTATTTGTAATTATTATTTTTTTTTTTTGGCTAGCAATACTTCAGTTGTCTTTCGTTGAAAAGACATAGTATTTAAAAGGAAATTAGTTGCTATCTTCAGGCGTTTGAGGATTCGGATTCAAAACGGAGTTTTCTCCCTCACAGGCAGTAATTACGAATTTCACAGGTGATCAATCCAAACTAAATGGTTTCTTTCGTTTATTAAGGGTCAATATTCACGAAGACCAACAATCAAAGCTAACACAGATTTTTATCTGATTTAATATTAAATAAAACAATAATAAATGTATTAGATTCATTAAAGTAGTTGCGAAGAAGCTATTTATTAAAAACCAATAAAACAAGAATATCCTGAAAGAACTTAAAGAATACATCCCTTAAATTGTTGCTTTTTTTTTTTTTTTATTTATTTAATTTTTATGTGTTTTTATAAAATTGTGGGATAAGATTACGAAGAAAAAGATTTCGTGAAATTTGTAAAATTAAATTTCTTTATTTTCTATTTTATGAAAAATTTTTCCTAAGTAACTTATTTAATTTTGCTTAAATTCAATCAATTTGAACCATATCAAAGCACGTGCACAGGATAATTGGATTAATAAACGGATTAATACACATTGTTGGACATCGACAGAAGTCATTGTTTTGCTTCTAATTCTTTGACATTAAATTCTCAAAGTAAATTAACATATTTTATATAAATTTATATTCCGAAAAAGTTCTTTTAGCTGCAAAAGTTAATCATTTTTGCTTCATAAATATCCTTCAAGAAGATATATTCAATAGTTCTTAAGTTTTAGGAGAACATAAACATTTACACATATTGTCTTATAACTTAAGTCTAATTTTTCTTAAGAAAATAAGCTAAAAAAAGGATATATTAAAAAGGTAAAAGGGATAAATATGTTATTCTATTTAAAAACTAATGGAACAGAGGATTTGTGATTGAAATTTTTAGCAGCTGAAAAGTAGCCTAATATTAAAATAAAATCCTATATTATTTCTTTTACACTAAATTTAATACATTACCCATAAAATTACCCATAAATTTACCCATAAAAGAAATCTACAATAGATTGGAGAGCACCTGTCAGCTGCAACAACACCAAATTAAGAAGGGAACAGTCCAGAAAATTCCATGGTTTCGGTTTAATTCCAGCGTAGAGATCCAACCGTAAATGACTGTTATTGTTGTTGTTGTTTTTCCCACCAATTTGATTTGGTTTTGGCTTTTTAGGGAAGACAGAAACCGAGGAAGCAATTGGTCAGAATTTCTCACCAAGTGTCAGTTTGCAGCTCCAAGAATTGTAATTATGGAAAATTTGTTAGAGTTCATAGCAAAGCACGAATATTAACATACAGGTGCTTTAAGAAAGATAGGATTATAAAATTCAAGCCTGATATAAACAGATTATCACTTCTTGGATTAAGAAAATGATATTAATACTCAAAAACAACGAAGACCAATTGAGATTGTTTAATAAAAGAAATGAAGCGTTCTTATCATTGTTACCATTTATTCAATTCCTCAAAAAACTTGATGGTTTGCTTTATTTTGGGTTTGAAAAAATAAATAAAAATATGTCTGTACATTCAGAAACTGAAATGTCAGGATATTTTTAATTTTTTTTATACAAATAGTAGCTTCAAAATCTCCATTCGCTGAAAATAAATTAAAGCCGCAAGTAAATAAATAGTTACCTAAATCCAATTAGACTAATTTTAATCGTAAAATGCATGAATTACATGGATTATTAATATGCTGTTAGACAGAAGTGTTCGATTGTGTTTGTTTCTGTGGGAAGCAAATTTGGTTTTCTGTAGGAAATTTTTGTCCCGCCTTCACTGCAATTTCTTACCGAGACCTTACTGGCCTACGGAAAATTTTTCAAAAACATAGATTATCTTTTGTCCATAAATGTGGACATCACTTTTCAAGGGGATCCATTCAACGGCTTAAAAATTAAAAGAAGAAGAAGTAATGAAAGGAAGATATATAGAAATTTACCCCCCCCCCCCCCACACACACACACAGTGGTTTAATGTGCTTCACTTTCTTTAAGAAAGTAAGTAAACAAAAATACACAATGAAAGAATTCAGTTGAATTGTAGTATTTCAAAGTTTTTGAGGCATGGGAAGTCCAAGAAGTTGTTTTACGGTGTAATGTGTACCATTCCATAAAAAAAAAGAAAAAAATTAAGAACCCAAAACTACAAAATGTAATTTTTAAGTCAAAACTAGCATTTGCATATTTGTACAGCAAAGAATATAGTAAGAAATAACTTTTTTAGCAGTCAAAATATGACGAGTTAGCAATGTACAATGAAGAAATTGATCGTTTAAAACCTTAGATGTTTATTAATGAATGTTAAAACAAAACAAACAAAAAAAGCTTAATATAAATAATTCTTCACTCTCCCGCTAGAGCGACGCCACCATCGAGCGTTCGCAGGACAATGTTTCCTGCTTCAGTCTAATCTTTAAAAAACAGAGCTTTAATAATTTTTAAAAAAAACGCATAGGCTACATAACAATATTTAATTATGTAAAAAATTGGATTTCATTAATCACAAAATTTCATGATTAGCTTGCAAGATTTAATCAAATCTTAAACTACAAAGATTAAGATTTCTTGAAATTGTACTGAATACCAATCGTCAATATATTGAGGTTATTCCGCGATCAATAAATCATACATTGCTGTATAAAGAATTTTAGATTAGAGCGTTGAAAGGCCAATTTAGAAAAACATCAACAAAAAAAAAAAAAAAACCTCCAAAAAAAAAGTAGGGGGAAGTGAAGACCCCTCGACACACTGTCAACCAAAAAAAGCAACTTCTTTTCTTCTAATTCAGGAGAGAAGGTCTAGAGTTCCCCTCCCCCCACGCCTCTTTCTGTATCAAAATATATAAGATAGTAAGAATGTATTCCTGAATAAAAACAAAACAAAAATGTACAATGAATCTTTGAACTACTGATTCATCAAAAATAAGATAATTAGAAGGAACAATTGATTTAAAGTTCTCTCCCCGCCCACAGTCCAATTAGTCATTAATCACGTTTTAGAGTTAGTTGGTTGTTTTGACATTGTTTTGGGTTTACAAATGAAGTTGTTTTGACAGCCTGGTGTCCAATCGGAATGAAACAGGGTTCGATATTTTGAACGGTTCCTTGACGGGGGATGGAGGAGTTCTTGTCAGCGCTGCCCCCTGCCGACCATCCGAACAGGTAGGCCGAGTGTAAATCAAGCGGTCAAGCAGCGTGGGAACCTAAGATCGTGCGTTTAGCCTCCCATTGCTCATTAGATACGTTCCACGAAACACCTTATCTCTACACCCGCGCCTTATTGAAGCCCGCCCTCGCTCGTTTCCGTAAACTCTCCATCATTAACAGCGGAAAACAATACAATTAGGAGCGATTATAACAGTGATTCTCTAGTTTATTAATGATTTCTTGAAAGCTCGAAGATCTAACAGTAATTACGAAAGATTCAGTAAAAACTCTAGAAAGAACTGGAAACGTTAAACAAGTAGAAAAAAAGTATCTACGAAAATAGTGTGTGATTAGTCCTTCACTAATTTTATTCACCTGTATAAGAAATCAATTGAATGACTTAAGATTAATTGGTTGAAATGGTTAATGACCCTATTAACACTGTGCCTCTCAATCTGTGGTACGCGTATTCCAAGAGATACTAATAGGAGCAATCGAGATTAGGTGAATTCGGTACTGGGGAACAGATACTAAAACAAAAACAACATTTTTTTTCTTTTTAGTAAAGATAATCCAATGAAAACCTAATAAATAATAAGTTCAGAGAAAGTTTGTTTTTAAGATGTTCCAATAAATAAGTTACTGTGAAAGAAATCATTCAATTTTTCTCAATCATAAATTGAGATGGAACGAAAGATTTGAAAGGTTTTTCTGTAAGTTAATGCTTTTTTTTTTTAATCAACAAATTAATTTCATAATTACCCTCAGGCTTACAAAAATTATCGAGAATGGACTGCTTGGGAGGAGTACTCGGAAGTTGAGAACCACTTACTTTAAAATAGGAAAAAAAGAAATTTAAAAGCCAACATTATTATTATTATTATTATTATTATATTTCAAAATAATTCATCAGTATTCAAAATTTTGCTCAATTAGAATTTCTTACTTGTAAACACAAATGTTCGTATATAAAAATAACTTACATTTTCTGATAAACAGAGGAATAAAAATTTTTGTTCGAATTGTTAAATTTTATTGACTAATCTATTGATGAGTGAGCGTATAAATTTCTTCCATATAAATATTAATTCTATTTTATTAATTAATTTTGATTGATGATCGTATGAGCCTTTCTTCTTCTGTGCCTAAAGGAAAGCGGATAATGCTTCATCCTTTATGGTATTATTTTGTAGATCTCAACGCGGTTAAAAAAAAAAAAAAACACAACAATTTTAACTACAACAATTTTAGAGAAGGAAAAACAGCATATTGTAAATTTAAAAATGTTTTGTTCTAATTTAAGGCTTACAATTCTTTAAAGATGGCGAATTTTCAAAATTAAATATTTGAGTTGAGGCTTAAGATTTAAATTTTCACAAAAAACACGAGCATAATAAAACAAAATTAAAAAAAAATAAAATAAATAAATAAAGCTTTTATCTCAATAACTAACTAACTAACTAAATAAATAAATCTGTGAGGAGTTATATTCTAAAGTTCCCAACATGAAAAATCATGACGTACCCAGGATTGCGGAATGGGAGGGGTTAGGATGTCGAAGTCATTTAACTAAACAAAAAAACGCCATGGCCTTTCCCTGAATGGGTTAAAGATGCAGTTTGCAACCAAAAATAAAGATACAAAATCTTCCAGATTTCTTCCATTTTCGGATATAATAGGGGTAGGGGTTCTAATCCCTACCAACCTTCTCCTTCTTATGTCAAAATGTAAAAATATGGAAGTACATTAGTATTGTAATTATTAATATTGATGCTCACCCTAAAGCCTAAAATCGTAGCTTGTTTTATTCCGAACAGTCAGATACTGTATTTCTTTGGGTAAACAATGCTGAATTGTCCCAATTTTCATAAAACCTGCTTTCTCATATTGAAGCAGCTCTTAGCGATTTTCACATTAACAAAAAAACCTAAAAACTATATTAAAATTTCACTTGAAACACGATAATTTATAACGGCCATTGAAACACGAAAATTTTCATTCGTTTTCAAACGAGCATAATTTTGAGTAAGATTTTTAATTTATTACTAAAAAACAAGCATTTACAAGTAATTTGAAAGTTTATTATTATGTAATCTTTCCTCTGAGTCTCCTACTTGCCTTAGGCATCTTTTTTTATCTATTATTAAACCTGCTTTACTTTTAATATCCACAAACAAGTTTGTTTAAAATAACTTTGATGGGGATTCATGTTGACAATGTATTTGTGTCTGCCCTATATTTATCCGTCTCTGCCGATTGCCAGCGCTGTAGGGCGAAATAGAGTATCAACCGTGATGAAATAATTACCTTAATTGCCATATCCTATAACTGACAGAGACAAAAAGAAGAAACATAGCTTCATGTTGTTATTTTTTTTCTCTTTATAAGTTATATCTTACATAACTCGGAATTACTATCAGATCCTGAGTTACATCATCTGTATCAGAAGCTTCGTTTTTCTTGCTGAAGATGTATTTTTAATTAAAAATTAGTAAAAAAGTATAATAGAAATTCTTTTTTAATTTAAAGAAAAATAGTTAGCATATTAATTTTAATTTTTAATTTATTTTTTTTTTGGTTAAATTTTAAGGGTAATGTCAATACCGGTTGACTGCAGAGGTCTTGTTTACATATTATGTAGGTTCTATGCAGTGAATGATTTGTCGATATTTTAATATTTTAAAGTGCTTGCTTTACAAATAAGTAAACGAAGTTTTCAACTAAATTATGATATTAACAAGGAAAAAAAAGAATCAGTAAATGGCGCCAATGAACATTCACTAATGTAAATCATTAGAGTAATGAAGCCTGACCATTGACCCAACACATTTGACTGTACTTTCTTGTACACAATGTCCAAAACATGTTTATTAGTTGTCTTAATATTAATGCAGCTTGATAACAATTTTTTTTATTGCGATATCATAATATTTATGCCCACCATCATTACAAAGTTGACGCAGTAAACATTAATACGGTATTGTAAAGTCTACTAAGCCATCCCCCTGTCTACCCTTGTTAAGTATGAGAAAATCCAAGAAGAATCGATTCCAAGCGGTTATGGCAAAAAGTAATATTTTATTCCTTTTTGAATGAGCTCATTATTTGATAGCGCGCGAACAAATAAAATAAAAGTAGGATTGGATATTGGGGGACCAGCAGTAGTCCAATGGTTAGCGTTCTTGACTGCGAGGACGAAGGTCCTCGGTTCGAATCCTATGCAAGGCGAAAAAAAAAATATAATCTGACTTCCTTAGCAAGGGAAACAAATAATTAATAATAGCGCCGGACAGACAGAGAAATTAAAGATTTTAGGGATATAGATTGTAAATATATCTGTGACTTTTGAAATCCTACAGATTCTCAATCTAAGACCAGAATCTAGAGCCAGTAGGAATTTAGGATGCCTTTTCATAAATTCTAATAGGAAAAAAAAAAGCTGAAATCTAAAACTGTAATTTTTTCAATACAAAACATACCAAAGTTAAAAAGATAAAAATATAATATCAAGTAAAAATAAAAATGCAAAGAGAAAAATTTTGAACCTCAAGCTAATTACGTAGCTATAAATTTAACATATGGAATGCGAAACTGCGTTAAAAAAATTAAAAGAAATCGTGCAATTACCGTATTTACTCGCATAATTTCCCCCATCGCGTATTTTCCTCACCCCAGTTTTTGTGGATTATAAAATTCAATTTTTATTTTTATCGCATAATTTCCCCACCTCTACTTCAATGCGTTTCCAACATGACGTCATGCGGTGAGCAGCTATAAAGATGGTGGGCTGCGCTGCATGAGTTACGAAATTACGTCACAGTCGCACACACACTTCCGTGCATGCCTATTGCTTAACTGTACTTTGAAGAAAAAACAAATGGTGAGATGTGATTTCTTATATTTTAAATGTTGCATGTTAATAAAATTGTTGTTAATTACATTTCTTGCTTTAAAAAATCAATATTTAACATGGTTTTCCTTACACTTTCACCATATTTTTTTACCTCAAATTGAAAAACATCGCGTAATTTCCCCCCCCCCTTTTTTTTGTCAAAATTTAGATGAAAAAAAAGGGGAAATTATGCGAGTAAATACGGTAAAAAACTTTGGTTGTAAGTAATATATTAGTATGGTATAATTGGCACGCCAGCTTAGGAGCCTAGTCAGAGCCAAAACTGCCCCAAGACGCATTTTCAGCTTTTCTATGTAGTTTGTGCTTATTTAACCAATAACGGTACTTTGCAGGAGACTTTGTATTGACAGTTTTGGGCATTTATGAGTCAAATCTCTATCGAAAATCAAGAGGAAAATCAAATTTGGTAGTTTTTATCTAACATTAAGATTTCAGAATGATTAAAGTTCTTTTGAGTTATTACGATTTCTGCATGTTTTTTGCTTTTAGCTCTTGCCAATTGGCCAGATATGCATCAAAATCACTTAAGACTTTCCTTGTAGCAATCTAAAACTTTTTGAGAAATTTCAGCATTCTAGATTATAGAGTTTTTGAAATAACTTGAGTTAATTGACGGAGACATGCGTATCTCGACTTGCAATGATTTATTCATTTCAAAAATTTTTTGTTAAAACCTTTTTTCCTTTAGGGGAGGGATACAAAGGGTAAACCAAATCTGTAACACTAGTAAGTAAAAAGAAAATAGACTATGTAGATGTACTATAATTTAAATTTCAAGACCACAATGTCTTGTCCAGTAATGCTGATGAAAGCCTATGTGAACACACACAGTATTTGTAGGTTTTTCTTTTTTAATGCATAAATTCGTTTCTTATTAACAATTTACCCCTAGTGACATTTTGAAAACTATTTCCTTAACTCGTCAATTTCTCCCGCCTTAACATCGTAGCTCTAATCAAAATGTAGTTCTTTAGCTATTGACGATTAAGATTTTTTTGTGTTTCGCTTTTGTGGCAAAAGACCTCAAAAATGACAAAATGCTAACCAATCTATATTTATGAGCAATCTACGAAGAAATCTACAAGAATTGTATTCATGATTGCCCTCCGTGTGTCTAACAAACACCAATATTACGAATTAGAAAAAATCAGAAAAAAAAAGATTACTGAATTCGTCATTGGAAATTATTTTTTATATTTTTAGATTTTTATACTGACAGGATTTCAATAATGTTTAAATGTTTTGAAGAAACGGCATTAATATCAGAATAAAACAACGTTTTAGACTATTCAATTGATAACCGCATGTTTACCTCAGTATAATTATCCTGAACATGGTTGGGAAATGCATTTGTCAGCAATATTGAAGATCAGAGAAGCACGCTCCATTTAGAAGAGGTTCTGCGTAAAAAACCATCTCCCGCCCATTTTATGTTGTATTTGTATCATGTGATTATGCAGAATTCCAAAGATCTGTTTTCAATTTTGCAAAATAAACGACTGTGTTGTAATCAATTGTCCTCTTTAGAAAGTTGTTTTCAACATATGGTATTACTAGAATGATCATTTTCAGACAGCACGTGCTTATTTTGGCTTCATTTCTCTCTTTTTTTTTTGTTTTCATTTCAAAAAAAAATTTCATATATATTTGGTTCCTTGATTATTTGATCACTATTGTTTGTAATAATATCTGATATTTTGATTATTGTGAGAGTTATATTTTTCATTCTGGATTCGCCATATTTTGATTTCATATATTTTGGACTCAAACAAATCCTATATTTTTAACCAATAAGCATCTCGTTTTTAATTTTATGTTACTGTTTACTTTTTATACCTTATAGTTTTATTTCAGACAATCTTATATTTCTGATTATTTGATTTCATACGTCAAAAATATCAAATTTTGCTTTCATACGTTAAAAAAAATATCAAATTTAGCTTTCATACGTTAAAAAAAAATCTCAAACGTAGCCTTCATACGTTAAAAAAAAATATCAAATTTACCTTTCATACGTTAAAAAATCTCAAATTTATCATAGCTTTCATTCGTTAAAAATCTCAAATTTTGCTTTTCTACATTAAAAAAACCTCAAATTTTACTTTCATACTTAAAAATCTCAAATTTTGCTTTCATACATTAAAAAATCTCAAATTTTGCTTTCATACGTTAAAAATCTCAAAATTTGCTTTCATATAATAAGTCCTATTTTGATTTTTATATGGTAGAAGCCTATCATATTTTTTTCATAAGATCATCTTATATTTCGGTTTGATATAACTTCTGATATTTTTTTTTATTTCCTGCTGTATCTCAAACAAAATTTTGAAAAGTTAAATGTTTGTAAATTAAATTTTTTTTCTGTAATCAAAATTTGGGTTTTTAATAATAAAGTTAGAAAATGCTAAACAACGATGAAAATCATGCCACTTTATCACATTATGCCAATTTACGAATTGTTTATTTTGATATTCTATTCGATATTCTATTCGCTCACAATATATTTCATGTATCTGAAAAACTTAAACTTTTTAAAAAAAAGTCCAATCTTTCAATTCATTAGCTTCGTTGGTCTAACGTTCTCTCAACAGCTAATGCTATTGGAATTCCAATATATTCAATGTTAAATAAGCTTAAATATGTATGATTTAAACAATTTTTTCCCTAGTAAAGCTGCTTTTGAGAAAGCACTTACATTTATCTCGTTCTCTTGATCTTATTACGATAATTATAGTTTAGTTTATAAAAATTACTAGTTGGCAGACGTTTATTTTGGTGTCAGTAGGCCTGTGATATTCAACAGTTTCTATTCCTAATTACAATAATTAAAAAGCTTGTTGAAATCTAGATTTTTCTTGCTTACGATTTTTGAAAAGAGGGAAGTAAAATTTCCTTTGATTTCACGAGAAAATACAATGACACATTTAAATAATTACAAAACCAAAATCGTCTCGTTTTTGTGAGTTGAGAAATTAAGAAATTCATATTTTTAAAATAGATTCTTATTATTATAAAGTCTGTTGAAAATAACAGTAAAATGTATAGTAATTGAGAATTGATTTTTACACTTAATTTGGCATCCCCCGTGTTTTGGCGCCTTTGTGCAGTGCACAACTTGCACACTTGCTTGCTTGGTTCTAATGGAAATGATCAATTCTAAAGATCTCACTAGTTTATTGAAGATTGTTTTTTAAAGTCACAAAAAGGATCGAAGTAAAACTTGCCAAATTACAAATAATAATTCAGTTTTTTGTAGTTAAATTAATTTAACAGAATTACTATACTGAACGTGTTACGCACACTGGAGATTTAAAATATTTTTATTAAAAATTTATAAAATATAACACACGAGATGAGTTTTGTGATTTTAATTTTCAATTGTATTTTTTTATGTCTTTCAATCGAAAACATAAAAAACAGCTCAAAAACAAAAAATTAGCTTTTATAAATATTATATTTTTGTTACATTTTATAATTTTTTAGTCAAACGGACTATATATGCAGTTGTGCACAAAATTTTTTTTAGTTATGTATTATACAAAAAATTATTGTAAGTTTTTAAATTCTTTAAGATTCAGTTTTATTTTTATTCAGGAAAGTAGTATCAAAATCTGATAATATACTAAACAGAAACATATAATAAATTTAACTGAAATTACTATGGTAAAAGTGTTACAGATCTGGCTTACTTTCTTCGTAATTTTGCAAATATATAAAGATATAAGAGCTTTTTTGATTAACAAGATTTCTACATTTTGACACATGAAGCTGATGATTCAATTGGAGCCTTTAAAAATAAAGGGGTTTCACTGTTAAATAATAAACATAAATACGTATTACCCGCATTTTTTCTGATCATAATATGAGACTGTTGTGCTACCATTATCAGAGCTTAGGAAAAGAAAAAACAAAAAAAAATTACAATTCGATTTTTTTTTTTTGCTAATTAAAATGCTTTAATATTAATCTAGAACTTTAATTTTATCATACTAATCAAGCTTTAAATTGTATTTACAGTTACGTAGTTTGTTTTTTTTTAAACGTGACCCACCATGCGTTTTATAACTTGAATATTTTGCATCTTCCTCTTTTACAATTCAAAATTTCATCTAAAGTTATACAGTACAGCTCAGAATATGCTCTGAAATGCTATTTAAAACTATAAAACATCATCATAAGGGGAGGACAAAAAAGAAAAAAAAAACCAGTTAACTTCTAATAACTAGTTATTTGTTGATCATCGGAAGCGCAGTGGTATCTCAAAAGAAAAAATGAACAATAAAAAACTCACCAATGAAAAATCAGTGAGAAAATTCATTGAGTCCTACGCACTGCTGGCACATAAATTTTCTCACTAATTTTTCATTAGGAAGTTTTTTATTGTTCATTTTTCGTTTGAGGCACCACTGCGCTTCCGGTGATCATTCATATTAGCCTCAGTACTCAGATCTCGTTGTTTATTGGCGACTGCTCCTGGCTGATGATCACCAAAGAGCGTGAAACAGCTGTTCCAGAATGTCACTTGGTTAAACAATTTGGTCTCACCCATTGTTGTTTAGTTATTTGTTAGTTTAGAGAAAGATATTAACAAATTTCCTAATTTTGCTTTGTCTATCTATCTGTAATTCTGAAATAAAGTTGTGGCACGGGCAAAAAAAAATCTGCAAAACGTCATTTTGGCCTTTGAAAAGAGGTTGAGAGCAGGAATAGGGAGCCATTGTGCCTCTGAACTCATTATAGAATCGATCTTATGTTAAAATGTGTAAATGAAGCAGCATAACTTCCTTAATTTGTTTGGACTGTTTATCGATAAGGAATGATGATGGTTTAAGATAATTGAGAAAAGATTGATGGAACGATAAACGAAGAGAGTAAAAAAAGAAGAAGAATTAAAAAAAACGAAAAGGTAAACGAAGTAACCCAAATAGTGATGTGTTCTTGCGCTCAAGGAAGGAAATAAAACGAGAACGAAAGTTTCTGAAAAGGAAATGGAGATAACGATCAACAAAGAAAACAAAATAATGTTGAGGAAAGAATCCAATGAAAGATTAAAAATGGAATTTAAGGAAATATATTGGAAATGTTTGAAAGGAAATTACTTTTTAAACTCTCAAAATCTTTTATTATTGTTATTATTTTATATTAATGTATCTCTGATTACTTTAATATCAAACGTTGTAAAAAAAAAAAAAAAACCCCTATAATTGCTTGAAAGTTATATTTGCTTCTAAGTTATATTTCAAATGTTCATTTCATATAGGCATATCTAATAAAATACACTGTATAAATATGGATTAAATCCTTCTTCTATTGGAAGGTATAAATCTTATCACGATTTTTAATTTACTTATTTATTTAAAAATTAAATAAAAAAAGAAATTAAATTTAAAAATTAAAAAAAAAATTAAAAGTGAAAAAAAAAATATTGTATGAATGTGTTTTTGAATGCATTTTGAATAAATGTATTATACACACACACACATATATAGATATGACTAAAATTAAAAAGAACAAAGTCCATTAGTACTGCGTTGAAGTGGGAATATCCAAATTATTTAAAACTTATACTGGTTGCTGTTGATGAAGATAAATAGGCATTATCCTTGCAGAAACAGAAATATGGTTTTTGAATTAGTTTTACAAAACGTATTTAGACATAATTTAGATATAATCTTATGGATTTTGTTTTCATTCAGATGTTCTTAAGTTATGAATTTTGTATTTTAATAATTAATATACTATATACATAAATACATAAAAATACACGCACATAAAAAAAAAAAAGCCTTGCTTGTTACTGGATAGCAAGCACTATCCTCCCAAACGGTAATGATGAATTCTGTCAATTACTTACTTGTTAAAACAGTGCTTTGAAGTCTATTCGTTTTATATACTAATCTTCCATAAGTGTGTTCGAACTCATTTCTGCGTTTAGCTTTTAAAGACACGACTTGGTGAAAGTGAGGATCAATTTTTATTACAGAAGAATGAGGAAAATTATATTGAGAAATTAACTTACCTCGAATAAATACAATTTCCTTCTGAAATACATGTATGTGTGGAAGTGAAATAAGTAAAGAATATTTATTATAAGTTTTGTGCCTGTCAAACATTGAAATAGTGCATCAGTAAACAATGTGATACTACATTGTTGACTGTAAGATATCACAAAGCTAATATATGGTTAGTTAAAAAAGGAATAAAGAACCTATGATTATAGCTTTGTTGTAGAAGTGTGTTGATTAGGTCTAAAAAGAGACTTAGTCTATAGGAATGATATTAAGTCTCCGGAAAGTTAATATTGTGAAAAAAGCTAAAGATATTTATTGTATGTAAATAGACACAGATGGTCTTAAAGTTTTCCCAATATACAGTAATCTACTCAGATGATGTCAGCAGTGATTTATGTCAGTGAAGCATTGACAGTGAGATTGAGGCACGATGTATTCCAAGTACAAGTTCAAGTGACAAGTACAAGTGAATCAACATAATTCGTGGACTGCAGAGGAGATTATTATAATGGAAAGAGATAACGGACAACTATATCGAGATTACATTCCGAAGAAGCAAAAGATTTCAGTTAGTGAACCTGGACTTCGAAGGCAACGTTCCAGAAGGAGATAATATAATAGTTATTTTTCAAGCTAATAAAGAGATAATAATTCAAGTGTATTTTATATGAGAATATAATACTATAGTTATTCATCTTCATTAAATTTTATCTTGAATATAATTGTGGATTTAATGGCGTCAATGAATCAATTAATTCATTCAATGTCTGTGTAAGTAATTGTTGTTGAAGAGAAATACGAAGACGTTCAAGTACATTTTGACTTTTTCCATTTTTTTAAAAAAATAACTCTTAAAGAATAATTTCGGCTAGGGTTCCGTTAGATTAGATTTACATCCCTAAAGTTGGAGTGGTTTGCAAAATTTTGATCAGTACGTTATTGGGAAGAAGATCACTTCATTGCTACCAGCCCTTCGTAAAGTGAAAATTTCACGGAAATTATCCTAATTATTAAAACTTAGGACGTAAACCTAACCTAACAGAAACTTAATGGAAAGGAGAATGGACAGATCTGCACCACCCCTGTATAGCGATGAAAGATCTCCATCAATAGAAAATTTTTTATCATTACGACTTGTCTCAATTATTAGTCCGTTCGGAGTTATATAATTCTAGATATGACATTTTGAGTCATTGATTGTAATGTGTGGGTGGCAGAGAAGCCAACCACAAGGTGTGGGGTGCTTGGCTTTCCTGTCACCCACACTCATTACAATCAAGGACTCAAACGTCATAACTAGACGTAGGCCTACGTAACTCGGAACGGACTAATAATTTCAACGAGTCGCAATAATAACGTATGTTCTATGTACGGAGATCTTTCTATAGGTATATATATCTTATCAACATACAGGGTGTGTCAAATTCCCATAGATTTGTCCATTCTCCTCTGTAACAATATCTCCGCTGTAAGTATGCTTACAGTATGCTAACATAAATTGCTCTATGCTGTCTTTAACTTCATGTCCTGTAACAACACGAACTTCAACTGATTTGAATGTAGCTGTTGAAATGATCTGATGAACTCTATCCAAAATATTTCCTATCATAACATCACAGTAAAAAATATACATGCACATAAGTTTTTTATTATATGTTATTATGATTTCCGCACGTTAATTTTTTTGTTGTAGATATTCCATGTCATCTTTATACGTTATGTTCAGACTCGTTGAAAAGCTTCGTAAGTCTTTAGAGGCTAAATCTTTAAAAATGGTCCGGTTGTAGAAATATGAGCCAAGACACCTTAACAGGTAACTAACATCTAACTCTCCCTTTATATGTATATGTCTGTATACCTACACAGGCATCGGATTCTCAAGGCCAAAATCAATCACACCTCGGTCCGCATGTGCTGGAGGATCAATCAGGAAAGGCCTTGATTCTAAGGTTGTCTTAATCCCACGATGCTCGATAATCCTCTTAATCCCTTGACCTTTGAATCAAGCATCAATACATTTTCTTTTTCCTTCTTGGAGATCCCACTAACCTTTCTGTCCGATCAAAGAATTCACAGATGATTAGTCCTAGGTAATGAGGGCCGATAAGAGCGAAACAGCAGCTTTGGAAAATCACTTTAGATACCAAGATCTTCATTTATTAAAATATTGTAAGTAACTTTGGCAAAATTGTGACTACTAACAAAATTCGTCAGATGACGAAGCTTACCTTTTAAAGACGATTAGGACTATCACGACACCGAAAAAGGTTTTTACTTTTCACTGAAAATCCAGAACATTTAATTCAAATATAACTTTTTTTTATGGTAAAATTCAAAGATGATTATTTTTCCTCTTCCATCCGAGTAAGGATTTCACAGAATTAGATCAAATACTATTTTATTATCTCAGTTTTCTAGAAAAGCAACAAATCAGACAGTCAGTCTTTATGTTTGGGTCTCTCCTCAACAACTTCTGATATCAAGAACATAGATCTTCTTGAAACTTTGTGTGCATATTCACGGACAGGAGACGATCTGTTCTTTGTAATTGGAATTTTTTCTGTTTTTTTTTCTGTTCCATCCCGAAAAAGTTAACAGATGGTGATAAAAAATTCATAAAAAAATAAAGCATTAGAAAAACAATGCGTATTTCTTAATAAAAGTTCGAATAACCTAATATAAAACCGGCTATTAATCCTAAAAATTAATCCATTACTTTGCACACGCTATCTTAATTGAATTTATACAATTAAAGGCCATGAGGTTTTAATCAAATTTTTCAACAAATAGAAAAGAAAGGAACTTATTATTTTTCTTGGTTTATTAGCAATGGTTTCATAAAATAATATTTATCAAGAAATTTCCGCAGTGATTCTAATTACTTTTTTTTTTGGGGGGGGGGGTTATCAAAAAAAAAAAAAAAATCACACTGTAATCAATAGATTCTGAATTTTCACGATATATTATTTTTGTTTTCCTGATCCTTATTTCCATTTTTTAGTTATTCTGATTAAAATAGTAAGGCTTGCTTTACTATACACATATAGTAAAGTTCAAAAATTCATATTTTGAACCTTTTTCTTTACGAGTAAATTTGACCAATTGTACTTTAGTTAAAAATAGCGATTTTTTTTTTTTTAATGAATTAGTGAAGAAATCTCTATAATACCTCTGAATCGATGGGATAAAATCTTTTTCTTTTTACCCGTTTTGAACCGGCTTTCTGGTTGGGTGATTTTTTTATTGTATGTTTCATATTTTGAAATTTTGAAAGTCATAAATATCCGAATGCTCCTTCAAAACAAAACAAAACCAAAGTGAAAAAAAAAATAAAAATAGGAAAAATGTTTTAAATTATTCACCAATTTAATTTCAAAAAAGCTTTTTTTAAAAAATACGTTTGCACTGCTTTTACCAATTCGAATCTGCTGCTAACTGCGTGTCTCTATGAATAAATAAACGCACATAATTTTTGGCATTCCATTTTGTTTCTGTGAGGAAGTTCCGCGCTGTTTAAAATTCCCTGTGTGTGGGGGCGGTCCCAGTATTTGCGAGTTACTCATTCCCTTGAATGATTGGACGAAGAGCGAACATGTGCTAATTAAATCTAACACGCTAACTTCTTGCATTACAGCTTTATTCAACAGGCAATTGTGTACACATCTGCCTCGTGTTTTTTATCTCAGGGCTTTGCATTCGGTAGATCAATCATTGTTTAATTTTGCAAGGTTCTGATTAAAGCGGAAACTCATTTCGAAAAATACCAAGACTAACCTCATTTGGGAAAACTTATCCCCAGGCAAAGAAGGGTGTTTATTTTATCGGGGTTGTAGGTTTCCCTTCCTTCGGGATTGAGCTGCTACATTGAATAGTCTTTTCCAAATATTGCCCCTCATAACATGGACAATAGAGAAGGGATTTATCATTTCGATACTAAGATCTTTCAAAAAAATATATTAGCTATAGAATGTCTTCTTACAATAACAAGAATAAAACAAACAAAAAGATAAATAAATAAAATAAAAATGAAAATAAATTACATTAATTTAGAAGATGCAAACCTTACATCAAAAATCAATTTGAAAAGTTTTATACTGCAGGTTTTTTTGTATTTGGGCTAATAAGTATTTAACAAACTAATATAATAGTCTAATATTAAGAATATATCTTGTGTCGAGTTCAATCATTACCACACAGTGGGATGTGGATTAAAAATAATGGTTAAAGACAGAATTAAAATTTTGGATTGAAGCAAGGAAAAAAAACTAACCAAATTATTATAATTATTATCATCTTCAATTATTTTAGTTTAAGATTGCTTTAGAAATTGCTAATAAATGTACAATTTATAAAGTAATATATCTATCTTTTCCTTACTGAATTTGAATGATAAAAACTATAATATAAACCAGTCATTTAACTACATATTGGGATTGTAAGGTTTGGAAAAACAAATGCGTAATTCTATTTTTGTTGAATTTGGAAATTTTTAGAGAACAAAAATTTATATTTTTAGAACTTTGAAAAATTACATATGGCATTTGTAAATGCTAAATGTAATGGAAAATAGTGATTGTTATGTGTGTGAAATGCTTTTCACTACAGTGGAATATTTTTTAATCATTTAACGACAGCAAAGTTAGATGTAGTACCTGTGATTTTAACAACCACACTTTATAAACAGTCGCAATTGTTTGTCTGCGCTGCTCATTACTAAATAATAGTTTGTTTTTCATTTGATATCAAATAATTGGGCTTTCCAATAGGACAAGAGAAAACCAATATCCAATTTATCCATTATTTATTACTTCTCATAATTAAAATGCTGCAAGACGAGACAGAAATTCAAAAATACAGAATAGCCTCTAACCAACATCCCTAGAAGCTAAAGATGTTCCGCTGCAGTTTATAGCTGCTAATAATTAGAAAGACCTGATCGAAGCACCATTGTTTTGAGAAAGTCGTCTTTTCGGACAAGTCGTAAGTTCCCAGTCATACATGTAATATCTAAACAAATTCTAATTTATTTAAATGTTTTTTTCTAACTTTAATTGAATTTTTTAACTGTAAACCAATTGCATTACTAAAGAAAACATTTGAAAGTCGAAGTTGAATATTAATTTTTTTTTCTGTTTCCTTACATTTTTTATTGATAATATATATTAATAAGAATATTACATAATTTTAAAAAGCTCCTTTTAACAAGTTATCTGATTTACCATTTATTTTTAGTCTTTACTTCTTAATTAAAGAATATCCAATAAGCTGTGTAAGCAATAGAAATAAATAACGAAACATGGTTGAAAACATAGTTGAAAAAAAAACAACTTATTAAAACAGTATCATTGTAATGCATCGGATTACAAGATACGAACACGTTGCGGGTATTAGCCTTCATCACTTCACAAAGGCTAATACCCGCAATGTGTTCATATTTTATAATTAAAACAATGGTACTGTTTTAATTAGAGTTTTTCAACTGTGTTTCTATTCATTGTTTATTTAATGAAAAAATAATTTCTTAAATTACTAAACACTTCACAATACGTAGTAAATGTAAATGTAATTTGTGTAAATACAAGATAAAAGTTAGAAAACAAAGTATTATATCTGTTTACCTAAGTGTATTTATTTATTTTTAATTTTCATTTAGGTTATGATTTATTAGACAATTGTTTCGATCTAATTAACTCTCATCACGCCAAGAGTTTTGATGCGACAGCTCGAATTTACTTTATTAATATGTTATTGTACGAATATATAAAAGGACACGATTCCACACGGTTACAAAAGTAAATAAATAAACCTTTAAGTCCTAATTTCCGATCACCTTTGCACCCAATTTATTAAGAACATTATAAATTGTTATTTAAAAAGACTGAAGCTTTTTTCTTTGTTGTTCATAATAATAATAACCAAACAGAATGCAATCCTTTTTACCAAACTGAATCAGTTGACAGTAGATAAATGTTTACTTGTTTCTTTTCAAATACACAGTGTTCTAATGTTAGCTTGATTTATTAAGCAGGAAATAATACATTTACGATAACATTTGTTAGTCCAATAAATTACCAGTTTAGACTTTTCAAATTCGTTTCTGAATTGCTGGTAGATAAATCCTGTCTTGTTTAGATGCTGGTTTGTTGATGATACCTTGCCCAGATCCCTTAGTTTCATTGCACAGGTGGCATAGAAACAGAATTCTCAATGCTTTGTCTGCCATTCTTAGTGGACAAGCGATGTCCGTGTGATACAAACCATTAACACCAGAGGACGTCCTGTACATCAATATTAATGGCCACAGCGCGGGAGGGCTCCAATCTGAACTGGTAATTAATTCGCTTCAAATTCATTAAATTGTAGCGATCCACTAACGAATAATAAACGGCATGACACATGAGGCGCGTCAGATGGCAGAGTCAGCGGAATGGCTATTTATTAACGACATAATATGGGAATTGTCACGTTGATACGGTTAGGAAGGAAGTAGAGAGTGTCTGTCTCGATGGGTTGGGGAGCCGCTTCGTTACGTCAGAGCAGGATTCCTCGAAAGGAAGAAGGAAAAAAAAAAATCAAACTAAGGGATGATAAAGGAAGATGATGATGATGATGATGTTATTGATTCTTTATCATTACTTATTAATGTTTATTGCTTTTGCTTCTTCCAAAAAATTATCGACGTATTCCCGGAGTTTATCAGGAAAATAACGAAATTCATTATTTCTCGAAAATTGACCGTTCAGCATATTGCTTCCTGATAGCATATTTAGGGTTTAGGTACAAATAGCTTGTAGAAAGGATTAATCATATCAAATTACGCGAAAATTAATGGATTAGCTAAAAGGGTTAATTTACATTCTTTAAGAAGTGATTAAATCCATTATTTAATTTCTAATGCTTTTCTTTGGGAATTTTTGTCGCCTTCTCGAAAATAATTTCTTGACACTTGGGAAAGATTTCAAATAGAAAAGTTAGACCAAGATTCAAGAAGACTCGTCTAGTGATTCAAAACTTATTTGGGGAGGAGACACTTATGAATATAATGATCTCGGTAGCCTCACTGTCCTCGTTAAGTAGGCTAAAGTGGATAGAATGACGAATTTAAGAGCAGTATGCATTCAAACACTGAATGAACGTAACCCAGTTTATAAATCTGCAATTCTCAAATTTTTGTTTAATGTAATCAGCCAAATCATTAATTAAAAAAATGCATCAGATAAATACAGAAACAAATAGCTACTCAGAATCCTTAAAATAATTTTCGATATAATTTTTAGACTACTTTAATGACTCAGTAATGTATTTCGCTTTACAACAATTTAACATAAAAGAAATAGTATTTTGCATTATAAAATTTATTATTATTATTATTATTATTATTTTTATTATTACTACAGCTACTTTTGCTATGACTATATTTCTATAAAAGAACAAAATAACTTTGTTCAAATTCTTCAAAGAAAATCATGTTAATAGGAAGTTTACCACCAAACGTCTTCATATCAAATATTTTTAACAAGGAATTTATAAAAAAAGAAAGCCTGATAAACAGGATTTCATCTGGCATTTTCACCCATTTTCAATTTCTTATTTGCCCTTTTGTTGTTGTTTTTTTCCTTATAAAAGTCTATATGAAAATTATTTGAAAATCTTTGAACATAGAATCATTCTGAAAATAAAATTTTACTTAAAACGTATTTACATATCACCAATAAGTATTATTTTTGCTGCAGTCTTTAATCATTTTTGTTTCAAATTAAGCTCTTTTCGAAAAAAAAAAATGAATTTATAATTTATAAAATTTAAACAATTTTACTCAATTGAAAACTAACCTTTTGAGGCTTAGCAAAAAGTAAGATTTTTTATTCTATGAAATAGGAATATATTCTATGCATAGGAAAAAGAATGAGAAGAATGAAGTAGGAATATACTTGAAAAAAATCCCCTTTAACCAAAATTAATAAGAAAATTAACAAAATAAGAAAAAAAAAATCGGATAATGATTATAATACAGTACTAGTATGTAAAAGGATTCGTTTATATACTTTGCGAATAGAGTTTTATTATAAAAAAAGAAAAAAAAAATAAGCAAAAATATAACATCTTACTACAGTTTCTAAATTTCGGAAAAATAGATATAATTTAATTATTCATTCACTTTTTTTTTTTTTTGCCGCTTGTAGACTGAGCTATTAATATATAACTTAATATATCGTAGTTTCCATTGTAATTTCATCATTTTTTAGATTTAATGTATATATTTTCAAAGTATTTTTTTTCGTCACTTCCGAAGTTGTTGTTAAGGTTTTTTGCTTCAGGGTTTTTATAATTTTTCAATAATTCTGATTTATAAATTACATTTTCCTATTTATTGTTTATATTTTTTATAAATTAAATTGTTTTTTTTTTGAACATTTTTTATTTTAATTTAAAAAACTGAAATCTTAATATTTCTCAGTATTTAAAGATTTTTTTTTAATTATTATTAATGTTAAACTCTTTAAGTTTTCTATCTAAATAGAAATTTTAATGAAACATTGAAATAAGTCTTTTTTTGTGTCTTGTGTAATGAGTTAAAACAGAATATTTCGTAATTAGTGAAGCTGTAGAGTTGAAAATTCAAAATGGAGGCCCCTTAAGTTGATAACAGTGGTGATGATGATGATGACTGTGAAGGTGTTAATGATAGAGCTAATGATTAGGATCAAGAGGGACTGTGACTTTTCCACAGCGACCTGCGGCGGCCATTTTGGCGAGTCTTCCCAGCGGGTCATCGCTTGTTCCCGCTGCCTCTGTTGCTGTTCCATCCCATTGTCAAACGTTCCCCTGACAACAATTAGGTCGTTTATTTCATCGATCTGACAATGGCTCCTCTGCGCACGTGCTTCGGGCGCATCAGGAGAGGTGAAGCATCAAATGAAAGGATGGGAAATTAGGCTTAACTGAGCATGGCTTATCCTTTCACAGATGCCATTCAAACGGCCCTGTCCTCAACCCCTCCCCCTGCTAGAGACCCCTATACTTGGTGGGCACCGTGGAGAATCCGGAATGGCCAACAGTTCCAGAAACGGAGGTTCCGGGTTTGATATCTGCCAGTAAATTCTCCGCCCACTGCCGACTAGATGATACGTCTCACACAAACCGTCGCCACAACTGTCAATACTGAAAAGGACATTCAGTGAACAATTTACAGTCCTGAACGATTACTTTGAAAAGAAGAAGAGCTCTTTTGTGTGTGTGGTTACCAGCCTTTTCAAAGTTAACGATTTTGATAATAAAATGAGACAAGTCATTTCAATGGTATCTTCAAAGCAGTCAAGGTCAAACAAAAAATTAGTATTTATTTATATTTATACATACAACAGCATGGAATGGCATTTGACATTATAAGTTTGAGACGCTTTTGTAAAAACTGATGATAAAATATACAGAAAACAATCTCGTCCACACTAAAATTATTACTTGCTTCCAAGTCGCACTCTAGGATTGATACTAAAAGAAAAAAAAGAAATAAATCATTGTGTAATTAAGTTAGTAAAAAGCTCTCAAAAGAATGTTATAATAAAAAAGAATTCAATATAAAATGGGTAGGTTTCACTCAATTTGCTTCCAGTCTTCTTTCATCATTCTCCGTCTTCGCGATTTCTTCTTAAGATATAGAGGTAAAACCGTTTGTTTTGTTTCTTTAGGCTGTAATCGTGATTATTTGAGTCGTTATCGTCATTTGAACGTCATTACCATGATAAAAGACGGAGTACAAATAAGTAGCTATTATAAGTATTCTTGACAAATGATTAAAAATTACCAAGAACTCATTAAAAGAAATTATTTAAAAAAAGTAAATAATAAACAATACATGATGGAGACTGTGACCCCTCAATAACTAAAAGTAAGAAAATAAAAAACAAGAATCAAATGTGGAACTCAAATCCTTGGATAGCGCTCAGGCTACCACAAAAGAAATTTGACCACAAAAAAAGAAAAGAAAAAAAAAATATAACAAACCCTCTAACGGGTAAAAGAAAGCAATTAAGTCACATAAGAATGCCTTTTTTGAGTCGAGCTGATACTCTGGGACGGCCGTTTCGAGCTTATTAGGCTCTCCTCAGCCAGACAAATAAACAAATAAATAAATATATATATTTTTTCAAAAAAACTCGATTTTTAAAAGATATTTATTTTATAAACATTTTGTTATCCTGCATATTTTTAATGCTTAGCATAAAATAAAATACAATCACTAACAAAAATTGACTTTGTATACATAAAAATTTATTATAAAAGCAATAAATACTTAATTAAAATAACTATTCTTCAATAAATGAAGAGAGGATTAAATATAATATATAATATTATATAATATATATAGAGAATTCAATTAGAGCGCGTTTTAAAAATAATATTTTAGAAAATGAAATTTCTTAATTAAATTATTCTTATTCTTACAATATCCTACAAAAGAATTAAGCTAATACTATGAATTAAGTTACAGGCTGGAAATGAAATCGAGAATAATCATATCAATTTATTGATGACTCTTCGGCAACTTATGCATCCTAGGAGCTGGTATCATTTATGTAATTTTCATAGATTTACATTATACATATATCAAATTTACATTCTGTGAATAAAAAAAATAGCATCGTTACATCACAGTTACACTACATTGATACAAAGACTAAAATTCTTTCGTTTATTCTATAAGTAAATCATTATAGAATAATATACTGAAAAAAAAAAGATAATAATAAACTAAATTAAAAAAAAAAATATTGTTCTGACAACAAATTTAATATGTTCTAACAGTAAGTTTTTTTTTTGTTTGTTTCGTTTTTCAAGCGTCTTTATAGATTAAATTTGAAAAATAATGCTTAAATAACAATGGGCAAGTTTTTAGCAATGTTTTTGAGACATTCTCTGTGGAATTTAGATCTGTCTTAAGTTAGAATAGGTGGGCCCAGCATTTGTAGTTATTTTGCTCTACTTCCTGCTGGATAATGAAAGTTATTCAGATGTAGGCCTATAATTATTCACGTAGAAACATGTTATGTCCATTTCTATCATCTTTTTATAGTCGTTTCTTAGACTTTGAGCCTTTAGTTTAAAACTCCATTTCCAGGAAAATTGTTCAAAAACTTTGATGTACCACAATGTATCGGAATAAGTCTTTTAACAATGAAGATATATATATAAATTAGTAAGGAATATTTTTATCGGTGTGATGAAATAAGACATCTTTTACGTATAAGAATTCTCCCTATAGGAAGTCATATGTTGCTCTTAGTAAATGATCGTTTCAGAACGATGCTCGTGATCAATTCTTTACCTCAGCCACCCACATAACAATTGCTAACTAAACCATTTCATCCAAAGAATGAGTTTAAGTTGTTTTATACCGCTTGCCTACCCACACTTTAAACGAAACTTGCTTGGGTTGTTTGCCACAAAAGGAGAATTGCTCTCTTGACACCCCCCTTCCTCTGCGGGACTGAGGACACCCTTGTCTTGGCTCGCAGACGGACCCTTTGAAGTGAAGCTATGGCGCCCCCTACAGGGATCCACCACAACAAACGTCAATCACAACTTGGTCACAACGGATGAGCAAAGGTCCCTTTATCAGAAGTGCTGTCTGTCGTCGTTGCCTAGCAACCACGGTCACATCATCATCAAGAACAAAAAAAAAAGAAAAAAAAAAGTGTCACCTAAAGAACACAAAGGAAATAATGATTTACTAGCTGTAAAATCATTATCGTCATCATCACCTTCATCAAAGACAATTCTTTTAGAATGACATTTATTAGTCATTTTAACTTTGCCAAATTAAATGGGAGGCCGCCATTACTGAAAGCTGAAAAAATGATTGGATGCAACGAAAAAAAAAATCCATTAAATGAAAGCTTTATTTATAAACAGTTATCTCCACAAGACTGTGGACCATTGTTAGACGTATGCTTTCCTTCTGTTAGGTCTTCGCAACAAAGAATATTAAAAATTACAATTTATTGTTACTATAATCTAACAAAATGGAAACATGTATCTTTGATATTGTCAGTTATGTAAGATTGGTATGGATAAATCTTTAATTGATTGTAACATGTACGCTTAGAATCACTCACAAAAAAAATACTTAAACTGCAGTTTTAAACGTCAAGAAGCACACTTATGTGAGTGGATTTTACCTAATATGCTGAAATTGTTAGGAAAAGCTATATTGATATCCTTGGGTCATTGTACCGCTGAAATTGTTAGTAAAAGATAAGTTGATATCTTTGTAGTTTTCAACAAAAACTGTTCTCGTAAGTCAGGCCTTGGGTCATTTTGCTGATATATTAAGCGTGTTCACACGTTGACTATTTATCTTTGGACTCTGAATAGGTTTGTCTAATAAAGTTAACTTCTTACTGATTTTACGCTTTAATTTTCGTACAGACTGAGCCCATCGGCAGAGTGTAAACAAACCTGAACATAGAAACTACAGTTTAGATCATTCTGTTTCAATCTCACACCATGGCGCCACAATGGTTAGTATGGCATTCAGCAAAAGAACATCTCATTAAAATATTAACATAAATAACCGAATTCTAAACCATTTTACTGCAACAATAGGAAACTTGTATATTATCTAAAAATTATTTATAAATCCTTTCTTTGATTATTCATAAGAATAAGTCGAGAATGCTATGATTAGTTTAAGGATCAATCTTATAAGAGCCATTTGCATTGTATTTCAATATGTTCAAGGCACGATACATTGCATACAGTTAATTCTGGTTTTTCATTGTAACTTAAGTATAGCATTTGCACATCTAAAATATGTTAACGAATTTAACAATGTTTATATTATTAACACTATTATTCTTTATCTTGTATTTTTTTTTTTATTTTAATTTTAAATTTAATTTAAATTTTAAATTATTCAGTGCAGAATTAGACAGCGTCATAAGAGAAAGATGAAGCATTCGTATTTGTTGTAATTTTTATTATTAATATTTAAAAGATAGGCCTACATATTTAAAATTTAACATTTTTGTAGCGATTTACAGTGAACCGCTAAGCACACTTAAGCTAACATAAAACCATAGAAATTACAGTATACAGTACTTTTCGTATCTTGTTTTACAAGAGCATGCAGAAATTCACTATCTTAACAGTGCCACAAGCATAAGAATCGCAATTCAAAACCTATAACGGATTTGGTTCACCAGGGACTTATTACTATGTTTACATTTTTTTTTCAATTAGTGAACGCTAATCAATTTCTTTTTAGTGTTCAGTTTCATAATGAGGTTTTGATTTTCTTGTAAACAAGAAAAGGAAATGATTCCTAGAACTTTACTCCTTCGGCTTTCTTTCTTCACATAAAGCATATGCATAGTACTTACATTCGTATATTATTCAATACAGTATATATATATATATATATATATATATATATATATATATTCCACTACACACAGTTTCATCTTTCTTTTTTATAGACTTCTCTTTCAAGCTAGAGTAATGTTATTCTTCTTAATTTCGCCTAATCTCGGTTTTGTAATTTCATCAATTAAGTACAATTATGAGTAAGTGCAAAGTAATGTACATTATTACAAAGTTTAAGCACTTTAACTATTTGGGATTTAGTTTAGAGCTCTTGAGATAAAAATAAATTCTAAATCTTGTTTGATTTTCATTTAAGCTAACCATACTGTATTTTTAATTTATTTTTAATGAGGCGCATAAAAAAAATTGAATTTAATTTTTGTTTGATTAAGATTTTTAGGTTATGAAGCGACCGTTTGTACAAAACATTTTATAAAAGATTAAAAAGAAAATAAAAATAAAACCAGTTACAGGTTTCGAAATTTCTTTATAAATTTATATTTTCTATATTTTTGTAGTCTGATGATGGAAACCGATAAAGGTTTTCGAAACTTGTAACTTGTTTTATTTTTATTTTCTCTTTAATCTCTTTTAAAATGTTTTGTGCAAGCGGTCGCTTTATAATTATTGCAATAGTACGTTAATACATTCATTAAGATTTTTAGAGTTAAGATTGGAGCGAGATATCAGGTGAGGTGCTCTAGCGAGGAAGTTACGACCGTCTTATTTACATTCACATTGTGTCTTTACGATCTCCGGTAAACCTCACTTGAAAGTAAGGTTTCCGGAAAAGAATAGCTGCAAAATGACCTCCAGATTGCAAAGATTCTCTTTTTTTGTTTTTGTGTTAATGAATTTCTGTTGAAGTTGCCTTAATTTGAGCATGAAATGATTTGCAGCAAACAGGAATCCTAATTATTTCTGCTATTCTTTTCCTTAAGGTGAACTAAACGACCCTTTTACGACGCGGTCATAAACGCAGCAGAAGAAAAGAGGCTGGTTCCGTTCCCACGCACGACTGGGTCCCTTTGGGTGCTATTACTGATTATCGCTGTGTTTAGGGTAATGATTGTCCCTTTTAAACGTGTCCCAGGGTTTCAACATGTAATGACCACACACTTAACATTAGTGTCAATCGAATGTCTTTCTCAGAGCCACAGCTTTTAAAAGCATTCTCAGGATTTCGAAAGATCAAGAAGAAAAATTTGACTTGTAATTGCTAATGATGTTAAATATCTCTTTCAACAGTTTTCTTGTAACTTAATTTCAGGTTGCCTTGTAATTTTACCTTTTCTTTCTTTTTTGTTTTTGTTTTGAAGAAGAAGAAGAATAAAGAAAGAAAGAATACCAATTGGAACGTAGCACTTTGCAGATTGTTAAAAAAACAAAAATAAGTTTTAAAAAAAATGCCAAATATTGATAAAAATTTAAATAAGTAAGCAAAACAAAAAATGCGTTGCCTAAATCCTACAATTGTAGGATTATCAATCTTAATCATATTTTTGATGTGATTGTTTTTGTTAGAAAGATTTGGTTTAATGGTCAGTCAGATCATGTAAGTTTATGAATCTTCATTTCCGGATACCAGACAATAAGTTTACATCTAAACTTGGTTTATTTCATTCGAAATTTTATATTTCACTTATTTCTACTTCATTTCTTTGTTTCTACTTCCGCTGTATGTAATATTCTGTATGGTCGTGTCCAAGATAAACTTCAATGGGCAATTCCGTCAAGACTTAGATTTCGATTTCTGTTGTGTCTTTCAAATCTTCCGAGAATATTATTTGGAAACGAGAACATATTGTTTTATAGGAACAGTTGAGATCGTACAATTTTCCATTCAGTTCCATTGTGTCATTATCTGATATATTGTAAATTGTTTTCTGTTCTTCAATATAGAGTATTTATAGGTTAATGAAGTTGGAGTAAGCATAATAAATAAGAAATTTTAAGAAATGTACAAACATAGGAAATCTTAAGAAATGTATAAACGTAGGCTGAAAAACGATAAGAAACATTTATTTTTTAGTACGAATCTACTTGGATGGTAATGGAAAAGAAGAAGATTGCATAAAGAAATGTTTTATTCGCCGTCTTTTCAATTTCCAATTTTCATTGATAGCAGTGTCTTAAAGACATAAAAGAAATTTTTAATCTTATTTTCACTCTTAAGTTGACTCAATGTACTATTAAAACTAACATGAAAGAAACCAGACAAGTAATGGCACATTAAGCTATGTGCAATTATAATTTCAGTAATATAAGCTTAAAACAATGTTTATCTTTTTATTGTTACTTTATTCTAATGATTCCAAATGGATATTCTTTTTGTTTTTTAAATATTATGACTACAATGAGAGACGTGGATAGTTTTGATTATTGTTTCGAATCTTCATTTTGGCCTCAAAAGCAGTTACTCATTGAAAAAAAAAGTGGTTACATAGTTAATTTTATTGTGTGAATTACTCTTCTCATTTTCATAAAATTCGTTAAAACATATTTTATTACTATTTATTTTTAACAACATAGATGAACATGGGAGACAACAAAGGCTGAATATTGTAATTTCAACACGCGTCAGTTCTTATAACTTCATAAATTATTTCTTTATTCTTAAGTGATAGCACGTGTGTGATTGTTGTGTGTTAGTTTTGTTGTTTGGGAGTGTAAAGCGAATATCGGTAACGTTATTCCTTTATTGCTATCTACACAATTCTAATAGCTTACTTCTCCATGTAAAAACCATAAGTTTCTGAGCTGATATACTTAACTCCCCATACTTAGGCACAGCCACAACTATTGTAACTTTTCATTTTTAACTTTTAAAAAAATGATATTATAATTAATATTGATGCATTAATAGTTATTGGCTTTGTTGTGATATTTTTGGTACTCTAAGTAGTGTTTACATATGTCTTCTTTTTTTACAGGTGTTTTAATGCTACCAGATGTGCTATTCTGGTAAAAGAAAGTGAGGATTTCAATGACTCATAAAAGCAGTTTAAGATAGGCTTTAGCCTAAAGTCTCGTGCTTTGAGGACCTCACTCATTTTTCAGCGACCCATTTCCGATTTAATGTGATAGCGACCAAAATCGGTAGCTGTTGCGCTTATCCTGTCCATCCGTGTCTGTTCATCCCTAACAACTCCCGAACGGATGGTCGGATCGACAAACGAACTTCATCATCGTGTTCAGAGGCCCAAAGAACATAGGAATAGGACATTTTCAAGTATCAACGCCCCTCCCCCCGCCCATGTTCGATGTATTTGGCATTGTTTTCATTAGATTTCCCCTATTAGCTTAAAAGTTAGAAATGCAACCATCTCATTTCAGTTGTCAGCTATAGCTTGATGGTTAAGATTTTGGACTTATATGTTGTAGGTCCAAACTCGTAAAATCTACTTTTTTTTTCCTCTTAATCTTTTTTTCTCAATATCCGCGTGTTTTTTTTTACTTCTTATTTTCCTAACTTTTTTTTATTGTTTTCCTAATTTATTATACTTCCTTTTTTTGTTATCATTTTTAATTTTTTTTTGTTATTATGAGTCACCTTTAAATTTATACTTTAGCGCAAAATTTTATTCACTTTTATAAACTTATGAAAGAAGTACTTTTCAAAAAAAAACACTTGTATAGGTCCCAACACTATCGCTCTGAAAATACTATATCCTTTCATTTCAGGAAATCAATTAGCAACAATAGCACAGCAGTTTGTTCTGGATTTTAAAAAAATATCTTGCATAAAGTAAGCGATTAGTAAACCATGAGTTTAATAAGTGTGATAACAGGCTAGTAGATACTGAACTTTGTAACATCATTATATAAATTTCAAAATATTTCATAATGAATTGAAAATGAATTCATTCAGGAATGTTGAACCGAAATTACGCTATTGTTTGGGAGAATTGCTTTTGTTCATTTCACAGATAATCAGATGGTCAAAGTTTAAATTTTGGCGGAAAATTTGAGGAGTTTTGATTAAGTTGACAGAACATTTTTCCTATGTTTTTTTATACAGTGTTGTTTTTCCTTGAAACATTTTATCTAGTTCACGGATAAAACTATAATAAGTTAAAATTATTCAATTATAACACAGTGGTTTGTGCATATAGTTATCCGTAACAAGTAGTTATGATTAACAAGTTACAAGCATTCAGCACATTCAAAACTAACCCTACACTAACCTAGTAAGTTTGTCTGCACTCTTCCCCCTACCCCAGACTAATACCAAACTTCATAGGTTTTTGTATTAAATTAACCGTTTTCTTTGTTCTATTAGTCCTCTGAAGAGAGCTGGAAATATACATCTTTAATTGTTTCAATTTCCGTCATATTTCTTTGAAAATCAGATTTATAACTTTCAGATCATTATCCCAATAGATAAGATAATAAAGATAATAAGAAATGCTACATCGAAATAACCTAGTCAAACAAAACTTTAACGGGACGTTAAATTTTTGCTTTTCATTGCACTTAAGATGTTTTTCTTGTTTATAATTAAATTGCTTAGTGCCTTTCAGTGAAAGAATAAGGGATTAATACTGTGGATTTTACAGGATTAATTTTTATTAGGTTGTTTTCGTTCTCGGCGGCCATTCCCAGAAGCGAGAATGCTTTCCATTTACTGTCACGCTGTCTCAAGAGTGAACCCTGCTGATGATTCCTATTAAGGATGAAACAACTGCTCAGGATTCACCTTGATGTTGGCTCAGTGTGCGACAGCATATTCAAAGTCCATTTCTGTCCTTCCGTAACAACTCCCTAATGGAAGATCGGATCGACAAGCGGATTTCACCATCGTGTTCAAAAGCCCAAACACCGTAGGAATAGAATATTTTCAGGGGCCAACGCCCCCACCTCCAATTTTCGAGGTATGGGACATTGCTTTCATTGGATTTCCGCTGTTAGCTTAAATGTTAGAAATGCAACCATCTCATTTCAGTTGTCAGCTATAGCTTACGCGTAAGGTCTATATGCTGAAGTTTGTCGGCTCGAATCCGTATATCTACTGTTTTTTGTTTTTTTTGTTTTTTCAATCTCCGATGGATTTTTTTTTCTTTTATTCCTAACTTTTTCTTTATTTTTACTTACTTTAATATACTTTCATTTTTGTATTATTATTTTTAACTATTTTTTTATTAGACTATTATGGGTCGCCCTTAAATTTATGCTTTAGCACCAAATTCTATTCACTTGTGTTTAGGTGCAGAGACCTAAAGCTACATTTTTTCCCTCACTCTTGATCAGCATCTAATTAGATATTTAATTTCTTCATCAAATCCTGTCATTTTAAATTAATTTATAGGGTTTTTTTTTCCTTTAATTGATGTCTCTAATTAAGAAATGCTCTTTCGGAACATAAATGTCTTTGAGGTGTCACAGCCTCGATGTCATTATTCCTTTGCTATTAGATTTTTTTCGAAAAGAGTAATTTTTTTTTAACATCTTTAAAAAAAGCAAAAAGCAAACAAACAAAAAGTAAACGGGGTCGTGTAATGTTCATTGAATTAAAAATCCAAAATGAAAAATAAAAAAAGACAAGCAGACTGTTATAATAAGCTATTACATATCTAGCAGTTTTATGGCCCTACTTGGTCGACGGCTGAAGGGTGGATTAAAGTAATCATTTAAACCTGTATCTACTTGATCCGTGGATATATTTATGGTGGGCTAACCATAGTTCGCTCGCCCAGAATTGCGAAATTTTAGAGTAGCTAAAGTTGACCTTTGACCTTTTAATTTGAATCTTCCTCAACAAAATCTTAAGGACAAGTCACTGTTTCTTAAGATGCAATCTCTTCAACAAGCACAAGGCTAACCAAAAATACAGGCCTGGATGAGAAAAAGAAAAACTTCAACTTTTGTATAAGGTATCAGCATATCTTGCACAAGATTTCGATGTTTTTAATATAAAAGTTTAAGGAAGTTTTAATTATATAACATATATATAAATACAATCCATCCATAGTAATTCTGTCCGGAGACAGGTCCACATTCCTATGGAATTCAAGAATCCCCATAGAAGCACCTGGGGAAAGAAACTGAGGTGGGGTCCCGTGGCCTTCCTCAGTAAGCCATTAAGGAATGACTTCAGACCGAAGAGAAAGTGAAGAAGAGGCTGACAAACACAGGAAAGAAAACTGAAACAACCAAGCCACGCCCGGGATTCGAACCCAGATTCCGACACAACGTCCGCATGGCAGACCGTCGGTCATGCCGGAACGGCATAAATACAATACAGTATAACATAACAGAATACATATACATCATGTTACAGCATTAAATTAATGACAATTTTTCTTTCAGTTAACCTTGAAACTGATATTAATGACATTATGCCAACTTGATGCCTGAACTATTTGCATCATGTTAGCTTTCGTTAGATTGTTTCTGATTGGAAGGTATTTTCAAAACATAGGCCTGTAACTTACATCGCAGTTTTATTTGCATAAATACTTCATCTGCATAAATGTTACTAGAATTAATTATTTATTAATGATAGTTAACGATAGTTTTGGAAGAAAATGAAAGTATATGTAAGTCAACATCCTATCTATTTTCTTTTATATTCAATTAGTAAGCACAGAAGATAGTATACTCAAATTTGAAACACCGAGGATTGAAAAAGAAAGAAAAAAAGCAACAATGATTTAACCAAAAAGTTTTTGAATTCAATTTTTAATCAAAGTATTCATCTCCATCTGCGATTAAGATTATTAAAAAAAAAAAAAAAAGATATCCTAGGACGCTGAAACTTTAGATTTAGGTAACAAATGCAAGTCCATAACAAAATTTTGATACAAAATTTAGATAATGAGGGACTAATCTTTATGTAGTCTATTATCATGAAAGAACAAAAATTCAGAAGCTACTTATCTTCGAAGGCTGAACATTTATGCTTGATTGATACTGATTCTGATACAAATTTCTCGGTCCAGAAACAACAGTTATATGACCGTAACGATAAATTAAAAACTTATCATTAGAAAGACTGAAAGCTTTTTGATAGGAAATGCATTATCCATTGTCTGTATTGTAGTGAATCTTAAACACGGGTATTTGGAACCTTGTATGTCAACCGTAATTTCCTTGTTTTAGCTATAGATAATCTTTATAAACAACATTGATGATTTTGTACTAATCTTTAATTTATAGACTTTGAAAAGTCCTTTGATGGGCTTGATTTTTATTGCTTTTTTCTTTAATACCATGAATAGGATTAGCGATTTTTTTTGTCCATTTCTTTTTTGTTCTCTGCTCCCCGACAAAATCTATGAACCAAATTCCTCGCATTATGAAGTAATCACTTGCTTGCCGTCATCAATACCTGGGAAGAGTGAGTCCACCCCCACTAGCTGCGTTCTTTACCTTTGCTGTCAGAGGGTCCAACGATTTAATTAAAGTCAGGCGTCATTTCCTGATCGTATTATTAAACCACTTGACAGGTCAAAGCGTGATGACACGTGACACCAGAATAAGCGCCCTCTACACACTGGACCCGAAAGCATAAAATGCATGTGCTAATTTAAATGGTTTCAAAGTTAATATTCCGCACGACCAGATTAAAGTTAATCTCTTGGGATTTGCCTGGATTAAAATAACTCAATATAGAAGAGCTTAAGCTTAGTTAATTAAGAAAATCGTTTGAAGTTTTGTAGGTGTCCAGATTCTAGGTGTAAGTAGGCTTATTTATTTTACTTTTATTTATAACAAATTCCTGCCTATTATATAGTTTTAATATGAATAGACGAATTTAAGTCATAGTCCTTGACCAGAACTTTTTTCTAATATCCTGAGTTAAGTTTTATAATAATTTTTTTTTGTTTTTTTTTAATTAAAATTCCACTTTTCATTATTTTTTCTTATAAGAAGAAGCTAGATGAATGAAATTTGGTTTCATTTCTGAATTTACTATTTTTTGTTGTTCTTTTTTAATTTTCTCCATAATCTTTATTTCTGAAAAATTATCACAATTTCTAATTGTGATTAGAGATAAACATTGTGGTTTTATTTGTTTTTAAATAGCATCTTATTGTTACGTATTTCTGGCTTTAGCTTGTAATGCTTTTCGAAGCTCTATTTTGTACTATTAGTTCAGTTTGGTTTGATAACTATCATCTAATGATATAAATCTTTCTCTTGCATTTTAAAGATTATTTTTGAACCTAAAATATTTCAAACAAAACATATTTGGGTTGCCAATTTTCGAATATAGTAGAATCACAAAAAAAAAAAAAAAAAGTTGATCCCAGAATGAAAAAGAAATAAAATAAAATATTGATACAAAAAGAAAAACTATTCCTTGACTAAGAAAAGAAGATAAAAAATAAAAGAAGTCGTTCAGAATTGGATCACTTGAGGATAGGCAGGGCTTCGTTGTTACAAAATATCCCACCAGGCTACTGCTTGGCTTGTGGGATAAAGGAAGCCATGTGCTTTGTTTTAACCCGTATAGATATAGAGGAAATATTATATTAAAGAAAGATATTCCAAGCGTTTTTACAGAATTATTACAATAAGGAACTGCACATTGCTGAACCATTCCGTCTTGAAATATCAAAAATCGACGATTTTTTGAGTAATTCACACTTAATTATGTACTCGCCCTATGGGCTTTCTGTTGGTTTATCCCACAAGATGTCTCAGCATGTGCTTAACACATCATACGGGACGTCGGTAGGAAGTAAACCTCAAGTGGTCCATTGAGAAGGAAAAAAAAATATAATAGATCAGAGACAACTGAGGAACGAAGAATATAAGAACTGGCAACATCTGAAAGTATAATGAATGGATAGTGTATTTTGGCCTTAGGCTAATTCCTTACTGATCGAATGTAAGAATCTGTAATCCTTTCTCAATTTCGATTTTATAGGACAAATAAAGTTTAACTTAGGGAACATTTCTTTCTTAATTTGTTATCCTAAACTTTCTTTTACTCTTTTTTTCCTTTTCGGTGTATATTAAAGAGGATTACAGACAGAGACCAACTTAACATCCTGTAGAAGTTAATTGAAATATGGAAATTTAAGTGGTTAAAAACTAAAACAGCAGTCATTAAAATAAAAAAATAAAAAAATCGAATCTAAAATTATCACAAAGAGATTATTATGGAAGGCATTTTCGTCTGTCTCTGCAGAAGATTTTGGAAAAATAGATTGCAATTCTTTTTGTTTAATTTAATGTAATTTATTAGCGGTCCCATGTTACAGTTAACATAGGGAACCGCTCTTGCTTTTGTGTTGTCTGTCTGTCACACTGTACGTCACACTCGGCCAAACTTTAGAGATATTGAAATGAAACCTTCACCATTGTATTCAGCCTCAAAAATAGGTGACAACATAAAAAAAAAATCAGACCTGTAGGACCCCTCCCTGACCCCCCAAATTAACGTTTTCCATAGCAGTGTTAGTAATAGTCTAATGAAAACAATTAACACAGTAATAATACTGATGCTTCATACATAACAATACTAACAATGGCCAACAGGACGTCATTGTTAATATTTACAAACATATTGTTTCATAAATTCTTTAACATATCCAAATTATGCACTAAGCATTGTATTAGCGGCCCCTAGGTTACAGTTTGCCTGTAAAATATACTCATGGACAAAAAAATTAGCGCACCAAGAAATAATTGCGGGATCGTAACGAAACTTGCAATGAAGGTACATGTCGGGGAGATATGCAAATGATTAGAAATGCAGCGTGATTGCGCATTACGTATAGCCGGTAGAGGGCGTTGAACATCGTACTCTGTGGAGTATAAAACAGGTAACCAAAGCTTATTTGAGTATGCTGAATCATTTACAAAGGAAGAGCTGAGGTAGACATACCATAACGCCGTGTTCGAAGACAGTATACGCAGTTGTCGCAGTTTGAGAGAGGAAGAATCGTCGGGATGATGGAAGCTGGGTGGTCAGCTAGGCGAGTAGCTCGTCAATTAGGCCGCTCTGATTGTGTTGTGAGGAGGTGTTGGGACCAATGGACCCGAGAGATGTCATGTACACGAAGACCAGGCTCAGGACGCCCTCGACAGAGCAGTCGTCGAGAAGACCGCCACATAGTCAGAAATGCACACGTACAGCCAACTGCTTCATCGGCCGCCATCCAGGCACAGGTAGCACCTTCACTAGGGGTCGCTGTGTCTTCTCGAACCATACGAAGGCGCCTGGCTGAAGGACAGTTGGTATCGCGGCGCCCATTACGTGTGCTGCCCTTGACGCCCACCCATCGACGCCTCCGTTTGGAGTTTTGCCGCGCACGAGGAAACTGGACTGCAGCGGAATGGAACCAGGTCGTCTTTAGCAACGAATCCAAATTCAATCTCGGCAGTGATGACAATCGTGTTCGTGTGTGGAGAGCCCGTGGTGAACGCTTCAATCCTGCCTTTGCTGTACAGCGACACACCGCTCCCACAGCTGGTGTGATGGTATGGGGTGCCATTGCCTACAATACACGGTCACCCCTAGTATTGTTCCGTGGCACCATGACAGCCCAGCGGTATGTTCATGAAATCCTGCAACCACATGTGTTGCCACTCATGCAACGGCTCCCAGGAGCCATTTTTCAACAAGACAATGCTCGGCCTCATACGGCAAGGGTGTCACAAGACTGTCTCCGCACTGTTACTACCCTTCCTTGGCCTGCCCGATCCCCAGATTTGTCTCCAATCGAGCATATCTGGGATCATTTGGGACGACGAGTTGGGCATCCCACGAGTTTGAACGAACTAGAGGCAAGGTTACAGCAAATATGGAACGAAATGTCTCAAGACATCAGACAGAACTTGTATGACTCAATGCCCGATCGTATCGCATCGTGCATTCGCGCTAGAGGGGGGGTCCAACGGAGTATTAACTCCTCCGTTCTTTTGCCTTTTTCTCTGAAATAAATTATCCTTTTTCTTTGATTTTCTAATCATTTACTTATATCAAAGTAGTCATTACGTATGTAAATTTTCGTGTCATTTTGACGACTCCTTGTTGGTGCGCTAATTTTTTTGTCCATGAGTGTATAAAGGAACAGTCTTGCATTTACATGCTCTTGCTTTTAATTATTTTGTTTATACAATTGTGCATATTATGGGACCGCTTTGCTTTTGACACTGTCTAAAAGCATTAATTACCTTGTTTTCACTTGCATTTATAAAATGACAAAAGGATGGAAAGTTATTATTGTTACGAATTACAATTACTGACTAGGCCTCTTCTATTTTATGTAAACTATTTAAAATTATTATTTTACTTACAACAACAGTGGTAACTCTAAATACTTCTAATTTCAATTCAATTCGTAATATATCGCATTTAATTACATAACATTTATGTTGAAATACTTTCACTTATTTCTAAGACTGGTATTTTTGGACTCTTAAGAAGGTTCCAACGGCAATCTGATGTTGGTAATACACCTCGAATATGGTAATCGCAGACCCTTTTTCAACTAATCTGATTCGTGGGCCGGTCATCTATAACCCGCTACACTGCACCGGGCCCGAACTTACAATCTGGAGTCTTGAGTCGTCTTTCCCAAATGCCTAAAACAGTTCAGAGAAAAGATGTCTTTCGTAAATAAAAGTCCTACAAAGATTCATTTCAAAATATTATTACACTTTAATAGATTAAGAAAACTACCTTTCATTGTAATAATCTTTTTTTTTTTTTGTTGTTGTTGTTGGTTGAAGAACATAAGGAAATTCAACCTTTTCTTTTAATGAATTTATGCATATATTAACTTTCTTGACATAATAAGCAGACATCTGCTTTTAAAAAAAACATCTGCTTCTTTAACAAGATTTCTCTTGTAACTCTTTCATTACAAGTCTTTTTAAATGTTTCTGAATCTCTTATTAGATACAGATGCAAATGGCGGATGTAATTAACTAATATATGCTAATGCTCATTAACAATTATTGTTTTTGAGCAATTATATGATTTTAATTTGTTTTTTGTTTGTTTGTTTTTTGAAAATGTGAATATTTCCATGAACGGATTTTTTGTAATCAGTAATTAGCCTGTTAAAAAAATAAAATAAAATAAACTACAATTAAAAAGGCAGACCCTATCTACGTATTCTTGACATTTACAAAACAGATGGTGTTCTCTAATTAAGCAGGATCATTTGCTTACAGTATTTATTTACCCGCATGGTGTAATGTAGATTTTCTCCACCTTTTCTGTAATGTCATGGTTTTCCTCTCCTTGGATGAATACTAAGAAGTTCCTGACGGATCGTGAAGCGTACTTAAAACATTGTGGATTTGTTTTTAAAAATCATGAAAATACGAACGAAATCTCTCTTTTTTTATTTTATTTTTATTTATTTATTTATTTATTTATTTATTTATTTATTTATTTATTTAAATAAATAAATATATATACATATATATTGAATTACCAAATTCATAGTACAGTCGTCTCGCGATAATCCGACAGTTATGGGACCGAGGGGATGTCGAATTATCAAAAATGTCGGATTACCAAAGGTTGATTTTTTTAAAACTGAATTTTGAGGCAAGAAAATTTAAGTTATGTGTATACAGTACTACAGTACGTATATTGTTACAATACATATTGAGTACATATTTTACGGCCTTTGAGGATATAAAAAAAAAAAACTCAGTTAGGCATAGTTTTACACAAATGAATACGTATGTATGTAATACTAATTTATTACTGCATTTATGTCTTAAAAAATAAAATTACAGTATATAATGTAAAATACAATTTTATGTCTTAAAATAAAAATACATACATATGTCTGTATCTGCAGCAAGCGCAGTGACGTCATCCGACGCGGTGACGGACTACGAGCGTGACGGATTGTCAAATGTCGGATTATCGCGAGTCAACTGTACTTATTCCAATTCCCTAAAACCAACTGATTTTTAATTATATTGAGGTTTATAACGGTCGGTTTCTCCAAATACTATTAGTAGGTCTATTAGCTCATGTCGCAACTTTATTGGTTTCAATTGCAGTTAATCCACGATGGAGCTTACGACTACTTGGAGAAAGAGGATTAAAATCTATTGTTTACGACATCCGTAGTAGAAATCCAACGTTTCGGTTCCATTGCTTTTGTATGGGAAGTTTTGTTAATCTTCATTCGCTAATTTCTCAATAAAGACCTACACTGGAAAAACTTCAAATATAAAAACTAGGTCGCCTCTTGCCTTTAAAACTAACATGACAAGTTTCAAAGAGATTCATATAGCAGTTCAAAAAGTTAGGGTGGACACCAACAATACAGACTACCTTGCTTACTTGATGAGACTTGGTTTTCTAAGAAAATAAATTAACAAAAGTATTTTTTTTTTAATCTAAATGTAAACATGTCCATTGTCTATTCTATTGGCCATCTTCAAATTTCTTCAGCTTCAGTGAATTAGAAAAGATACTGTAGTGTTTTCCCATTGCCTCTCACACAACCACAAACAATCGAAAAGAAGAGAAACAAGAATATACTTTCTTCTGATTCTGCAAATCTTAAGAAGGACGAGTGAAAGAAAGGAAGATGCCATATCCGATGTTTATGAATCAGAATCAGATCGCTTTAATCCATTGCAAAGTGAAGATAACAGAATACACTACATAACAAAATAAAACATTGGTACAAATTGAAAATAAAATTAAGTTTGTAATAATTGTCAATGCTTGCTCAAAATATTTTCAACCAGCTGGCTTGCTTTAGCTACTGTATTTGAAGGAAACGTGGGATAAAAACAAAACTGATTTACAGAGAAACTGTATGAAATTATAATAAAAGCACTAAAACTCAACACAATATTTATACACGCAAAGTCAAGGGAGTACTGGAAGCACTTACTCCATTGTAATTCTAGGACAACTGGCCTCATTGTCTTTGACGTTTCGGAGCTTTTTGAAGAAAGTTGTGGCTCAATAGATGTGATGATAACCACTAAGACCAGTTTGTCTTTGCTTGGATTTCTCTTAACATTTTTTGTTTTTTGAAATTTGTGATATTGTCTTATGTCAATTAGCAGAAAAAGAAGGTAAAATGTTCGACATAAATACATAGTTACTTATTTTTTTGAACAATTTTATATATTGTGTCATTTAAATTACAAAAGGAAGATGAACTTTTTCAGGTATTCTTCATTTTAAGCAACATGTTATTAGCTTTTCTTTGTCCTTCTTTGCCAGCATGTGAGTTTTACAGAATTGCTTCATTTCAACGATTTTGGTAAAGGAAGTGAAGGGCGCGAGGAGCATTAAAGATTAAGAACCACTGCTACATATTAATTAAGCTCATATAACGAAAATACTGAAAGATAACAATTTTAATTTCTTTACATACTTTTTTTTTCATTAAAATAATTAGGCTTATTCAATAGCTGATCTTACATTATATAAGTAGGTTAATTGTAATAGGCTTTTAATAAATCATTTCATCATTATCCTGTACTAAACTATATCTTGAACGTGATTATAAAAAGTTCGTACTAATTAATATGAACCTCTTAATTAGCTGAGCTTCCTCTTAATTACCCCCCTAGTCTTTAATATGATTTGAATTGTATAGAATCTAAATACTTATGGTTTGTAAATGAAATTAATTCTCTTCCTCAATGCTTTTAGACCATTTTTTTTCACCCAATGATTTCTGTAGATTTCTTTCACAATCTCTGCATCTTCTTGTGGTGTTTCTTCTTCTTTTTGCTTCTTTTTCTTTCTGTTTCTTTTTTCCTCTTTATTCAGTCTAACATGTAATGTCATATTTTATGTCATTCCGTTGCCCTTCTTCCTATTCAAATGGGAAGGGTAATAAATTAATTTTGAGGTGGAGAAAAAAAAGTCACAAAAACATGTCTTTCTGACACCCATGATGCTGGCCAGCTGAGTGGCATAAAAACCTATTCATTAGTCGCATTCTATCTCAATTCTGTTGTTGGCTTCGTGGGTGGCATGGCATCAGACCATCGTTTTTACTGCATGTAGCCCTAATCAGCTGTTAATTAGCAGACCGGACGCACGAATAAGGATCTGTTACGAAGTGGCGCCCTCTCCCATGTTGACCCCTGCTCGTTAAGCAGCCCTTCACAGTTAATTAGAGCAGATGCACTAAAGGTCGCCTTTGCCAGATACGATCGCACCATGTCAGAGCCTAAGTCAAACATTGGACGTCGTCACACGGCTGCTGTGGCCGTCAACGCAGCACAGTTTTCCGCCACCAAATATGCGGACATCGGAACATTGGACTTTATACTGAATACATTTCTAGACTTTCATCTTGCATCAATCTTGCGTTACATCAGATATTACGCCATTACACCACACAGAGCATTTAAAAATGTAAAAGACTACAAATAAATTTAAATGTATATTAATATTTTTAAATTCCAAGATACCTCAAAAAAAAAGTAATTGATTTCCACTTATTCTTGACTAAGACTGTTCTTTTTGTATTTCACTCCAGTTCCTCATCGAACTGTACATTGAGCATTGATATATTATATTAAGAAATTTCTGAAAGAACGTAACGCCTATTTTCTTGGCTGTTTTATTTCTTTATTTTTCTTTCGTTTTTTTTTTTTTTTTTTTTTTTTTAAAAAATTTTAAAAATAATAAAAAAAAAAAAAAAAAATCTCAGTTTTTTTTTTTTGTAAATGCCGAATTAATTGTGATCAATTTTTTAGGCTTCTGAAAGAGCTTTATATCCCCGGTTTGTCTGTCTGTGGACAAGTATCCCACAATGCAACGCACAACAATCGCAACAATTGCGCCTTTTGCATTCGCAACAAATCACATCTTCAATACAGCTCAGCAACAATCACAACAATCATAATAATCGCAATATTTGCGCCTTTGGCATTCGCAGCCTTTACATTTATAATAATAAGGAAATTAAAGGAATAATGCAACATAATTGACGTATCAGAAGCCGTTGCGAAGCTCTGTGATTGGTTTACTAATCGCTATCCCTAACTTGTTTTTTTTTAATTTTCTGAAAAATATTTAAGTTGTCTAAAATAATTTCGAAGCACGTGCAAATTACACGGGATAACAACGGGAAGAGTGTTAATGTTCTCATTTAAACTTAAGGAGAGGTTTAAGTAATTTTTTCTTAGTCGATTTTCCACAACAAATTCGTTATTACAGGTTATACGACACTAACTTCAAAGAATGTACGAAAAATACAGTTTCTTCGAATCGTTTTTTTTCTTGAATTTCTACGAAATTAAGGAACCAAAAACTACCATAGAAGGTTTCCTTGGAATGATAAGTTTATCTTTGATATATTTTCTGTGACTATTAAGCTTTTATTTAGCGAAATTGAACAATGGACTGAATACCGTTATATACATCTCTCATGGAAATGACGAGGCATGATAATGACGTCATGTCACGTGTTATATGACTAAAGCTGCCTTTGAAAAAGAGAGAGAAAAAGGAATAGAAAAGGAAATAGAATACGAAAGTTTAAAATGCAATTAAGTTGAAGTGGACATGTCTTTTAGTTCCCTGCTTCTGTGATCAAATTAACTCAAAATTCTTGACCCAATGAAACTCAATATTTTAAAGATGGATTTAGATTAAAAAGAAAGTTCCCATTGATTTTTGCTACAATTTGAACCAATAGGAAAAGTTGCCAAAATAAGTTTGAGTTCAAAGTAGCGATAACTCAAAAGATCCTTTTTTCCAAAGCTAAAGTTTTGAAATAACTGTAGTTACCAAATGTAATCTCTGTTAATTTTGATGAAATTGAACCTATAGGAGCTTAAAACTATCAATACTACATAGATTACTGTAACCAACACAATCTGGTCTTCATAGAAAAGATTTAAAATATTTCTACAAGATATACCAGTGTTTCCCAACCTTTTTTGTGCTGAACCTCATCTAAAGTATCTAAAGTATGCTATGCCCCACCAAATTAGGTATAACTTTCAAACAGAAAAAATTAAAAACAAAAACAAAACAAAAAAAAAAAACACATTGCTCCATTTTCGAATTGCCTCCCTTAACAATCAAATTGCCGCCCCACGTTGGGAAACATGGATATATACTGTCCTTTGATGCAGAGGTTTTTGATCTGAATGTGTGTGTTTCGGAAGTTGGTGTGCCAATTATATCTTATTTTCTGTTTTTCCCTATCTTACATCACAAAAGTAAATCGAATAAGGACGAATGCCAGATGCTGGGAAATGATTTCAAGATAAGTAAAGTGCTTGCAAGGTTTTTAAATGTCCCGTTGAAACGAAAGTGTTCAAGAAACTGTGAATGAAAACTGTTGTTTTACTGTTGAAGCAAAGATTATTCTTGCTTCTAAGCCATCTTTCTTTCTTTTTATGATTTGCATCTGCGAAGGTAAATAATATCCACCCACCAATATTTAATGCATTATTTGAACGGAGAACGAATCTGAGATTTGCCACAGATATTGAAAGAAAGAAACCAGTAATTGCCGACTAAAGCTCTTCCGCTCATTAAGCTTGGAGGTCAAAGGGTTGTAAGTGGAGCCTGTTCTGACCACCCTGGTTGTCTTGAGCTACTGGAATCGATCCGGAATGATGGCTGTCTTTGAGGGGACGTCTTCTCTGATGAGCGTGATCTACGGACCCTGCAGTTCATGTGCTCCATATGGCTTACTCTCTAATTGGTCGGGAGGGTTTGTTATTGCTTTAGGTGACCCCTGCCGGCACCTCTTGGCAATCCCTCACTCACGACGCGCATGTCAAAATCTCTCAGATCTGAAATGCTTTCCGTGGTCTTTTAGGAAGACGACATAGGATAGAGAAATAAAGGCGCAGTGAATTGGAGAAAGAAAAAACCTCCCCTTGAACATTCATTACGAAATTAATAAATAACACAAATTTACAAAACTAAACTCATTAAAATTGTCTTCACTTTGTAAGGTTACTTTTATTATTATTCAATATAGTATTAAATATATTTCAAGCGTTTCTAGCATGTCACATTACTTTGCAAAAAAAGCAACAATTTTTTTTGGGTGTAAAAAATCTTAAATTTTACATGTTAGCAGCTGCATTTAAATAATTTTTAATAATGAAATTTTTTATGTTAAATCTGTATTTGATATTAACAGTATTTATTCATTTAATTACGTTAACTATCACTAACTTTTTCTAACCCACTTCTTGGGTTTTTTTTTTTTTTTTTTTCGCTTGTTTGAAAAGTCCGTTATAAGAAATCGGCCTTTGTAAGAAGACGTTACGTGATAAAGAAAAACGAGAAAAACATTTTTTTTTTAATTGAGCGCCCATAAAAATCTATAAAAGTCAGTAATATTTCAAAAAGTTTAATTCAACTTTCCTCCTAATATGCTATATACATTATTTCGACCGCGTAACACAACGGTCTTCTTCAGGTTTTAAGGTGTGAGGAGGAATAAGACCTTTTACATTTCTTATTATATAAAGAATCATTTAAATTTAAACTAACAAAAGAAAATACAGCGAACATTAATTCATCATTATTAATACAAAGTCATTATTATAATACTTTTTCAAAAAAAAAAACAAAAAAAACAAACAAACAAACAATAATATTCTTTATCTATAATGTACATATCAATAATATTATGAGGTATAAAAATAATACTACGATAATGTATCTGTATTGTTTTCTAATTTTCTTAAAAATCTCCAATGTGTATTCATTGACCTTAATAAGTAATTCGCAATACAGAAAGATTTTCATAGTATTACTGCTATATCTCATAGCATTGTTAATATTTACATTTAGATAAAGAATATTATTGTTTCTTGAGAAAATATTATAATAATGACTGTATTAATAATGATGAATTAATGTTCACTGTATTTCTTTTGTTAGTTGAAATTTAAAATGATTTTTTTTTTTTTTTTATGTAATAAGTAATGTAAAAGGTCTTATTCTTCCTACACCTTAAAACCTGAAGAAGTCGAATGTGTAATAAATGGAGAGAGATACGCCAACCGGACAATAAATGTGCTTTCGCCCATTGAGCCAACATCAACGAGAATTCTGTACAATTGTTTCATCCTTATTGTGGAATCATCAGCAGAATCTACTCGTTGACGTTAGCGAGCCAAACGTCAACGAGTAGATTCTGCTGATGATTCCACTGTAATGTACTATTTCCTCCGTGAATAAATAAGAATACTAATTTCGC
>JAFIDM010003189.1:44603300-44614151 GCA_023159025.1 Thereuonema tuberculata | reverse complement strand
AAAAAAAAAAATCAAAAAATGGTTCGATAAACAATCGAACCATTACACCACAATAAGGATGAAACAATTGTACAGAATTCTCGTTGATGTTGGCTCAATGGGCGAAAGCACATTTATTGTTCGGTTGGCGTATCTCTCTCCATTTATGAATGATTACGGACGTTAAACTTGCTTTCGAATGTGTAATGTTGTCGAAAATTGTATATAGTGTATAGTATATTAGACAGTTGAATGAAGTTTTTTGAAATGTATATTCTGTGTATATGTATTTGTATCATACAACGTACAGTCACTAATAATAATTAAAACATTTTTTTTTTTTTTTTTATGTATCCGAGTACAGGAACTCCTCGCTTTACGACCGACTTCCGTTCCGACGTCTCAGTCGTTAAGCGAATTGATCGATAAACGAGGAGCTTGCGCCGGGAATATAGGATCGTTGTAAAATTATAAAATTATAAAAATTGTGCAACAAACTTCAAATTTATTCATAAAAAGACATGCAAAAGTATATATTATCATTTGTTTATTTGGTTATCTGGAGCTGTAGAGGGTCCAGGTAAGGGAGGTAATAGAACTTGTACTTTCAAGGGCGGAGGTCGTAAGTGCGAGTGGACATTAAGCAGATAGGTCGTAAAATGAGAAATATCTGTAATTTATGCTGAAAACAGTAGTAAATACAGGAAAGATTTGTAATTCATTACGAATTTGTTTTTTCGAGGAAACCAAATAGTTAGTAGAAAAAAACAGCAAATCAACAACAAATCAACTATTCGTGCAGCAGCACGAATTCAGTATCTTCGATTTATTAAATAGACGTAGTTTTTCTTTATGTAGAGCAAGAGTTGATATTTTATATTTTTGTTTTTCTAAATCATCGTAAAAGATACCTTTGATAATGTAATGTCTTGATAAAACTCAGTTTTACTTAAATAACTCATTTCTGCATGAAAAGTCTTTCTAAAGCTTTTATGTATTTAATATTTGCTGAATGTTTGCACATAGATTTCTTAATACAATAAGAAATAAGTAAGTGAATTGCAATAAATTATTGTAATTTTTATAGGCTTTTCTGTAATTTTACTTTTGGTTGGGAAGCTCGGGGTTTATTGAATAGTGCATGATTGTATCCATTGTTCATTCGCCATTAGAATAATAATAATTTTACTTTTTGTTTTTTGGCATTTTTTCAATTTTTCAGCAATAAGCTTTTTCCAGAATATTTCAAGATTATTCTAGCCTAATTTTTTACTAAGATTAATTTCGTATCTTGTAATGGAAAAATCGTTGATTGTTAAATCTAAGCTGACATCTTGTTATTTAATATAATGGTAAAGTTAATGTAAGATGGAAGTCAATTAAAAAAGAATTCCAAGGATATTTCTACTTCGAAAACGTAGGTTTAATTTTTGTGATTTATAGTAAATTTGATAAACATAAGTTAAAAACAAGTAAATATAATTTTAGTTATATAATTTATATAAGTAAACTTATATAATTGTAACTGCGTCGGCATCCTATGTGTTACATAATTGTACATTACAGTAAATATAATTTAAGTTATATAATTTATATAAGTAAACTTATATAATTGTAAGTGCATCGGCGTCCTATGTGTTATATAATTGTACATTACAGTAAATATAATTTTTATTTATGCTAAAACATAAATTTAAGGGCGACCCATAATAATAAAAAAATTTTAAATTAATAAAAAAAACAAAAAGGTACAGTAACTTAAGGAAAAATAAAAATAAAAGTTAGGAAAAAAATAAAAAAAGTTATGAAAATAAGGAAAAAAAAAAAAAAAAAAAACCCTTGCGGACATTGAGAAAAAAGATTAAGAGAAAAAATATAGTAAATAAGCGGATTCGAACCAACAACCTTTACTGTATGAATCCGAAATCTTAACCATCAAGCTATAGATTACAACTGAATTGAGAAAGCTAATCTAAATATGTAAGCTAATAGCGGAAATCCAATGAAAACAATGTCAAATATCTGGAGCATGGATGGTGTTTGCCCTTGAAAATACCCTATTCCTACGTTGTTTAGACCTCTGAACAGGATGGTGAAGTTCGTTTGTCGATCCGACCTTTCGTTCAAGTGTTTTTTAGGGAGGGGGTGCAATGACACCAATGCCAAATATCTCGAACTTGGGTGGGTGTTTGCCCTTGAAAATACCCTATTCCTACGTTGTTTAGCCTCTGAACAGGATGGTGAAGTCCGTTTGTCGATCCGACCTTTCATTCAGGGGTTTTTAGGGAGGGGGTGCAATGAGAACAATGCCAAATATCTCGAACAGGGGGGAAGGGCGTTAGCCCCTGAAAATACCCCATTTGTACAGTGAATGGGCCTCTGAACACGATGGTGAAAACAGTTTGTCGATTCAATCTTCCGTTCGGGAGTTGTTAGTGGTGGCCAGACACGGACTTTCCGACAGACAGGACAAACGCAATATATACCGATTTTGGTCGCTATCACAATAGCTTCCAAATGGGTCGCTAATAATAAATACTTTAAAACTTTCATCATTCTCTTCTCCTAACTTTAAAATATATAATGTTTCGACCACATAATCACCGCCCTTCTTCAGGCTCAAGAGATAGAAAGAATAAAAGTCCTCAACCTCTTTACTACTTGACTGAATCCATTAACATTCAAATAATAAATATACAAGTAAAGTAAACTACAATGTAATGTAAACTTTACATTACACTGAAGCTATGTAATTTAAAATAAAATAAACAATTTTAATAATGGAATTTTAATATTAGTTAACAATTCTAGTTTATAGAAACTAAATATAAAATAAACTTTCAGTAGTGAAAATTATACAGCAAATTTATTTTAAAGTTAGGAATAAATATTTATCATTTTTAATTTTATTAATATTGCATTGAAAATCTTTAATTGAAATTTTAATTAACTAAATTATAATAATTTATTATTTGTTGAATAATTATAACTATCATTTATAAGGCCTTTGCGCAGATATGAAGTAATCGAAAAGTAATTTCATAACTTAGAATTTGCTGCTGTTTAATGTTTAATACAGAATTTACCGCGTATAAGAATCATCTAAAATTTGGATCAATAATTTGGTAAAGTTAAAATCGTAGGATTAAGGGGTAACGTTACTTTTTATCTGTTAAAGGTTTTCCAGCACCTACGCTAATATTAGTAGTATTCCATTTATTTATTTATTTATTTATTTATTTATTTATTTTCAGTGTCTTAAAGGGATGATGCCTCATCCGCCAACGACATGTTCTGATATGCATTGTGAAATGATCACAAGAACACCTACAGTAGAATGGATTGGTCGGTAAAGATGAGAAACAAAGGCTTACAATATTTCCCGAACAAATTGCGAATAGCAGATCACTGCAGGTAAGATACTTTTAGCAATTACGAAAAACCCAAAATTACCAAAAAACAATAACACAAATTTCCAAGAAAGTTATCTAGTGCAGAAGATCAATTTCATCCAAACGCTGTTTTTTAAACTATATTTGAACACAGTAATTTTATACATACTAAAAATCTGAATATATGAAGATGAATTCTGGAACCTTTAAGCTATATACAGAATGTACAGCATTATGTAAATCTTAGAAACTAACATCATAGTAAATTACGTCGTCTAATACTAATAGTTAATAAAAATTTTCCACTAAAAAGAAGCATCATAGAAGGACGTAATTTCAGAAATTCGTTTCGTAGTAAAAATCCTCATGAAATAATTGAAGTAATGACGATTCAGTTTTAGTTCCCTGAAGTAGCTTCCCTCTGATGGCAGGAATGTATGTTTTCGAAGGCAAGGTGTATTTACTTTCTTTTCTGTGTGGAGTCCGAACACATTGTCAAAATACCGAACTTTGACATCGATTGTTTCTATTTTTTATGAGTGTCCGTGGAGGCAATTTTCTCCCCTCGGCCGGTAATAGCATTTGTTCCCGGGGGCTGATTTACAGGGATCGGCTACTGATGATCAGCACAGCCTTTGTCCCAGGCGTCTTGAGGCTCATTGCGGCGTCCCCTGACCCACCAATCGCAGAACATGGGGGTTGGGACCCGGGTTCGGAGGACTCTGTCTTCTCACATTAATCATTCACGGATTCTTTTGGAAAGAGATTAACACATTCAATTGGTCGCTGGGACATTGGTTATATTTCCACGCCCCCTCTAAAAAAAAGGACACCAAGAGACTCCCATGTGGATCCCATGTAAACATAATCCCTCTCTGCTCTCTTTTATTTACGTTCGCATAGAACAATCCATCCCTTCGCCCAAAGGAAATCCTCACAGCGTGCAAATTGAATCACCACCACACGCCAATTACCAGACGACAATAATTTGTGCTCAACAGTGGATAAGCTTCTGCTAAAGTTTCAGAGACATTTCAATGATGAAACGTAAGCTTTTACATCACAGAACTTATTGGCGTCGTATGTGTTATAGAGTATTTAGAGAATACAGTGAAGTCCTTCTTATACGAATATGAGGGGAACCAAAAATTATTCGTATAAGTGAATTACATGTATGACTATGGGGGTTTCACCGGGTAATGAGAAATTCTTCGTTTAACTGAATGTTTCGTATAAGTGAGTTTCGTATAAGTGAGACTTCACTGTATATCTTCGTTCGAGATGAAATCGGACTTTTAGTAACGTGGGAAGCTTGACTGTTAAGTTGCAATAATAGTTTTTGTTTAAAAGTTTACTCCATTTGATTATCTTTGATTCTAAACTTTTGAAAATTAACTATCCAGTAGATCAGATTCGTATATTCAAAAAAAAAAAATATATTTTTTTTCAATAGTATGTATTTGAAAGATTTTCATTTGTCACTTTGTACCTATTCATCTGGAAAAAGTGACATCCAGGTTCTAAAAACAAATTCTGAAATTCTTTCAAGCAATTCTTAGATTCAATAAGAACTTCGCGCAATGAATATCGTATATTTGCAATTGAAACAAGTAAACTTAACTCAGGATTAAACGGTTTTCTGAAGTGAAACTAACAATATTTATTATGAGCTAAATATCATAAATTCGAACCCAGATTTTGCTAATATTCTGAAATCTATCTCTAAATTTTGCGAATATTCTCCATTTGGACCTAATATGTTCTAAAACTGAAATTAGACATTAAAATTAGACATTAAAATGTTTTTAATGTGCATTTAAATACTGGATATGTATTTAACTTATACTGACTTAAAAATAGAAATAAAAAAATGGGGACAAAAATATAATACCGGTATATCACGAAAATCCACAACTTCGTTACTACAAGTTACTTAATTTTTATTACATCAAGAATTGTGAAAGTTCTCGATTTTTAATGTCTATAAATTACTTTAAAAAAATTGAAAATGGAAATGGAAATTAAGCTTTTGTTTGAGATGTATAACTATCTTTCTATTTTAATGATGGTGGTAGATCTAAGCAACCGAGAAATCTTCAAAGTTATATATCTCAATAAATGCTTCCTTACTGATATATTCTTAAAAACAGCATAGCATTTAAAAAACCCAAATGAATTTAAATAAGAAGTTATTGTGGATGATTAGGAACTGATTTTACCGTGATATAAATGAATACCAATATGCAGAAGAATCTTCTAGATCTGTGCTTTTCAATCTTTTTTGTTCACGGTGCACTTTTCTATTACCAGACATCTCGCGGCAAACCAGATTTTTCATTGCTATATTAGAATCATCCTTTGAAAACACCTATGATTTGAATATGAATTTCACCATCTATTTTAAACATTTTAAAGATATCCTGAAACATAATTTGAAGCCGACTTGAATGTGGATTATTATTTTGTTAATCTTCATTGTTAGAACGAAATGGAATGTAATTTCAGAAATAACAAATTGTACGTGCCTAATCATTCAACAAAATGCTAACTGCGGAGAGCACAAAGGAACCAAAAAGATATCGCAGCTCGAGCTGTCACCGGGGAGAGTCTAGGACTGCCGTTTCGTCCTCATTACGACTCATCAGCCGTCACTACTAAGAAAATTAAATATAATTTAAATTTCTGCTTGCCCAGGTATTTAACGTTTAGATTTTATTGTAGAGAAGCGCGTTTGACTAGTGAGAAGGTAAAATGTTGATTGCAGATGCATTCTGAGAATTTTTCTCGCTGCACACCGGTTGAGAAGCTCTGTTCTAGAATGTTCTTGAGAAAAGCAAGTAATACTGTTCTGAATTTTGAACTATGTTTCTGTCTTATGTAAGAAAACTATTTGCAAAGTCAAAATAAAACAAGTAATTGTTGATGCTTAATATTAAGACTTCCAAAAGAGAGGAAATTAGAAAGAAGTATGGTGTAAGCACTTATAAGTAGTTATTTTACTTTAAGTGAATTTTCTTATATATGATATCAATTTTCCAATCATTACATTAAATGAGTTTATTATAGCCTACTATAATTTTCTCTTTTTGTACATTATCTCAGTATCAATTCAACTTCTTTTTTTTTTATCCAGCATATTATATAACTGAAATTAAGAAGATGCCACCACACAAATAAAAGCTAAAAATAATTTGACACATTAAAAAGTATTAGGACCGGTTTCGTCTTTACAACGAGGCTTTCTCAACTAATTGTGTTAAATTATTTTTAGCTATTATTTGTGTGTCGGCGTCTTTTTATTTCAAGTACAAATGCACACATTAAAATTCCATTTTTCTTATAATACATAATATTGTAATTCTAACTTAAATGTAAATAGCTCAAAACGTTGTTTTTTTTTTTTTTTTTTTTTTAATATTTCATTTTTAAAATGAAGCACTATTTCACTTATGTTTTCGAAAAATAGAAAAGCTATTTTTGAATAATGATAATAACAGTAAAATAATAAACATTCATTTAATAAATAGTTTTTTTTAATCATGATAATACTGATAAAAAAATTATGTATTTTTTTTACAAATTTGTTATTTGTTAATTTAAAACTGGTAAAATTGAACTGTTAATTATACTATTAATCTAACCTTTACTACAAGGAACATCTTTTAGTAATACGAGAATTATAGACAAGAAAATTAATTTTTAAAAATGATGGGTTACGATATTGTGAGGTCAAATGAAAATAATAAATATAATAGTTTTCAATCAGCTTTAAGTTTATTCTTGGAAAAAGATGGAAAAGAAATATTTTCAGTTATCGTCAGCCTTTTGTAAAAGTTAAAAGTATATTTTGTACTTGGAGATGAATTTACATTAGAAAACTTATTCAAATGAAATTCAACGAACACATATTTCCAATTAAATTACTATATTAAGAATATATTACAATGGGAACCGTTTTCCTAGTCGTTATGCAAGGCTTTTCATTGGGCTGGGCAATTTTCTACATATTAAAACAAGCTTATACACAAAATTTAAAAATGATTAACCAATCTTATTGCTTATGTAAATGTATTGTCTACGTAAGCTGTGATGACGTCACACTTGTTGTTAAACAAAAATTCAGTAGATGTGAAAATGTGTTCGTAGAACTTCATTTGGTTAAGATCTATTTGGACACACGTAAAAAAATGATTACCTGTTACATTAGAAAAATAAAAAAGTAAATAAATAAATAGAGCATAATAACCATTTGGGCCTTTGAGTGGATATGAGTAAGCCTCCTTCTCAGATTATTGTGATTCAAGTAATGGTGCTTTTCTTATACATACAAATAAATGTCTGTCTTAACTTTTTTGAGATTTAGAGCATAGCTAAAAACCTAAAGAGCAATTTTATTGTACGTAGGGCTATTTTCGGATAAAATATCAGGGAATCTATTGATCCCGAGGGGAAGTGTAATTTTTGTGAAGTTCAAAAATGTCAGATCGTCTTGTTTTCATTTTTGTTTTTTGGTTGGATGTTTTTAGATTATATTTAACATCCTATTTTTATTTTCATAAATAACTGTTCGCCTACATACAAAAGTTTTCAGCCATAAACATCGGAAACCTAATAATTAGGAACTCTAAATAAATATTTTAATTATTTGTGTATAAAGAGATCATGTATTTTGTTAATTCCGAAAATTTATACCTAGTTAACTATACAAGCACATTTTTAACTGTACATAAAATATTAACAAACAATTTGTATTGAAGTTGGTTTGCCGTTACTATTATTAAAAAGTTTCAAAAGTTTAAAATACTTTTTCATTTAGTTCTTTTAAAATTAATTTAATGATTGTAGGCTTAAATAACGTTTTATTTCGGGTCTTAAACGGGATTTGGGTTGAGGCTAATGTAGGACCTCGTGATAAAAGAAAAAGTCCTTGAGTTGAATAAAGATGAAAACTTCCGCTTTAGTGAAGGTGTTTTTGTTGGTTTTTTTTCTTTTGAAATGTGAGATATAGATTATCTTGTCTCGGTCTAATTATTTGTTATCTTTGCTTGAGGAGGGGGCGGGGAAGAAGCCATGAAGTACCATAGGGAGACGTTACCGATCCCCTTCTCTTGTTGTTGCTTCGATTCAACAAGTTTCCCGCGCGCTCGTCTCTGCCTGGGGGTGTTGTTTTAACCGGGTTGCGTCTCAAGGGACGCACTGAATCGGCTGGAAACGGGGGTGGAACGCAGAGCAGGTGGAACGCAGGATAAACAGAGGAGGGATACAAGCAGAATGGCGGTTTCCCTTACAGGATCATTATCTTCCTCGTTAAGCCTCTCGTCACCAAATCTCCCCCTCCTTGCAAGACACCACAAGTCCCTTCAACTCACCTGGATACCTCACTACGACCTCCCCTCCCCCCCATGCAGTGGACTGTCTCATCTGGTTAAAACGAATACCAGACACTTGCCTAAAGGAACAACTTTTGCAACATTTAATTTTGATCTTCTATGAAGAGTTGATGACAATATGTCTCCGTCTGATTTATCAGTACCCTTTTTCAACCCCTACATTTCGATAATCGTCACGCCTTGAAAATTATTGGATCAACCCAAGCCATAAATTAAATATGAAAGAAGTACGGGACGAAGAATTGTAGACATAGATTGTGTACATGACATTTATGATGAATAGACGGGTTTTATGTGCATTAGTAAAACATGAATGAACTGCAAAAAAAAAAAAAATGCACTTTTCAACCGAAGCTCGAGTTGCTATCAATGGAAATCTGGGAAAGCTGTTTTATCTTTATTAGGATTCTCGAACCAGATTTAAATAGTTGATTTACCCAGAATATCAACTGGAAAATCTGGTTGAAGAGTCCTTACAAGAAGGAAGCAAATGTCCCAGATGCCGCATGATATACTCAAGATGCAGAAATATAAACTTTTTTTTTAAATTGATTCATGACTTCTAATAAGCCTAAGCTTAAAAATTTCAGTAAATTACAAAATTTTGAGTTATGCATATGCCTACTGTGATATATTGCATGTTTCCGATGCCAGATTACACAAGTTACTTAAATGTTAAATTTTTAATTTTTAAATTGAAAAAAAAGAAAAGAATACTGAACAAATTCCAAATATTAATTGCTAAATGTTCTGTATTTAAATTACAATTAGATTGTTGTATTTTTACTTTTAAAAATATTATGGAATACGAATTTTGTGTAAGTTACTCTTTAATCTAACATTAATGGCTTTTCATGTTACTATAACTGATAATGTAACCGATAACTTTATAGTATTTTGCAAAAAAAAAAATGACCATATATTGTCATTATGTAGCGATTGATTTTGTCTGGAACAAACGTCACCAGTCATGACGTCATCAACTTGAACTCTGAGCAATCAGCCCAAGATGGCGTCGTTTTGTGATCGCATAAGCGTGACCAAGAAAGGACGAACTTTTCATATCCAAGTAAGGGGAATAGTGTGGAACATTTCTACTTATTTCAATTTTAATTATTATTATGTATTCGCAACTGTAGAAAATACAAAACCAGATGATTTCGTAATGTTTATAAGACTCAGTTACGGATTATAGTAATAGATGGCGCTGTTACGTCCTTTAAACATCAATCTATAAGGAAATTACGTCATCAAAAGCTCTTTTTTCATGAACTGAACTGAAGTTGCAATGACAACAGCAGGAATTGTGCCTGATTGTGAAGTAGGATAGTGTGTTTATTCAATGTGTGATGAATAAGTCATAGACAAAATCTCGTTTTAAGTTTGATAAAGATCGATATCTTGAAGGGAAACTAATACCAAAACTTGTAATTGCTAAAATTCCAAGAACTGTACCGTTTACACTCATGTAAATCTCATCTCCTGTAAAAGTCGACCATCTTATTTTTGGCCAAAAAATCTAATTTTCCATGTATCTCGTGTAAAAGTTAACTCTGGTTCTTAACAGATCAACATTTGTTCATTATTGAATCAGCACTATAATTAGTTCGATAACAAAATAACACAACGCTGTGTCTGCTTGCCGTTCACAGATGTCAACAGTCACTGATAGGTACGCACTGATGCCTAAAGGCTGAAATTGTTTAATTTAAAGCTGTATTAAAATTCTGCTTCACTTTTTGTATGCATAAATAAAAGTTTAGTAATTCATTTCTATTGTCATTATTTATTTTGTCTTTGTTTTTAATTTTAAGCTGCACTGAATTTATTAAAAACAAAAATGCAGCAAAGAAAATGGTAAATTGATTTCACTTACAAGGGAAATGCGCGATCTCGAACGCTGAGAACCGCACGAAAATGTTCTCAGAATATAAATCGCTCATGCCAAAAACAGTGGTATGAGTTATTCTAATACAAAACTGCACATCTTACCACGAGAGACAATTGAATGATCACCTATTGAAGGTCCAAGAGAGGAACTTTGGTAACGCGAAGAAACAAAATACCTATATAACAGGACCAAAAAACAC
>JAFIDM010003189.1:44453904-44593300 GCA_023159025.1 Thereuonema tuberculata | reverse complement strand
AATTCTAATCAGATATTTTTCTCTGTCATTATTTTTAAACATTGCTATTAAAATGATATTTAAAAGAAACATGGCTTCATAATAATTACTGAAGTTTCTTTTATTTTTAAAGAAAAAAAAATAAGAAAACAAACTAGATGAACAAACTTAAAAAAATTATTGCATATCTTTGCATTTATTTTCAGAATTGTCTAGTGAAAATAATTAATTTTCACTAAAATAACATTTTTCATTGAATAAGTACTAGACGGTTTTTTATTTATTTATTTATTTATTTATTTATTTATTTATTTATTTATTTATTTATTTATTTATTAGACTTCAGTGTTTATACTATTTATTAGAATTCAATATTTAAATACTTGATTTTGCTTCTGTATCAATTCATTTTTCAAAATTAAAACTAAATCATCTATCTTTTGATAAGTGGTTATATTATTCAATCTTGTTTACTTTCTACTTTCGTTGTGCTTTGTTTCATAAAGAAGTGATCACCTGTTTTCCTTGAATTATTCTCTTCCACTTCGATTAATTGGATAAGACAGCTTCGGAAGAACCTCTTCCTTCTACTCAATCTTCTCCATTTTTTTCTTATATGCTGCGTAATAGGAAACATGTGAAGACTGGTTCTTAATTAAGATACTAATTCAGAATTTATTAAGCAAATTTTTAATTCAGTTGGCTTTATAGTTAAGTAAAGTTTTTCTTTGTGCAAACAATGTTTCATCCAAAGAGAAAAGACACCCACACAAACCCAAATTAAGTAGTAAATCCTTTTCAATTTTGCTTATACTGTGATGAACAGTATCAATTTTGTATTTAATAAAGATGAAGCTTCGCAGGGGGAAATAGTTTTCGAATTTTTTGACGAACAGGTATATTGTGTACATTATCTAAAACTGTAATTGTAATATTAAAGTTATAGAGTCTTCTTTTTATCTCTCTTTTTTTGGTATTGTAAGACCAAAAGAAGACACCAAACATATATACTGTGCATTGATGGTTACTATGAATAATAAAATTGGCGTAAAAAATGAATAATTGTTAAAATTTGGTACAAAATTATCTATAGTTTAATAAAGGATAGTTAGATTACTAAACTAATGGTGACGTATTAGCCTAACAAAATTCGAACTTTAGTTCCAATCTGTTGCAGAGTACTAGAGATTACTGTTTGATCACTTACAATTGATAATTGCATAAACTTAAAGTTGAAATCTTAAAGTATATTAAAGTATTACTAAAGTATATTAAAGTATATATGTGTTAGTAACATTGTTAGTTATCTAACAACAATCAACATACATCTTAAGCAGACTACAGCTGTGTAATAATATCGAAACCATAGGCTTTTCTTCTGCTATACAGTATTATTGCCGATCGATATATCACGAAGATCCTGTATTTGAAATTACTTTTACTTATTTTGTTTTACAGAAGCAGAAGATACATCTATTGCATTAACAATAATTTTGAATTCTTGATATGTTGTGTGTCAGTGTAGTAAATTTATAGTCTATTCTAGGAAGCAGACTGCAATTCCCATTTTGCTCTGTTACTGGCTGGTCGCCAAAATTTGCTGTAAAGTTTGAATGGTAGTAAATACTATGGCTTTACAAATTGCAAAATAAAAAACATGTGACACGACATCCTGTTGACATGATATTGATGCAAAAGGTCATGGGGATTAAGGGATTATCTAGCATTGCGGGATTAAGAAGGTTCCTGGAATCTAGGTCTCATCTGATGGTCCTCAGCACAGATGGACTGCGGTGAGATTGGTTTTTGGCGCTGGGATTGGTGAGATTGGTTTTATCCAAAGCCCTGGTATTATACCTCTATTTTTGTTTTGTTTTTCTTAGGTAACAAACTTAACTCTGTATTTACAAAAACAGAGGTATATAAACAAGGGCTTCGGATTCCCAGAGTCAAAAACCAATCTCACCTCGATCCTCCAGTGCTGAGGACCAATCAGGTGAGTCCTGGATTCCAGGAACAGTCTTAATCCCACAATGCTAGATGAACCCTTAATCCCTTGACCTTTTGAATCACGCATCAATATTGAAACCCCCTTTTTAGGCGTTTTGTTTAGTATATTATATTTAGTATTTATTATTTAGTATATTGTAGTTTATCTTTGGCCTGTTTTCCTTATTTTTGTGTGGTTTATCCTTTTAGATAAATTTCATTATTTTTAGATGATGAATTCCTGTTTAAGAATTGTCGTTAGGTACATCTTGAATGAATGATTAAGATTTGCTTAAAGTCAATATAATACCGTATTTACTCGCTTAATTTCCCCTTTTTTTTCATCAATATTTTGAGAAAAAAAAGGGGGGGTGGGGAAATTACGCGATGTTTTTCAATTTGAGGAAAAAAAATATGGTGAAAGTGTAAGGAAAACCATGTTAAATATTGATTTTTAAAGCAAGAAATGTAATTAACAACAATTTTATGAACACGCAACATTTAAAATATAAGAAATCACATCTCAACATTTGTTTTTTCTTCAAAGTACAGTTATTGTTGTACTGATTCAGGAGGAGTCTGCTCTTGTACTGACCGGGGTGGGGGTGGAATCTTCCCCTAAAGTAGCGTGGGATAGAGAAATGCGGAAATAACGATACATTATCGCGTCGTCGTGAGTTCACCGCCAGTCGAGATCATGTTGGAAACGCGTTGAAGTAGAGGTGGGGAAATTATGCGATAAAAATAAAAATTGAATTTTGTAATCCACAAAAACTGGGGTGGGGAAAATACGCGATAGGGGAAATTATGCGAGTAAATACGGTACATTTTCCTTTTGTTGTTGATAACATGCTACTGTCATGTTCTTGTTTACAATAAATACATGAACTTTTAAGCTTTTTTATTTTATTTGCTAAGATTTAAGAGCAAAACGAGAGTGGAATTTTCTGGCATATTATATAAAAGGAATTTAGTTTGTTTCTTTTCTTTCTGTGTTGTGTGTGTGTGTGTGTCTAATGGACTGATCCCTGCTTTTATTAAGCTCCACGATGCTGGACGACCCTAAATTCTAACGTTGAACGATTACGCTAAGCAGTATTCAAGGACTTATAATCGTTGTTTTCCTTTATTTAACATCGTGAAATATTCATCATTGGCATCACCAACCCAGATCCACAGTCGTCAAACTGATGGAAGAGGATGGTCGTTGTTATTTGCTGTTAATTGCCGTGCTCAGTGAGGAGTATTCGATGTCATTTGGTTCTAATGTCATTAATACAATATTAATAAGCAGTCATTAATATCCTTCGAACCGATTTTTATTGGTTGAAAAATATGGAAGATAATGCCTAAGTATGGAAAGGAGGACATTCAATCTGGATAATGGATGATCATGATTGTAATTTTAGAACAGCATCCAATAGGTTTAGAGAATGTCTGCCATTGAAGCTAAGTGGAATTATGGTATCAATGTTTCCAGAAAGTGAAGAGGGGCTGAGATGACTTTTATAAGTTAGAACATAGTTAACTTTGATTGAATTAAGTTGTTAGTGTTTTCATTATTATATTACTAAGATTCAAAGCTAGCATAAATTAATGTCCACTGATTGGGAGAAATTTTTGATTTTATAATATTTCGAATTTATTGGTAGATTATCTTAATAGAAATTAGATTAACGTGCAAGGACATGATTTAGTGAAAAAATATAAAACTTGCACATAAATAAACGAAAAGTTCTCGCACCCTGAGGTGACATGTTGGGAGTCTGGAAAAAGCCTTTTTAAGCTTCTTTGCCAGATTTACCCTTGATTGTAGCTCAGAGTGCGGAAGCCCAATAAGACTGAAACAGCTGTCCCAAATTCCTGACATGATAGCTCAGGGTGCGAGAACCTTTTGTTAATTTATGTGCAGTTTTGTATTTTTTCACTCTATCCTAATAGAAGATTTGTGTTTTTTTTTCTTTTAATGTAATATCGCAGCAAAAGGAAAAAAAATGTAGTTTTTATATTATCAAGAAATGAAAAGTAATCTTAAATTTTTAAATTTTGCATTGGACTTTTTTTATTTTGTTAATTTTAGCTTGCACTGTCAAAAATTTAAGTTTCCCATTTCCCCTACCATTTTTTTTTCCACTCACTCTATTTTCGTTTCGTAAGGAACGTTACTAAATTACTAAATGTAATGCACCCATAAACAAATATAAGAACATTTGTATTTTATGAAGCAAATGCAAAACTATGAAAAAAACAAACAAACAAACAAACATTTTTCTTTCTTTTGGAGGGTGAATGGGTGGGGGTACATTTAAGTTCTAAATTCGTGAATGTCCTTTTTGTAACAAGACCAAAAAGATTTTTCTTTCTTTAATTTTTTTGAACCTTGACTGACAACATCAGAGTCAGGAAATTGTTGTTGGTCACGAATGTCACGAATGGCACTCAATGGTCAATTTATAAAGTGTATTTTTATTCTCTTTTTATTTCCGCCATTGCTTCAATTGTCAGTGTTGTTCGTAAGTGATACAACTTGCCAACGCGAATTAATGCAATTCATTATTAATGCGGAGTAAAATTATGGCGTCGTTGGGCGTTCATTGAACTGCCATTGATTTTTATTCAGGGAAACATCTAAATTATGGTGGCAAAAACAATTAAAGATTGTCACTGCAAAATACTTCATTGTTATTGGAAGAAATTTGGCGAAATAGCTTGTTAGCGAGGATTCGTTTGGACATTTATTTTCATTAAAAGTGATTGTATCGTAATGTGACGTTAGACTTTTGACATTCGAATCAGAATTTCGTGATAGAAGGTTCTGGAAAAATCTGGACTGTAAAAGAATTGTAAAGTGCAAATGTTACCAAAACCCTTGAAAATCGTGTTACCCAATTTGTAGCAAGTGTGCGAATTGTACAGGGTGACTATAAAAAAAAATCGACAAATCTTTACTACACAGTAATATTTTTATAAATCGCTATGAAATTTTGAAGATAATGAACTGACTTGAATTCCTTCAATCTTTGCGTGGCATCAGTTAGTAGGAACTAGTGATAATACTTGGTCTTTACTATGAACAACAAAGAAAGGCATTCTTTCAGAAGAGTAGCATTGCACTGAAATTAGAAATTGAGCCATTGCTAAAAACTAATCTCCCTATTCGCCAGATCTAGCATCACTCGATAATTTTCCTGCGTTGCAATATTAGACGCAGTCTTTTCTAGAACTAATAGACAGGATTATCAAGATCGGTCAATCACATTTCCATAACGTAACCTACTGTGGTTGTTAACGATGTCTATCATCAAATTATGTGTGCTTATCAGGAGATATCTTATCCAAGATCACTTCCAATTTATTTATTGGTTATGTTCAGTGAATAAAGTTTTATTGCTACATAAATAGTAATTTTACTAGCTTATTAATACATCCTAAAGACTGAACTGTAACAAATTTCACGAAAACTTCATGGATAACATAAAAAAAGAAATCCCCTATTCATTTTGTATTTCTCTATTTTGTATTTCTGATTATTTTGACATGTCTTATTGATTTTTACCTAATCAACAACCAGTATATTGTTGCGTGGAAAAAATCACGTGAACAGATACAGCTTAACAAGTAACAATATATATCTACTTTATTTATAAAAATTATATATACATACACACACGTGGGCATCGGATTCTCGGAGCCAAAACCAATCCCACCTCGGTCCATCTGTGCAGGGGGACCAATCATGTGAGACCTTGATTCTAGGAACCGTCGATGCTCGATAATATCCTTAATATTAATCCCTTGAACTACGCATCAATATCATTAGCATAATGCATTGAAATTTAGACTATATTATTTTATTTCTTTTTTATTAACGCTTGTTTAGATAGAGATTTCTAAATCTAAGTAAACTGACAATTAATGTGAAATTTTATATATTTTTTATTGCTAAAAATATTAGTGTTAATGGAATTAGTTTTATTTGCTTTGAACGTTATATGATTCTTCATTATTAACTAATTGATTTATTAACTACTAATTTATTTTAATTATTAAGTCAACAGATAAAATAAGTGTAAAACAGTTAAAAAAAGTTTATATTAAGGCTTAAAATAGATTATTTTTAACGCTTTACGTTTTATTTTATTTTTTCTAATTGAATAAAATTGTATAAGTTTTCATTAATTCTGTTAAAAGTTGCAGAGGAAAATAAACCTAGAAAATCTGAACCAGGAATTAAAGGGAATCTATTATGTGTTGCTGGTTCACAACATTGCATCACTGCTCTGATGAGAAAAAGGCAATATTGATTATAATGACTCTGTATTTGTGCTCTACACTGTCCACCTTGTAAATCGATGAGCCCATTAATCTTGGAGGTGGGAAGGGGATTAAGCTAATCGATCTGCCTGATCAAGAGGAAAGTGCCTTTATTAGTACACAATTTCTTAACAATAAAAAAAAAAATGTTCCTTAAGAAAATGCAGAAGTTCAAGTCAAAATACTGTTAAAAAACATTCTAATCAAATCTATCTTTAAAGCCTCAATTGTCACAGAAATCCAGTGAGAAATATTAACTGTAGTCGTGATAATAATGACTGCCATTTGTTTTATGTTACCATTAGTGTTTCAGACGTTTTCTTTTTTCTTTTTTGTCACGTGAGGGAGCCACCGAATTATGTCAATGGTAGTGATTGACATTGTAAACGAATTTCACTGATACCAGTTGTCTTTAGCTATGAATAAAAAAATTCCCAAATCTCCATTTTTTTCATTGTATGCATATATTTGTTTTTTTTTTTTACACTTTTTACATTTATATTTTATTTTTGTCACTAAGGATAAAAGGTAAAAATGAAGTAAAGAATAAATAAAAATGTACAAATAATGGAGATGCATAAAACAGTGGTTCTCAGACTGTGGAACGCGACCTCTCTGCTCCAAAGGAAATTGAAAAAAATGTCATAATTTTCATTCAATTTTTTTTGTTTGTTTTTTGTAATAGATTAATTGTCATTCAATGTAACTGGGTTCTTTCCCACACTTCAAGGTGGGCGACCGTCGGTTTGGTCTCTGGATCTAACTTTGATCCTTTGATTGAGGGCGAGAAAGTAAAGGCATAAACAAGGAACGCCAAAATTAATGAGTTTATCTTATCATGCGAGAATCTTCAACTTGATTGTTGTTTTAAAAGGGATGGAAAAATTAATAAATCTATAATTTCAATATGATAGCAGTATGGTAAATTGGAAAAAAATGGCCGCCCTCGCATTTCTCATTCTTTTTCAACTCATCTTTACGCGAAAATGTTTTCTTATTTATTTTGGTTATCATTTGTCCATCTTAGTAGTAGTGCCTCTTCTCAAGCGGAAGTAGTGGATACAACAATAGAACCCCGATTATCCGAACTGATTGGCACCAAAGGTCGGTTCGTTGAATCAAATAATTCGGATAACAGAACACTCTGAGAATACATAGTTTATAAACAAAATGAAATGATGTCTGCAATTAAATTATTGTTCGCAGGTTCGTTAATGCAATTTATTAAAAAAAAAATGATTTTAAAAATGAATACATTAAGCGGCAGAATAATATTTAGTATAACAGTGTACTAAAATAGATTTTGTATTATTGGGGGTGGGTGTCGGTGAAAATTCGGTTAATTAACGTTTACTGTACTTCCTTTTAAAGATGGATTTTGGCTTCGAAGACTGTTTACGTCATACGTTCAGATTTTGAGAACAACTCTTATCTTAATACATAAAAATGAATATTTGTTTGTTTCTTTGTCCCGTATGCGTTCCTATATCATTCATCAGATTAAAATGAAACTTTGGTGAGTTGTTGTGCGAAGGTTTCTGAATTAATAGATTTACAATATTTGGTGCGCGAGGCGTTTCAAGAAATGAGTGTATTTCCGGTTTCAACGTTTGCAGTTTCCGGTGTGACTCGCATTTGCAATGACCATCAATAAAGCACAGGGACAACACCTGAACAGCTGTATGTGGCATGCTCACAAGTCGGAAAACCTTCTGATTTATTCGTGTATGCACCAGACGGAAAAACAAAAAATATTGTGTATCCAAAAGCACTTCAATAATCAGAATTAAAACACAAGCACTTTCCTTCTTTGAGTGGCATTGCAATGCATACCGGGTACAGATAGTTACAGTAATAAATGTTCTTATTTTAAAATTCACACTATTTATTAGATCAGGAAATTAAATATGATTTAATTTTTGAATTTTTCCAAATATTCTTTCTTGTTTTCTTTTGTTTAACCTACTTTTAAATTAGGAAAGCCAGTCTCATCAAATCAGTCAGTCAATGGCTCTCCCTAATATCTTTTGAACCATTAGACGGATCTTCTTGAAACTTGATAAGCATATTTGCAGACTAGGGACGATCCAACTTTTATATTTGAGATCTTTTCAAAGTAGGGTCCATGGAACTCGAGATAGCTACAAATATTCCCAAAGAAAAATCATTGGAATTTAAACTAACATTATTTCTGTTCAAATTTTCATTAAACAATTTGAATTAATCCTATTAGCTAATCTACTGCGCGTGGTTTGAGCCAAATGACATTAATCCGGTTTAGGAAACTTAATACGCACTTTGAGGATTTAATTAATCTTTTTCACAAAATCAAAAAATTTTATTATTTGTGTCAGTAGACATTATATTTAGAATACAAATGTAAGCTTTTCGAGGTTTTTGTTTTGTTTTTATGGAAAAGGGCTTAAAAAGTCATAAAAGAAATAACATTATAAGGAAAGTAAATTGTATGTTCGATCAAACTACTCGTTCTTTTAAGTAGGAAGTGACTTCAAAATCTGGTTTCAAAACTCGAATCTTCAAAGTAAAAGAGAATAAAGAAGAGGATTCTTTTTTGATATAGACATAAAATCACAGTAGCAGCGTACACCAGTTGAATTTCTTGTGACAGGCCTCAAATAAACAAATAAATCAAAGTCAGCTGTCATTATTACTGCTGGTGTACAAAATAATGGCCAACAGAACGAAGCCCAGATGGTGAAAAGGTCTATAATGAAGATATAGTGGTTTACTTTGTATAAACATTGGGGGTGTTGGCGAGGGTGTCATTTTTTATAACGAGGCTTGTTCGAGATAGTCTCGAATTTCTGAGGCAAGAGAAATAAAGCAATGGTTTACACAAGCACTTCATTTTAAAAACAAGCTAACCAGAGTCGATAAAAATAAGATACGGTGAATTTGCAATAATTTCTGTTGAAGTTATTTTGATCACAATGTTTGGGGATTGGCCAATATTAAAATTTTCTTATTTCTTTTTTTGTTTTTCTTGTATTTTTATTCAATACTGTATTTGAGTGAAATATTCTGGGAGACGTATGTTTGAAGACTATGCAGTTAGTCCTAAAATATGTATTGGAACAAATACATGATTATCTTTCAATAGAATTGAATTGATACAGAATTATTTTATTTCGATATAGAATTATTTATTTTATTTTATTTACATTTTATAAGCATTGTTTACTACAAAGTTTACAATTATCACTTCAAAAATAATTTATTTTATTTGCTTCATATTTATTTGATGAAATGTTTAGGCTTTCATGAAGGCTTTGCGCTCATTGGCTGCTAAGCTTACTGAATTAATTATAATTTGTGATTGCCTTTGAATGTTTTATTTAAGTGATTTATTTATCGTTATTATTACCTAATGATTTATTATACAAAATTCATAATTTTGGTAATTCGAAAATTCTCTCTTCGTATTGTAATTATAAAATTTTAATTATTTAAAGTTTCTGGTAAGCTTAATGAAGTTCTCAAAATAAGGTTGTTCAGTTTTTATAATTTTTGAAACTGGCATATATTACAAATAACTCAGTATCAAAATTCCTACTTCGATATATAAGAAGTTATTTTTCAGGAATTTTACAAAATTAGCGCCTTTTTTTCGTGTAGAAACTAGATATAACTCTTACACTCACTTATTAATAAAAAAAAATTAAATTAAAAATTGATCTATTTTTTTTTTCTGGAAAGATCTTAGTTGAAATGAAAATAATTTACATTTAAACTAATGTGGTTTCTTAGGTTCTGAGATTTTCCTCGATTTCCAAGAATTTGCAAATTTTTTATGATTCCGTATTATGGACTAGGATCGACGATTGGGTTCCTACGAAAGGAAACAACCCCAAAAATAATTCTTTGCCGAATACAATAACGAAATCCCTGCCGAATTGGATCGATACGAAATTACGACAATCGACAGACATCACTGTTTTTGGAAATCTTTTGTTGCTTAATGTAATTAAGCCGATTTTTCCTGCGATCGGTGTAAATTAAAAATCCCCAATTCGTCCCTATTTATTGGACAGATATTATTATTGAGTCATGTCAAAGGATCTGGAGTTTTTGGGGGTTTTACAATTGAGAATGGTTTTGTGGTAGATTCGTTGGTTTTGAAATGGAAAAAGAATAATCAGTCAATACAAATGTGATAGACTTAAAATCCAGACTTCAAGATAAACATTATTTTTTGTGTTGTGGGAGTAATGAATAAATCGTACAATAATTCTCATATGTTTTGGTAATGTAATTTTTCAAATTAGTATTAATTGGGTCCATTTAACTTCAATTTAAAGTCATTCAGATAGTATCTCGTGGGGGAAAATGATCGGAAGATCAAAGGTTAAATTTAATTTATCAAATTCGCACATGAGGTTTTCCATATGCCGTTTCCTCAAATTAGTTGAACTGGCAGCTGTTCCAGTTCATCTGTTTTATTTTATTGTTCTTGATTATACACGCAAATTATTCTTAGAAAAGAAGCAGAGGAAAAGATTTCAAAAGAAACCTTATATTTCTAAAGAAAATGATAAGATTCTCATTGGAAATCTCAGTAGACTTATTAAATGGAAGGATATTAATATTTCCTTTTAAGTTGATGAAGGAATTTATTAATATAAAAATCTGGAAACTTTTAGGTTTGTTAATATATACATTTTTTTTTTGATTATTTGACAACATAAATTAGTTTTTATTTTTTCGGCTGATGAATATAAAGCAAATATATTCTGAGAAGAAAATAATATTTTTTTTTCTTTTTATTTACTTAAATACATAATTCAGTCATGTTAGGGATCAAAAATAAATCCCTATCAACGGGTGCTGTAAATTTTACTACAAATTCTTTTAACAATTATATTAATCATTCAAACTTAAAATATAGAAAAATTAGTCATCCTAATAATAATAAAAATAATAATAATAAAAACTACAAGAAACGCATTCTACACGACGCAATCACACATGACGACAGATGCAGGAAATGCCACACTACGCATGAGACGATCGACCACATAATATCTGGCTGTCCCCTTCTGTCCCAAACAGACTACCTCCACCGACACAATCAGGTAGCATCGATCGTTCATCAACAGCTAGCACACAAACACTCACTTATTAAGAACACGGTCCCGTACTACAAGTACGGTACATACCATAAAGCGTATTAGATTCATCCTCACATAAGCTGTACTGGGACCGCCCCATTCACACAGACAAAACCATATATCACAACAGATCTGACATCACACTTGTTGATAAGGTCAACAAACAGACTTATCTCATTGATATTGTAGTGCCTGTCAGCAAGAACATGCAGAAAACTCACACAGATAAGATCAGTAAATACACCGATCTAGCACACGAGCTCCAGAAGCAGTGGAGGCAGGACCGAGTACGTGTTGTACCCATCGTCCTGTCCGCCACTGGTCTTATGCCTCACACATTGCACCAGAGCCTCAGCACATTAGGACTTCACAAAAACACATGCACAACTCCAGAAGGCTGTGATACTCAACACAACACGCATAGTTAGGAAATTTGTATAGTCTACACAACCACACATCCCTAATCATTCATACACTTGACAATATGTGCTTTGGTCCTTGACCCGCCATATTGTCTTTGCTGGGGAAGCCCAAGGTTTGAAGCTTTTACATAATAATAATAATAATAATAATAATACACTTTGATTTTTAGATTAATGAGAACAACTTTACATGAATTTTAATTGAATCGATCGATTTTTAAAATACTTAAGTGTAATACATTCCAATAGAAAGAAATATCATGCTAATTTAGCAAAGGATAGAGAAGTTATTCCTGCACCTTACTTGCCGAAAGTAGTAAAAAATCGTACTAAGAAAAAAATGGTGCTATTGCTTCCGCTATACAAGTATCCAGTGTCTTTAGTTTCGATAGCACGAATTTTTTGAGTAACAGATCCCCTTACAATGTGATAGCATATTTCGTTACAAGGTTTAGTCTAATGCTTTATTTTAACTTTTGTCTACTCCTGTCCTGTATTTGTCCGTGGTTTTTTTTTTATTTTCTTAATAGTTTACAGGCGAAAACAGATACTATTGTGGAATCTTAATATTTTTAATTTTGTATCTTTACTCAGTACATCTACGTACTTTTAAATTTTCCTATAAGATATTCGATAAGAAGCCCGGTATCAAAAATTTACTTCAGTTTTATGCATTCAGGATTGAAACTCGGAAACTCAAGTGTAAAACATTGGTCTGAAGGCTAGAAGAACCGGGTTCAATACCCAATTAAGAGATCGGGATGTTTTCCTTATGGAGACGGGTCTCCGAGTCATCCAATTCTTTCTGAAACGAAGCCTTCATCTTAGTTAGGAGTGAGACGGAAGACCATTGGAAAGAATTCTTATCTCAATTTCGCCCGATCGGCGAATGATCGCAGGATCCTTTGCATCCTGCCTCCTACCTTTTACTAAGGATACTAACGTGATTTTTAATCCTTTCACTTTACCATTGCAACAAGTCAATTTTTTTGTTTGTTTTTTTCTCTCCAATGGATGTTAACTTTTCACAATCAATTGATTTTCATAAGAAAGTCATTATAGAAGTTAGGAAAACCTTTTTCTCTCTAGTTTTTCTTTCAAATTAAACTGTTATCTTTAATTTCATTATTCTAATTTACAAATAATTTACTCTTTCCTAGATTTTTCCCTCATTTGCACGACAAGGAAATTCATTAAGTTTGTTGTCTTTATTCTTAATTACTTCAAGAAACTGGTGTTGGAGCGAAAGCTTTCTGACAATTTAAAAAGAAAATTAATTAAAAGATAAGGATCAGAGCAGCATTGGAAAGTGAAATTAGAACAATTCGCCTAATTTATTACGACTTTGTGTAGCTTGATTTCTTTTTCTTGCAGATTAAATATAATCATCCTTAATTCACAGTAATTAGAAGCACTTATTAATAAGGGAGAAGTGAAGCGAAGGGAAGGGGTGGGGGAAGGGATTAGATTTCTTATTTTGCTTTTAGTTCGTTTTAATTTAGAGAACAAATTAAAATTTTCTCATTTAACACACAGCTCCTTTTTGTTTTTGTTTTTTGTTCTTTGGTTTCTTCTTGACTAGACAATAATATGTAATGAAGCCAATCAAGCATTTTCTCTCCCTATCTATCTCTCTGTGTAGATGGATAGACAGTATTAAGTTAAGAAACAGCAGAATGATACCAAAGATTGGACTTCGGCAGAAGAGAATCCAGTACAGGGAACCTCGAACTTCCAACAAAATCCATTCCAGGAGACAAGTTCGAATTTCAAGTTGTTCGAATTTTGAATTAAATTTCCCCATAAGAAATAATATAAATTGAAGGTTCTAGTAACCATAGAGGTATTAACAGAAATTCTGACAAAAATCCTTTTCACCCCTTTTATTTCTTTAAAAGATTTACTAGATATTCTATTTATACTAACTTTGTTAATAGTAGAGGAAAAGGTATAAAAACGGGCACAAATTCAAAACCAGTCAACTTTTCGGGTGGTTTTGAGGTATTACTCGTATTATTAACTCAAAAAAGCTTGACGAAAACCTAAAATGATAAAAAATTTGTAAAATAATGATTTGTATACAAAATATTTATTATTAGTGCAATAGTTAATTTTTAAAAAAATAATTTACCCTCATGCAATTTAAAAAGGACGAAACGGTCCGTCCCAGTCTCTTCCCGGTGATAGCTCAGGGTGCGAATCCTTTCTTGTAGCGTTGTGCCTTCGTTTGTTTACTCATTTCTTTGAATCATCAGGCACGTTAAATTTCTCTTCCCTTAAAATGTTGGTTTGACTTTTTTGTTTATTTTCAAGTTCTTGAAGTCAGCACCTAGACATATTGATGGAAAGGTCGCAGAAATCTCGAAATATATAAAATAGGTCCTATTTTCTTTCATTCTTTTTTGGGTTTGATGGACCATCCCCTCACCCCGAAATTTTGAACAGGACCATTTTTTTTTTACTGTTGGGAGTCGGATCTGTAACTTAGCCCACCCCGAAATGAAATTCTAGATCCGCCCCTGAACCAACGTAAGTGAAAAGTCTGCTTATTTATAAATTGCAATACTTATCCAATATAAATTACATTCGTTCAAATTGAAGGAATTAGAATTTTATTTTTTAAGTCAGAATTTCCTCAAATTTTCCATTGCTGAAAGTCGATTCAATCTGTAGTTTCTTATTTTAAATCTAATAAGTTTTAATTAAATCAAAACAGGTGCGACTTTAAAAGGTGTTACATCATTGCGTTGTTAGCAAGAGATAATTATTTCGTTGTTTTTTTTTCTTAATGGTACTTTTTGTCTTTTATAAGGATATTTCTCCAAGGGATCAATAAAGATAAATTTTAGAAAAAGAAGATCGTTTCTATTTCGTACATTCTAAATTTTTATGTAAAAGAAATACATGCACGTAAGTTTCAAGAAGATCATTATTTCGTTCAAAATTACTGGAGGTAGGACAGACAAGTACACACTGATATGCAAATCAACGAATATTTACAATCAAATCAACTGTCTAATAAAAACAGATAGCTGAATTGCTTGTAAAATATTTGCAAATTTTTATATCTGTGTGTATTTGTCTGTCTTATCTCCAATAATTTTGAACTCAGTAAAAAGGAAAAAGGAAAAAAAAACAATTGGGAAAGAATATGAATTTTCTTTTTTTCTAGACTACGTAGTGAATGTTCAAAATTTTCAATTGCTTGGAATAGAAGTCAATGAAATAATCCAATATTATTCTAGTTTATATCACTAAGCCAAAGCTATTAAGATCGTAGCTTTAATCTGGGAGTGTTATTTCTTGCCAAGGTACTTAAGCAAACCATTGAACTTAAACAACATTTAGTTAATAAGAAATTTTAGGATAGCATTTTTTGATGGAAGGCAGAAAATATAGTAGAAGATGTATTCGTTTTCCTTTTATTTTAACTTATGATGATAATTTGAATAAGTTTTTAACACATTCCTGGATAACATCTAAAATTCAATAATAATGATAAATTCTAACAATAATACAGTCAAACTTGGATAATTCGAACTTGTTAATTCGAAATTCTGGATACTTCGAATTTTTTTGCTCGGTCCTAGAATTCTGTATTAAAATAATGTTAAAAAATCGTGGATAATTCGAATTTATTTTTCGTACGATTGTCCTCGTACCGTAAAATATTACGGTAAAAATTGTTCCTGAGACTTTTCTCAGCTAAGGTGCATTATTTATTTTAATGATCTTTCTAAGGAAAACAAAAGCGATGGTTGGAATGTCAGTATGTGGGGATTTCTGAGGATTTTTCTGTCCACCCTCTATTATTACCCTCTCCTATGACTCAAAGATTGCATTCAATAAAGCAATTAAAAATATCTTCCTTTTTTTTTAAAAAAAAATGATGAATTAAAGCTAGTAAAAAATGATTGATTTAATGAAATAAAAATGTAGCAGTATTCTTAGATAAAATTTATGTGTTAAATCATTGATCGTAGAGTTAACCTTTTTTTATTTATCTCTTCTGTTTGAGAGAATATATGTAATTCGAATTTTTGGATATTTCGAACTTTTACCCCTTCAACTTCGAATTATCCAAGTTTGACTGTATTTAAAAACATTTAATCTGTCCGAAGTAACATTCACTTTTTAACATTTTTCATTATTATCTGATGATGGAAGAGAACTCTTCTTCCGAGAATGTAATTTTTAAAGCTTTAAAAAGAATGTTTTTAAAATGGCTAAATTGATAATAGTTATTGAATCCTTTATTATTTCCAAATGAAAGTTGTCATCTTTCGTAAGAGAGATCACTAGAAGAAAGTTTATTGTTACTTCCTATCACCAGTAAAACTGAAGCCATTTGTGGTAAGTTGGCTTTGAGCTACACAAGACCAGAATTATCCAAGCCACTGCTAACGAGGGAGCGAACTAAAACCTGATAGTTATTTCTTGTCTTATTGATCCGTTTTGGTGTTGAAAGGAAATTAATATTCGTTCCTTCTTTTACCTCAATTAGAAGAACAGGTTCATCGGCGATCAAGAGCTGAGGAAGGATGGGGAGAAATGGAGCATATGCGAGGCTACGAGAGAGGGGAAAAGGCGGGAGGTGTAGGGGGACATTCAATCCCTCCTACCCTCCTCTCCTCACTTCACAGACCATTAGCCCTAACGCCGCGGTGCATGGGGTCAGGCAGAGCACCCTTATCTGACGACACCACGCGCTCGAAAAACATTCTTCTCAGCGTTGTCATTTCTTTCCATTCCTTTCTTTGGCAGTGCGACATCAAACAGGAAATGAAAAAACGAGAAAGAAATTCATATCCGGTTTAAAGACTGTTCCTTTGAATTTTATTAATCAGTTAATTTTAAGGTAATGCAGTTTTTGATTGAAAAAATTACAACGTGAAAGATGAAACAATGAAAAAGTAAAGGGATTAAAAAAAGCGTACTTTAAAAGCTAAAAAAAAAAATCGGAACTCCAGGACAGCTGTTTCGTGGTTTCCAATCGTCAATAGTTCCATGAAATCCATGAAAAAGTTGTTTTTTTTTTTTTTAATCTTTTTCATAAAATAAAAAATGAAAAGAAAAGGAAAGGAAAATTAAACCAATATTTCCGTTATACATAAATGTATGTCTAAAGCAAATAAAACGAAGTCTGATATCTACCTTTGATCCTTTTGGAGAAAGAGTGACATGAACATTGGTAGAAAATTTTAATCAGCGAAAGGACCTCCAAAAATTTGAAGAAAAACAAATCACTGAGAAAGTGAGACAGTAATTTGAGTGCCAGCATTCACGCCGACTTCAAACGAATTAAATGCGGACATAGAAGAAATAATTATAGAAGAAATAAAAAAAAACAAAAAAAAAAAAACCACTGTCATTTATCAAATGAAAATCTTGCATTCACAGAGAGGATAAATACTCGGGGCTGTTTTTTTTTTTGTTTTAAGTTGCTCTAATTTTGCTTTAATATTAACTGATCCACTCTGTAACGTCACAATTTCTTAATAGAAAGTACTACATCCAGTCTGAATATAGCGAAGAAGTGACGAGATCTGAAGAAAGAATTCCATTACTTCTTACCATCTTTGTTCGCTGTATTCAGACTGGTTGAAGGAGTTAATGAAGACAATGAAGACTACATCATTAACAATGGCCTGGTCTTAAAAAGGACAGTGGTATCTTCAACAGTTAGTAAGTGAAAGAAGAAAAGTCATTATAAAAATGAGAAAATTAATTTGTTGTCAGCATTCGCGTCGGCCACTAACGAATTAAATGGGCGCATAATTTAAGTAAAATAGCGCCCACATGTTTATCAAATGTATTAATAAAACACAGACCTGATTCAGGAACTTCAGTAACGACCTCTGAAAATTATTAGAAATTATAAATTTTATTTCAGACTCCATTCAAAGAAATTACAGGAAAAGAATTTAAAAGAAATAAATATCTGTATTAAAAGAATCCCATTAATTTAAACAAAAGTATATTTTACCGTTTGACTTTAGTGCGGACCCTGTCAAGCTCAGACTATGAGAAACCTATTGCCCAAGATAATTTTATGATTCGCCTTCAACTGAACTTACTCGACATTCTTTAGACATTTTATAGTGTTTTTCATTTGTCGACGCCAGGAAAGCTTCAAATCTTATTCTATAGATGGTTCTCGAATCATTGGCTCTACAGGGATACATCGAGAATGAGAGCGGCAACTTCCAAAATTTATTATCGTTACTTTTCATACTTTTTTTATAGATTTCTTTGCCTTTGCTTAATAGTTTTTATTCTGCCTATGTATAGAATAGAAACACATGAATTAAATGGCAATTGCTCATAGATCCTTCTTTATTGGAACTTCAGTTGATGATCAGTTTTTGTCTTGCAATGGCCTCCTGAATACCAAATTGAAGCTATGACATCTGTATCGCGCTATATTTATTCAAACACTGATTATTATCATTTCAAGTGAAAATAAAGTCCCTCCTACACCATCACTTCGCCAAATATTAAAGAACCCTCACTTCTGTTCTCAGAATAGCATCAGTTAATCACTACTGATTTCGTTTTTTTATTTTATTATATTTTTTATTTCACTGTCATTTTTATATGCTGTAACAAACATATTTTAAATTATATTTCTATCATTACTAGATGCCTGGAAGTCATTTTCATTAGTTTTAATTACAGTTTAGTTCAGTGTTCCTTGACTTCTCAGCAATTTTACTTTACAATATTAAAAAATGAATATAGCGCTTTAAACATTATCATTAGGTTTAAATATACTTTCTCTACTCATTGTAATAAGTAAGGATAGACTAAATATTTTGTTTTTAATAATAAAAAAATAAAAAAAAAATCGAATATTTTTAAGGACAAGTTATAGTTAATATCTGTCTCGGCCTCCTTATCTGTAAAGTCCATCGAAATTATTGTTGTAGAGCAGACATTTATTGTAAGCTTCCAAGAATAAATTGTAGTTGAATTATCATAATCATAGTGAGACAGATATTCTTAATTCGACATAAAATTCCATTCTACAATCGTGGTTCAAATCAAATCATTGTATATCTGAATAAATAAACTTAAAGCCTGCAACATACAAGCAAATATGGGTCCGTAACGGTAATGCTCTTTGAGGATCAGAGGCTGGAAAAAGAAAGTTATCAACTTGTGATTGGGAGAGGAGGTGTTACAAAGAAAACGATGGTTTCTAACTAAAGCAACAAAAACTTCAAAATGCTAGCTTCCATTACAACTCTACGAAAACTCTCTCCCTTGGTATTTGAATGTTGGAAATCATACTTCCTATGTGGGTTAATAGAATCCTGTTTCAATAGAACTAAGAAAATAAAATTTTATTGAGTGTATGACTTTTTAACTGTCGAGTTTACTTAAAATTGTAGTTACATTCAATTTTTTTTTTTTTTTTTAATGAATTTTGCTTTTGTATATACTTACACCGCCGTTCCGGCACGGCCGAGCGGTCTGGGCGGCGGTCTACCGTGCGGACGTTGTGTCGAAACCTGGGTTTGAATCCCAGGCGGGGCTTGGCTGTTTCAATTTCCTTTCCTGTGTTTGTCAGCCTCTTCTTCACTTTCTCTTCGGTCTGAAGCCTTACCATAATGGCTTTCTGAGGAAGCCACGGGAACCCACCTCAGTTTCTTTTCCCAGGTGTTTCTGGGAATTCCAAGTGAATTCCGTAGGATGTGGACCTGTCTGCGGACAGAATACTATGGAAGGATGGATAATTATACCGCTGGGAATATATTCTTAGAGGAGCAAAGATAAACAGAATCACAATAGCATTCAGTGTACGTTCCAGTTATGGTCCTATTTAACCTTAAAATGAAATATGTAGTTAATTCAAAAACACAAACCAATTCCAATTTTTATACTGTAAATATCTTATATTTAGGATATGTAATTCTAACATACGCTAGAAGAACTATTATTCGTAATGCTCTGTGTTTAATTACCTTTAATACTTATTTAAAATGTATATCTTAAATAAGGAGTTCTCTGCCCTTTATATAAGAATCATTCTAGAATGCAGTTGACTACCAAAGGTACGGTTATGAGTCGATGCATTTTTCTATATTTTTTTTTCCTACATTAAACTATTTTTATATTTAGATAAGACTGCTTCTGCAAATTGAATCTGAAATTGAATGTCTGGAATTAAATAATATTTTTCAGGAATGAAAGGCAGTTTTAAAGTTTAATTTGTATTCAACTATTTCTTCTTCTTTTATTATTATTATTATTATTAATAATAATAATAGTAAAAGATTCAAACCTTGGGTTTCCCCAGCAAAGACAACATGGCGGGGTCAAGGACCAAAGCATTATTATTATTATTATTATTATTATGATTTTCTTTCCACTTTTTGACAATTTTTCCTATTTTTAAAACCTTATAGTCGCGTTGTTTTTAAAGCTTTCACTACAAACTTTTAAGCTTAAGTACAAATTAATCATAATAAAATCGAAATCTGTTCAAGGATTTTTTAGGGGGAAGGCCCTTGAAGTGGGACGTGACCTCAAAATTGTGACGTTAATAACTGCCGTAAATTTTGAGCTTTTTAGCTAAAACTTTTGTGGGTACTAGATATCCTTAAGGACTCAGCTGGTATTGTATTTCAGTCAAATCGTATCAACCGTTTCAATATGGCGGCCGATAGAAATTTTTTGACGTTTTTCTTATCCTCAAATCCTTATCCTGTTTTTTTTTTTTTTTTTTTTTTTAAAGCTTTTGCCATAAACTTTTTACAGTTATTAGGGCATTGGTTTAACTACAAATAAGTAACAAAGTCAACATCTGTTAAAGGGTTTTTAGGCGACGGAGCTTAGAAGTGGAACGGGACCTCAAAGTTGTTTCGTGGATAACTTCCATAAAAAACTAACCTTGACTTTGGATAACTAAATATCAAACTTTCTTATTAAAATGTTATTAACAAATACTGTTAATCAAGATGTTGACCTTTGGGAAATACACTTAACGCGGTAGACGCGCGACAGAGTTATTTACTTTTTTGTTCATGAACCAAAATACATTGATGTAGTGTATTGGTCTAAATATATTTCGTATGATTATTTTGCATTGCATTTTTTTTCGATTTTCAGTTAATCTTATATGTTCTCATTACGATTGTTTATTTCTCCAATCAGTTTCTATTCTACAAACATTCTAATTGTAATTATTAAATAAAAAAATGTTAAAATTAATTGCTTTAAAATATCATTAAAAAATGTCAACACAATGCACTTATAAATAAGACAGTATACTGGCAATTCAATATGGGAAATGGAAAAAATAAAATATATTAGGCCTAAAGAGTGTGTTATAATAAAAGAAAATGGCTGCTGAAAGCAGTTTATCGATGGTAACTTAAAAAAATCTTAAAATTAAATAATAAGATCGAATTTGTTCAATTTTTATAGGCACTGGTAAATTATATGTTTAATTATTATTTTTCTATGATTATTAATATCAATAATCTCAAAAATTTGAGAAGGATCCTGTACGAAATAGCTTATCCGGAAATAGCTTTCTAGTCACGTGATTTAATCTCAACTTTATAACAGGAAATAACTGTGCCTACTCCTACTCATAAACAATGGATAAGTCGTCCTATTGCTACATTAACATCATGTATGCAAACCACGGTCCTACGATGTCGTTCTTACAGAGTTGTAATATTCAAAGTTGCATGAACGAACAAATACAATTTATAATTAAAAGTTACGTAACATCCACTGAATAAACTTCTACTTTTGAATGTTGAAATATCTCATTTAAAAACTTAGTTTTAAGGCCGAAAAAGTCGTGTAAGTGATTGATGTTTCCATTGATTATAATTATAAAAATCCTCGAAAACAATTGTAGTCGTATTGAAAGACAGCCATTGTATTAGTTTCATCATTTAGTTATTTATTTTGGTGTGAGTATTCACGTTTCGTCACTTTTCAATGTACATTCCCCTAACAAACAAAACACCTCAAACAACATATCAGGTCAGTATTTAAGGGAAATTTTTTTTTTATACCTTCATTTATCACCATACGTTTGAAGTTTGTTTAATCAATTTTGCCTAAACATATCATTAACACAGTATGTTAATAGGTAGTTCGTTTTTATTCAACAAACTACCGAAACAATTAAATTTGTTAATTAATTTATGTAGTATTTATAGTTATATTTACACAATAACAGTTCTTTATAAATAAATATTACTAAAATTATTATCTTTTAAGTAAATAAATACAGTCAAACTTGGTTAATTCGAAGTTGAAGGGACCAGAGAAAAAGTTCGAAATATCCAAAAATTCGAATTAAATATATTCTCTCAAACAGGAGATAAATAAAAAAGATTAACTCCACGATCAAAGATTTAACACACAAACTTTATCTAATGATTTGCGGATTTTTTTTTTCATCAAATCAAACATTTTTTACTAGCTTAATTATTCATCACTTTAAAACAAAAAAGGACAGATATTTTTAATTGCTTCCTTGAATGCAATCTTTGAGTCATAGCATATGATTCCAACTTATCAATTGATACAAAAATATTCTATATTAGAATCTTCTACATTAGACTGTCCTTCAAAAAAAACACCATAGCTTCTGACGCACTAGGTAGGGACTTCTCTTGTATTTCCTTATCCTCTTCATTCCCAGATAGTCCGTCCTCAGCTTGGTTGTTCACCGCCAGTTGAGCAACAATATCCGCGTCAGTTGACTCGCCACAAACAACCACATTTTGTTCCTCAAACAAGATTTTCCTCAGAAAGACCGTTAAAATAAATAAAGCACCTTAGCTGAGAAAAGTCTCATGAACAATTTTTACCGCAATATTTTAAGGACAATCGTACGAAAAATTCGAATTATCCAAAATAAAATTCGAATTATCCACGATTTTTTAGCATTATTTTAATACAGAATTCTAGGGACCGAGCAAAAAATTCGAATTATCCAGAATTTCGAATTCAACAAGTTCGAATTATCCAAGTCTGACTGTAGTTACATAACTTATAAATTATTTTACGTACGTTATTTATTCTCATGATGTAAATTTCTTTTTTAATTGACTAATTTATCAACTGCCACAGATAAGTGTCTTAGATGTAACTAAGTTTGTCAAGGCTCTAGAAGATTCATTCACTCTTTCAAAAGTTGAGGAGATAACATGTAGAATACGACATTTGTAGCAAAACGACAAGTTGAACTATAAGCCCATTCTTTCCTTAGAATAACAAATTTCACAAATGTGTTTTATGCGCAAAGAAATTCATCATGTGAATGATTGTTATGTAGTTAATATGTATCTTAAGTTTCAGAATTTCACTCAAGCATTCCTTTAATTTAATACAGGAAAAATTAAAGAAGTGAAAAAGTAAACATTGATACATCTAAAATCTATTTTATTTATATAGAGTATTTATAAGAGTATTTAACGTGCCAGTATATTAAATATTATATATGCCTACTACATTGGCACTGGTCAAGAAAAAGGTATGTAAAACTAATTACCTACATAATATACGACGTTTCGGAACTTCTTTACAGGTTCCCTTTTCCAGTTTGGGTCCCCCTTATATTTAAAGTCTTTCTTTTGGATGGAACATGGAACATGAATATAAGGGGCACCCAAACTGGAAAAGGGAAAGTGTAAAGAAGTTCCGAAACGTCGTATATTATGTAGGTAATTAGTTTTACATACCTTTTTCTTGACCAGTGCCAATGTAGTAGGCATATATAATATTTAATATACTGGCACGTTAAATACTCTTATAAATACTCCAAAAGTGACCAGTGCCAATGTAGTAGGCATATATACTATTTTATTTATTTATTTATTTATTTATTTATTATTATTTATTTTTTGATAACATTTTTTTTTTATATATTTTTCCTCCAAGCTCTTTTTGTGATTTGCTATGAAAAAGAAAAAGTAAAACAATTTATATTTATTTTCAACCTTACAAGTTAACAATTTTAAGGTGACTGGTGCATTAGACTTGTAAAAGATTAGGCATGAATCTTTATTAATGATAATCTCTTCATAAATGAAGCAACTGAGGTCGACTGAATATCAGCTTAAGTCGTAATTATCATCCAGAGAATGGTTTTCTGAATTGTAATTTTCGTAATCTTTTTTCCAAGCCACGAGAGAAAGTTTCTCCTCACTCTTCGGAGCTGGGCCATTCTTTAAGGCTGTGTATCGTTGTTGTAAATGGGGCGTTGTTATCTTGTGAGGCAAAGAGAAAGCCTACTCCTGAAGAATGATTCTTGTCCACTTTGCGAGCATCAGGTTACAAGGAGGGTGGTGAGGTCGTGGAAGGGGGGAGGAGGGTTTTGTTTGAACGGCTTGTTCCCCTCTGTCACTGCAGATCGTTTTAACATGGATCAACGTTGAAATGACTGATCAGATGGTAACAGCAAATGACATTGAACACAGTAGATCAGAAAGACAAACTAGACGACAAATCAGATCTAAAAGATAACATCGTTTTGATTATCATTCTTTCCATTTCATACACGATCATATTTTGTTATTAAATGACCATTTGCCTTTTCAAATATCAGATTAATATATTCTAATTAATTTGTCAAATTGAGTACTTCTTTTTTTTTCTTCCTGAAAGGAAATAAATATTAAACAGAGATAGTATAGCCATTCCAGAACAGATGTTTCACTTATGAGACTTATCTTCTAAGAACACTGAATATTTTAAGATTTGAAGATCTTAATGAGGCAAAGAAGCTTAAAGATTGCCCAAAATATTTCCAAACTATTCCCTCAAAAATCCTTTAAGTGGGTTTAATCTAAGACGTATTTTTTACTACAGGAAAAGATTTGTTTTTACATATTTTTGTTAAAATTGCTATAATTGAAGCTTCTTTTGTGTTTCAGAATTATATTAAGAGTAATTATACCCAGTCATTAATTATATCCCCTAATGTTAATTAAGGATAGATTGATTCAATAACTGCATTTGCCCTTTTCTGCTGTAATTTTTGCATTTTCCTTCATTGATTTTCTAAAGAAAGCCTGATATCTCCTACACCCAGAAGAAGAAAAAAAATCCTGAACACCAGGGCTACAAGCATCTCAGATTAAGAGCTGCTTATTGTAGGAAGACTATTGATGTCACATTTCTACATTAACCTGTTTTTATTTTCTGTTTTAACTGTATCACGTCAATGACACACTGTAATGTGAAATTTTTCCGTTTCATGGAAAATTAGGTAAATATTCGTTTTTATTAACATCTTTATGGAGAACTTCGTTATTTCAATAAGAAGAATTTCTATAATCTTAGCTAATAATCAACAGTAAGTATGTGAATAGCTTACTATTGCTATTAATAGTACAGTATTACTATTCTGTTCCTATAGTAAAAAGTCTTTAGGAACAGAAAACTTGATCTCAAACCTGAGAAATTTTCATCTTCTATACTCTGTTGCTTCATCAGCCACAATGTAAGTTATATAAAATAGAAACACATTTTTTTTTTTTAAATCAATAATGCAAACGCTAAAAATCAAACCAAAGTAATTTATTCTAATACATCGGAAGCGCAGTGGTGCCTGAAAGGAACAAATATACAATGAAAAACTCACCAATGAAATAAATAATAATAAAGTAACTAATTTGGTCTCACCCATTGTAATAATTTATTCTAAATTTAAAATATTTTAAATATTATATTCCGATCAATGTCTGTAAAATCATATGAATCTTTCATAAAAATAAAAATGAAGATGGATACATTAAAATAATGAAAAATCAGAATCAATTATATGTTTTCAAAATCTTCAAAACATTACTCGTATTTTCAATAACCTTACCTTCAATAATTACCTTCAATATTCTTCATTGAATAAAATATGCTTTTGGCTTTTAAAGTAAATTTAAAGTAAATAAAGTGAATTCAAAGTAAATAGTTGTATCCATTCAGATTTTTATTATCTTTTTACTTGTTGTGGTTCTTCATCCAAAATTGTCTTCAAGAACCATCTGTGGTGATTATTTTGTTAATTAACTTTTTATGATTTCTGTTTTACAAAATTTTATCCATTTTTTTAATACTATAATTTTAATCAGTAAATATTTAATGTTGGGACACTTGAGAGATGTGCCCTTAAGGTTTTCGTATAGTAACACTTTGATTTAAAATATATTTTTTTTCACTCCCTTTCAATCAACTCTTTAATCAATATTGTATAACAAGCAAGGAAAGTTCCCTATTTTCAGGTCTACTCTATTTCAATATATGTTTTTAGATTAAATTAATGAAGTAACAAATAGTAAGTTCTAAAAACTTCTTTACGAGAAACAACAGGTCTCATATTATTAAAGTTTATAAAAATTGCTGAATTTTAATAAATTTTATAAATAAACATTGGTATTGCAAGTTTACTTTTAGTTATTCTAAATTTATATTTATTTTAATGACGCAGTAAGCAACTGCGCCATTTTTAGATATTAATCATCTTCATATTTCTTTTAAAAAGGAATTATAATTTTACAAAAATTTCTTAACGAAATACTTTTTTAAAGCTTAAAATATTATTTCAAAACGTATTTAGTGCCAGACAAATTAACCTTGTTTTGTATTAACATAAGTTTTTTTTTTTCTTTAAATTTATAATTCCAATTTTGATTAAATTGGATGTTATTTAAATTTGATTAATAACTGGCAGGCTTTGTAACGTAATAAGCAATCAAGTAAAGTTAACAATCAAGTAAAGTTACACGTCAAGTTAGCAATAAGTCATGCAAATTTCATTTTCTAATAACACTTTCATTTATAATGCTGTAACTAGACATCCTACAACTGAATTCTCTAATATAGCTTTAGGCCTTAAAAAATAATATCTGTAACGATCTTACAAATATTTATTGAATTGCGTTGAATTGCGTTTATTTGATTGGGTGTTCATATCTTATATAAAACATTATTATAAGCATTTGAATCTAACAAGTAAGGAAACTGAAAATAGAAAAGTTTATTGTTAATAATTTTATTAAAAACTATGATAGAAATATAATGAAATTTGTGTTATGTAATGAAATATACTTTACCTTTGACTCGAGGCACTTGCTAAATAAGTAAAAAAGAAATTACATTAAAAATAAAGAAAAAATATTAGTCATTTCATCATCTTACAGACTTTTTATTAAGTGATATTTTTTTTTTATGAAATCCTTGTATTTGTGTTATTCATCGTTAATTATTTTAGTAATTTAGTATGTAATATATTTCGAACTGTGTTATAAACAGAATTTTGCTTGCTAAAAGCTTTAAAATAGTTTATTTTAAGATTATAGTAATCAATTTCTACAAAGGTCAAACCTAAAAATTATTGATAAAATTAATAAGACAAAATAAATACTTATTATATATAAAGACAGTAAAGATTATTTTGAACGAAAAAAAAATTAAAAATCAATATAATAATATATTTCAAAAGTAAGTTCAAATTAAAATTATTTATTATGAAGACGATTAATGTTAAGCTAAAAATGCAGTTCTTTATAGGATTTTAATTTTGTTCATAATAAATAATCAAACGCTTATATTTATATTGTTTTGTTAGATATTGTTGTACGGTTTCGATAAAGACACTTAGAAGGAATTTTATATTAATAAATTAAAATTTTATTCAGTTAAGCGATTTGTAGTAAATTTGGTGTTTTTATAATATGAAAATATTATGAATTAGCATTATATGTGATTAAAGGTTTTAAACGTTGTTTACAAAGTAACGATAAGCAATTTTATGTATACTTTCGTTATTTTAATACATTATTACATTATTATTTTTGTGGTTCATTTTTTTAGTGTTTGCGAACAGTCTAACAAAATGAATTTTGTAAGAGTGCCTGATGATGAGTGAATGATATATAATATAGATATATGTAAAAAAAAAAAAGTTTTTAAAATTTTGATACTTTTTTAAAGAAAATTACTTTTAATGAAGAGATAAAAATTTAATATAGAAAACTATTAACATACAAAGTAAAAAATAATAATATAAAATTCTCGAAAATGATTGCTTACCGCATAAACGCTAGATGATCTCTCTCTCTCTCATTAACATATTACAATTGGTTCCTTCTATGTTCAAGCCATCTGAAAACAACAAATTGTAAATTTAAGCTATTTCAGCAAAAAAAAAATATTCATCTACTTTTCCGCATTAATCGCTTAAATTCATAATATATTTACTTGCTAGTGTAAGAAAAGAGGGCCAAGAATTGTCTGAAGTGCTAAGAAGAACGTGAATATAATTACCAGAGGAGAGACGTGTTTGTGGCTGAGATGCTCAGTTCTGAGCGAGTAGATGTTGACTTAACAAATAACGATTCACACCTCCAGGCAAACACTTTCTCTGAGAGTTTCCAAGCGAAAACTTGTGGGTGGCCTTTCCTCGGCATTCTAATAAATAAAACAGTAATTTACTGCTTTATTAGTAAGTAAAAGCAATGATGGTCTGAACTTTCATGGTATTTAAAGTTAAAAAACAGATTGCTTTATTTGTTTGTTTGTTTGTTTTTTAATTGATAACTTGAATTATATTTCAATGAAAATATTTTTCAGCTTACTTAAATAAATTAATGCTACATTTCACTTTTAACTAAGAATAAAAATTGCAAGAATCTTAATCTTGACTTAGTGTTTTATTGGTCTTAGTTAGCATTTTTTCTTAATTGTTGATTTCTTATTTTATTTGTTTTAATTTTGTTTGGTGTTAACGGATAAACATACTTATCTAAATAAAGAAGTTTTGAATGTTTTTCTTATCCAAGTTTTCTAGATTTCCCACTGTAAATAATGTAAACGAGTCCTGAAAGTAAATAAACTGAAATTAAAAATAACATTAGATGATGCTTTTCTGGTTATACAGTGAATGTTGCAAACATTTAACAAGAAAAACTGTAAATTGGTTCTTTTTTTCTTTACTAATTCCAAAAATTTCAAACACAGCTTTAAGATGACACAAACTATTTCTTCTAATGTTTATAAAATATATTTTAATATACATTATTTTGACTGTAAAACTTTCCAGTCTTCCTCGGGTATATGGTAAATTTAGTCTTGTCCGTTGCTGACCAAACCAGTAAACAACATAACAAAGTAAGAATTAATTTAATTCTGTTATGTTGTTTATTTGTCTCGTCAGCAACGGACAAGGACTGAAATTTACGATGTACCTGAGGAAGACTAGAAAATTTTTAAGTCGAAATATTGTATGCTAAAATATATGTTACAAAGTATATGTGTCAAGATTTATATTATAAAAATATAATATAAATATATATATTATAAATCTTGACACAACTTCTTCTGCTAATGTTTGGAGTTTCATATATATATATATGAAACTTGTGTGTAGGCCTATATTATAAGATTTGAATTTTGTTTGCATCGTTTTATTGCTACATCTTTTATTGTGAATTTATATAACAAAACAAGATACAACATGCATTACATGTAGCCCATATAGAAATAGATCAGTGATTATTAAACATCATAACCTTTCCTTCTCAAAATATGCTAAAATTATTCTCAAAATATAACAAATAAAATATGAGCTGGATTAGTTCTTTATTAAGTCTAAGATATATTGTAAATACAGAAAAATTACATAATTATTTAAGTAATTTAAAGACAGTATAAATTTAAGAAAAAATGAAAAATTCATCCTTAGACATATAATCGTTTATGATACTCAATAATTATAAAATATTTATGTTAGTAATACAAAAATACATGACAGTTCACACTTAATAAATATGAACACATTTAAAAAATATCAAATTAATAGTCGTACAGTTTCGAGCTACGACAGATCTTTATTAGACTCGGGTGAAGAAGTGTTATAGTTCCTAAATAGTTTATTTATAGTTTATTAAATAATAATATATTTATTAAATGTGTGCTGTCGTGTTAAATTTGAATGCCTTCATGAAATGAAGATCATTAATAGATAATTCCTGAGTAATTTGTGTTTTTCATGATTTAAGAAAAAAATAAATAAATAAAATAATTAAATAAAATCAAACATGTTTCACAAATCCAAAACCAGCTTCCCTTATCCCAGATTAAGAATAACAAAGCTAGATATATATAAAATGATTTTTTTTTTTTCAAGAAAGTATACTTTAGTACTGTATTTTAATAAACAAAATGGTCAACTGAAACTTGATTTTACGAAAAATATAGCTTGAAAAATATGTAGGTTATTTACACATCTTACTTTTCTTTAATATCTTAACAGAATTAAATTTATTCGTGATAAGTGATAAATTTGTTATTAATAGTGATAATAGAGTAAGCGAAACTGTTTCTTTATTATACAATGATTTTTCTCTTAATATTTCATGTAAATTGTAGTCTTAAGTGGTCATTATTGGCTATTTTAATTAATGATTGCTAATTCTTGTTTCAACTGAGTCATTTATCAATGAGGGTTTGACACCATTTTGTTTTTTATTTTTTTCTAATTCATTCAAATAGGAAAATCAGTATATATTTTTTTTTGTGTGTGTATGTGTGTGTGAATATATAATTATTTATAGTATTTGCCTTCCTTCTTTCATTAATTTCCTATCTCTTTGCCATCGGAGGAAACTACACATGCAACATGGGGCATGATGAATAGTTCTGTCGCGTTTCTGAGCACACAGTTCTTCATCAAATTTAAACATAATATTCTCAGGCCATTTAAGCTGTCATTTCCCTATCCATTAAAAATAAAATAATTCATACCATGAACGACCCAAAAAATACTTTGAATTATCTGGGGAATTCAGATTCTCTCCGCCCAGTTAAACGGGCTTGTATCTGTAGGAAATGAACGGAAAAGAGTCGGTAGGTGTTAGAATCTGTTCCCACGAAAAAAAAAACATCAGCAACCTCACTTAGCTCACGAGCTGCAAGTTGGGAATCTACGTGTGGCTGTCACATCTCCAACTTTCAAATTTATTCTAAATTTTAAGTTAACTTCCACAGTATAATTTTAGAAAGTAATTAAGTAAATAAATGTTACTTTACAAAAAAAAAAAGAGATTTTTACTTTAAGATAATTCATATATATTTTCCTTGCAAGAGGATTAACAAATACATAAATTTTTCTCTTTTTTTAATTTTTTTATAGGTATTATTTTATTTTACTTAAATTTATATAAATTTTATAAAAGAATTAGTTATTTTTTTACAGTTTGTTTGTTTAATTTTTAACATCGCCAAGATATTTGTCCAACCATGACACTACAAAGTCTGTAAGTGTCCATTCCCTGTAATAAGCATATTTTTATAAAATTGGTCTAGCGTTTTGTAATACGTTAGTCTTATTGTAGAAAAACAGTGAATAAGAACAGGTCTATTTACATTTTATCGCAAGACTGTAGATAAGCATAAGCTTTTAAATTATAAGTTTATGTAGTAAACTTAAGTTCGAGATTCCAATGATGTAAGTATATATCACTAGTTTACAAATTTTTCGGCCTTCCGCTTCCTTTTGGTATTGTACAAAACTTTTGGTACGCTTTCGGTAAAATAATATCACTTTCCTATAGCTTTCCAAGTTTATTATTAAAAGTTGGAACGCCATCTAAATTTAATTTCAAAACGTACATTATGAATATCAGTAGGTTCACTACGATTGACCTGCATAGGTCTAAAGGATTTATTTTCTAGATTTATGCAATATTTTCTATTATTCAATTTCGTTTCCAAGGTGCATGATCGCAATAAATAACTGTAGTTCTCAACCACTGTTCCGCGAATTCTGGCATTCTGAAAACAAGCTTCAGGTTTCACAAATTTACAGAAAACATATTTTTCAAAAATTTCTCACATATAATCATACTATGGCGTACATAAGTAAGAATGTCTGTTAATGAATTAAATGCTTTTGGTATAGGTTATGTTTTAATGGAACTAACACTAGAAATGTAACTAGCAACTAACTGATATGTTTACATATTTATCGTTACAATTGTATAATTTGTATTTAAGCCAAATTTAAAAAAAAAAATTATTTCGGTAACATAATTGATAAAGAGTACAATTGGATGGTGTTACGCATCATTTGACCAAGAGCCAAAATATATTTTTTTAGATTATTGCTCCTTCTACTAGCGAAAGGTGTAAACTCTTTATAAAAAATTGTTCCTGCTTTGCTATCTCAACATAATTCTGCGGGAAATTAATTTTGAATAAATGCCAATCAAGTAATCGTAACGATTAAGATTTGCATCATGTGACTAACGACCTTTGAAGGATATTACTAATATTGATAATGATCAGAATTATCCTGTGAAAGTATCTTCATTCTGTGATATATAACACTCTTCATTCTATAAAAAATGTGAAGTATTACATAAGCTTTTGCATTTATGCGAATATCTCAAAATCTATTTTTGCGCAGCATGGTCAAATGATGCTTAACACCATCCAATTTTTTTTCAAATTTTCGAATTGAAGTCAAAGTAAACCTCAAAAAACAAAAAAAAATTACATTTTTCTGGCTGTTTGTTAACACTACAGAGATACTTTACACTCTATCCTTTTTTTCAAAACCAGAAGTTTTTTTCCCAATTTATTTGAATGACATGTTATGCATTGTTCTGCAAATAAATAAGTTTCCTATAAAGAAACGCGATGTCTTTAATGTCTGAAGAAGCGATATGTTTGCATGGGCTCATCCCATAAATAAGGCGGTCGTTTTTAAGGTAACTTAATTGAAAAGCCCCGCATTAATTATGGCGTATCCTAATAATAGACCAAGTTTCTAAGGAGCTGCAATTGAAGTGAGTTTTCAGAAATTGCAAGTTTTATAGGTCTATAATTAATCACAATCACATTTTTTTTTATTTCTTTATTTATTTACTGTTTACGTAATGGTAACGCTGTAAACAAGATAAAACGGGGATTCTATTATCGTCTGAACCGAATAAGTTCATAAAAGTTAACGTTAGGATTTGGTAAACACAAACTAGAAACAAATTAACTCCAATAAACTTAACTTTCCGATTTCATCAAATGATACGAATTCTTCTGCAAATAATAATGGTCTGTAACGATGGGAAGTTTTATAGTCTACATGTCTAAAGAAAAAGAGACTCATTAAATGAATGTCTACATGTGTGTGTGTGTTCGTATATGGGTATTTCTAATAACTTATGAACCGGTGATAGATGATTTGAAATTTGGCGTATTATTCCTTATATTAATCCATTGTAATTCGCGCGTGTTTTGGGTGTGATGAAAATCAATTGGGGGAAAGTCGTTTCCGTACGTACTTGGGGAAATTATAATAATTTTTCGCAAATGGAAAATTTAAAGGTACGGTACTGTTTGGTTGATATTACAATTTTATCAATAAAATGGTACTGTTTACATGACTTAAAGTAAAAAAAAAAAATATGCAAAATGAGAAAGCAAGAAGTTCTTGGAAGAACTTAAAATATACTTTCCTTCAATGTTGTTCCTTAACCTTTTCTTTTCTTAAAAATAAATAAATAAATAAATAAATAAATAAATAAATAAATAAATAAGTGGATTAATGTGCATATGTAGGCTATGCATAAAAATCATTGTTCTAATACTTTTTAACGTGAGCTTTTAACTCATTCACTCGCAGAATTCTTGATAAGACCCAACGCGGAAAAGTTTTTCAGATATGAAATTTAGATCGTCTTCTGACCGTGAATGTGAATGTCAAGTTTCAAGAAGAGTCATTGATCAGTTTATTAGGGGAGAACCCATGGCCACACAATATAGACTGTTTTCTCATGAATGTAGTCACAAAAGCAATAAGTGAAGGAGAAATATCTCTACAGTTGAATTTGCCATATAATTCAGAATTATTTTTAAAATTTCTGGGGGAAAAAAAAAGTTCGACAAACTTTCTTAATTTTTTTCAAATAAATGCACTTTTTCAACAAAAAAAAAATACTTTGAAATTTCATTGTCATATTTTTTTTGTTGTTGTTTGTTTGTTTTTTTTTGTTTTTGAATAAAAGTCTTCAAGTATTTAACTTAAAAGAAATAAAAAAAAACAGCCTATCGGTGGAATGGATTCTTTGTAGATATTTAACCACTCCTTGGAACCCTCAAAACAAAAGACAAGCTTTTTCGAACAGTGGTGGCGAAATATTTGAATTTTTCATAATGCTTCTGATTTCGTTTTGAAATGTTTCAGAAGTATAAAAATTTTTGATTGAAGTCACAGTTAAATGATTTAAAAACAACAACAAAAAAAAAAAAAATCCTTCAATTAAAAAAGAAAAAAAAAAAAAAAAAAAAAAAAAATAAAACATAAATAAATTAAAAAAAAAAAAAAAAAAAAAAAAAAAAAATGTGTTGAAACAAAGCAAGAATGTGCCCTAAAATTCTATTCTGGAATTTTTAAATTGGATAGAATGCGCAACAATGTACGAATCTTTTGTTACGAATTTTAATAAACAAAAAAAGCAAACAAAAAAATATTTAGCATAAGGGATTACCTTACATCTTTTTACCTTATATCGAATTTGCTGTCTTAAATCTACTGAGCTTTTATAGAAGCATTTGGACTAACGCTTGTTTTTCATTCGGAAATAGAATTTCAATTTAAATTAACTAAATTTAATTAACATTCCTAACTAATGAATTTTACTAGCGTTTACGTAGAAATCGGGTTTCTAGTCAAAACCTTTGAATGAAGGTTATTTTTTCTGAATTGGATATGTTGTACAGATACACACACAAATTTTGAAGTAACTTTAACGCGATCCAATCAATATTTTTATTGAATTTACCTGTCTTGGTTTAATACAAATTTACAAATGGCAGGTAATCTATCATTTCATAGATACATATAGCGATACATATAGATAATATAACAGAATTTACATCGGACTACTGCAGAGAAGGCAATTTTAACTTATAACTGATAAACATAGAAAACTAAAGATTTCCAAACTTTGCGAAAATGTTTGAATATTAATCTGAAAATTACAAAAGGCCACGAAATTATTTTTTAAATTATTACGTAATTTTATTACATAATAAATAAAAAATCTTGCAGCTAAATGTAAATATTTTCAGAATTTCTTTGTTTTATATAGCACATAGGTAATTCTACACCAATGTCAAAAATTAAGCCATTAAATATAAAAAAAACGAAAATAAATTGTGAGTTCCTGAGCAAAATGTATTAACGATACTAAAAAAAAAAATCAGTTTTAATGAAAAATTGTTAAAACTGAAAATAAGTTATGAAAGCATTTAGATTTTGTCTTACGAATAAAAATGAATCTTCAGCATGTTAAGGTAAAGTCATAAATTCGGAATAGGTTCGCCACAGCAAATCATGATTTATTCATTTATTTGTTCCCTCATACTTTTACACCCCACCAATGCAACAGGGTTGCTAAAGACTTTTCGCGTGGGTGCGACTGTAATCACGTTGTCTTTTTTTTTTTCGTTGTTGTTGAACATGGTTTGTTACGCTGTGACACATGTCCCTTGTCTCTCTATCTATCATAGAGCGCTGAGTGCGACACAAGTTTATAAACAATATGAATTGTTTGATTACCTGACAATGGGGCTCCGCTTCTGATCACTTCAACACACGAAATTAGACATCAACCTCTTGGTTCGAGGTCTTCGGGCTGAAGAAGCTTCTCGTCACGGTCCTCGTATCTTTGTGGGAGTCCATTACAAGCATTATCTGAAGAGAAATTTGTCAAAAACACGTTAGTTATTCTGTTGCATTTATCAAACAATTTACCAGAATCTAAATAAAATATTTGATTTTTTTAAAAAAAAATAATTTGTAAAATAAAAAAAAAAAAGATAAATATGTTCTTACGATCTTAAAAACAAAAAACATAGCACATTATAAAATTTTTCTGACATAGTTTTAAGACTTGGAATTTGGAATTTTTTAATTTTTTTTTTTTTTTGTATATTCTGTAATTGTTTTCTATATTGACTTATTTTCCTTAATATAATAAGAAATAATAATCAGACACATTAATTTTTTTCTAACATTACTTACTAATCATTATTGTAATAAATTAATCCTGAAAAAGACATATTTCAAATTAAATATTAGGTAATGAGATTAGATGACTATTTAATACAATATATAATACAGTGATTAAGACAGTTAGAATATTTATATAAAGAAAAATATAAATCTAACAAAAATATTTCTTTTCTCTTGGTAGGAAGAAGACCTGAAGCCTTGGGTAAGTGAACTAATTTAAAATATAACTTTAAAATAAAATAAATGTTTTTGAAGAGTTACTAGACAGTCACAAGAATTAGAATACGAAAGTTCTATGAAATCTTGAAGCCCTTGATTAAAATTGTTTTAAAAACTGAAACGTAGATTTCGCAATTGTTATTTAAGGTCATCAATGATGATGGTTCGAAAGAAGATGTTAAGAATTAATTTATTTTATATTATTTATTTGATGCTTAAATGTCTGATGTGCAATTATTGATGTAAAAAATATATATTTAAGTTTATTACTTTATTGCTACGAATATTATTGATTAATTTCCTTACATAAATGTGAATTTAATGTGCAAATACTAGATGTGAAATTGATAAATTTACTGAAAAATGTTTTAATGAAGCAGAAGGGTTTTATTTATCACTGAATCCAAGTAAATTCCGATTTTGAGTAAAGAATTCAGGTCAGAGTCAAAACCGATACTGCACATCACGAAAGCGAATGTCATAGACGTAAATATGGCAACAACGTGGAAAGATGGTGATGTCACGGGCCTAGAAGTAAGCGAGCAGTAGAAGTCCGAAATGGTTCTATTACCTGAGTGAAGAGTTAAACGTTGCTAATATCTTCATCCTCGAATGATATTTCAATAAGTGGCGCGTCACGAAGGGAGGGCATCCCCCCCGAACCACTACATGTAAACCGGTCTCTGATTGGTCGTCGCCACGTGGCCCCCTGAACGGTGGGTGGATCCAGAGCGGCGTGGAACCAGCACAGCGCACTCGTTCGTCTCTTCCGACTCACTGATGAATAAGTGTTTCGTAGCGGATATATAAACACACCGTCCACGAGACACCGGTCGCGGTGGCGTAGCTGTTTTCGTCCCCGTGAACTGAAAATAAATAAATTAAGCAAAATTAGAAAAGCCAGGCAAATAGACCAGGTGAGCAGTCAGTGTGTCATGGCAGTGGTCGGGTGCTGACCGATCTCTTCCTCCCACTCAACATGGCCCTGGACGCCGAGCGACAGCACACCAGCCCCGGCGGTGGAAGCATGCCCCACAGTCCGGAATCGGCCCCGTCACCCCCCGCACGTCCGACCAACGGTCACGCACCGCCGTCGCAGCCGCAGCAGCCTATGCCGCACATGGCCAGGACTCTCAAGTTCTCCATCGAGAACATCTTGAGGCCGGACTTTGGCAAGGGAGCCGTCGACAGACGAGAGCCGGACCGAAGCTCGCCGGCGGACACCCCCGCCTCCAAGCCCCTAGGCACCGCAGGCAACGCGGCGACTCCACCGGCGATACTGCCCGATCCGACTAAGCCGGACGAGTTTCCCAAGCCCATGATATGGCCCGCTTGGGTGTACTGCACGCGGTACTCCGACAGACCCTCCTCAGGTGAGTGAATGATAGTTAAGACCACCTTCTCCTTCTCCCAGTCAGTTCTTCTTCCCCTTCTCTTAATTTTCTTAACCCCAACTTCACTTCTTCAACACAGATAAGGGCCTATATGGGAAAACAGTATAATCACGTAGGCCTAATACTTCGTTGTTTTACTCAGTTTCTACAGATAAAGACTTAGTGTTGCGAAGACACATAATTATTTGTTTACAGTTTTTCTTTCTTTCTTTCTATCATTTTTATTTTTTTTTTCAAATTTAAAAACTTTGTGAAGTTGCTCCACAATAGATTTATCATTGGACTTTATTATGTCTGGGACTACATTGATTTTTTTTGTTTTTTTATTTTTTTGTAATGAAAACAATGCTTCAGTGAAGGAAAGAACGTAGGAGTTTTCCCAATAGCTCATAGAGCAAATTAATAAATCACAGATATAATTTACTTTGAACATCATTTGTTGAAAATTTTACTATTTTATTAGTCAAATTTTTGATGGACAAAAACATCATTTAAGTTTCGAATCTTCTAAGTCGTTCCTCCCTTGCTGTCGATAAGCCTAACGCCTAAACAGCTGGGGGATTGAAATCAAATATTCATGATTTGATTTTTGTATCGTTAATCTTCTCACTTGTCTTCGTGGAAAATACAAACCCGAAGTCCTAAGTCCCTGTCGAAACATGTTCGCATACTCTAACACGAAACGTTATTCAGAAATATCCGCTGTTTTCCGCGGGACGTTATTAGGCTTATCGAGTGCTTCCTTTACGCCTGTAGGGCTGAGGCGGGTTCGGTGCGGGTCTGTGTCCGCCGAATGAATGGGATCCTATTAGCGTGATTGTGCTCGTTGGAGATTAAATAAAATCTGCCCAATTGACTTCTTCTTCTTATTTTTTTTCACCGCGGCATCGTGGGAGAAATATTTTTGCAGAATTGTCGATGCAAAGGTAAAAGAAGAAAAAAAAAATACCCAGAAAGAAACAAGAACGATTAAGAAACGTAAATAATTTTCCCGTCGCGCTCTGTGAGGTCCTGCGTAGCTGTTGTGATGGGCAGGTACGTGGCAGCCTCTGTGCTCCCAGTGCGTTGTCAGTATGTCAGCAGATACCTGACAGCAGCTTAAGGAGGGCATCGGCTGTCAGAAATCGTACGTGTAGGCGATTCTGTGTATTGAATCTTAGTGCTAATGTGTACTTTAGGTGAGGTCCGCGAATTCTTTTATTTTTGAATATGACAATCATACTTGTGACAACACACCCCGTTATAGGGTCTCCGCTTACTTCTGATCAATCGGGAGAAAACGTCAACTTGCATTAGGCCTAATCCAGTGCTAGAAATACATATCTCAGGAATAATGTATCGCGAATTTCATAGCTTTGTTTTTTTCAGTAATTGTACTCTGATTCAACTGCCAATTTTATTAAATTTGTACAGGATAATTAGCAGAGCTTTAGTAAATTAAGTAAATTTTTAGTGTTGAGGAAGTTGCAATCTGTGCAGATGCAATAACACATAAAATAATATATAATTAACTCAAAACTGATTCTCATCTAAAAAAAACAAAAAACCAACAATGTTTGCTTCCATATAACGTTCTAAAATAAAACTTGTATGAAATTTTATTTAATGAATGAAATATTTTGTAATATAATATTATACTTATAACAATTCAATAAACTAAGACAACCAGCTACATATTTTCTGTATATTTATTTAATATATATTCAATGATCATTATAAATGTTTATTATAACAAATAATTATTAGGAACTCGTGTAATGCAGATACATTTTTAAAGAATTTTACGGTACATTATTAAGAAAATTATACCAATATTTGTATATTTATTCCTGTCATCCAACTGTAAATCTCAGTAATCTATTTTGTTTTCGTAAGAATGTGAAGTATTTGTAATTTTTAAAAAATAAAATTTTCATCAAAAATGAGATATTTCAGAAAGTAGAATTCTTGATTAATAAAATTTGCTGATTTTATTATTATTATTATAACTCTCGCTGTAAATTTCAATTTTCTAGGTCATATTTACTTCTATATGACACATTCATAGATATCTGGATAAAATTAAAACCTTTTATTTTTCATAATTCAGAAAAATGTTTTTCTGAATATTGATTGAAAAGTATTACCTTCATGTAAAAGTTCAAGTCATAATTTTTAGAAAAAAAAATATTATTGTTAGATTTAGTGTACAGATGTGACAAGAGCACTATTGTACGAGTTTTGGATTCCATAGCTGTTCCACAAGTGTTTAATTTCTATTGCAGGATGATTCGTTACAAATAAAGTTCTTAATACTGTTAATTTTTGTACTTTCAAACTGTAATACATTGGAAATATATATATGATAAAGATTGGATATATTTCATGACAAGGAGTTATCTAATTTCGAAAACAAAAAATAAGTAATGTTTTTAATGAAGTTATTGTAATTTTGTCTGTTTAAATGAAGTGTATCTCTGCAAAGAATTTCTTAATAATTTAGTGGGTCTTTATTTATTTATTTTTTAATTATGGAAATCCTAAAGATATCAGTGAATAAAATGCCATCAATCGCTGCCTGTTTGGAGACTTGTCACCTGAGGCGTAGGCCCAGGTCGCCGCAATGCTTTTGTGACTGTTGACAAACGTGTACAGAGTTTGAGCAATGTTTTTAGGGGGAACGACTTTTTAAAAAACCCCGTATCTTTGTCTAACGCCCCCGCCTCGGGGAGGAAAGCGCTCCCCCTTTTTTCTACCCTTGGCTATGATGCGACTTCCTTCGGACGCTGGGTGATGGCGGCCCCCCTTGAGAGGTCCGCCCTCTAATGACAGAGGGGAGCGTAATTAGCGGCACTAGAATACCTCGTGTTTCGCCCGGCACGCAAAGCCGTGGAGGAACCGTGGTTCATGTCGGAAGAATTCTGCGACCCTCTTGGCCCGGGAAGACGAGCCCACCTGCACGCCGGCGACGTGCTGCTTCGGCCGGCCGCACCGGCTGACATGCACCATGAATCACTCTGTTAACCACCGTACGAGTCGGACGGCAAGGGGACGCCAGGCGCCACGGTTAGCTCAGGCAGGCCTAACTTCAGAAAGTGCAGTCCTAAACCGGGTCTTAAACCACTCAAATTACTTTCTTTTTTCTCATCTAAACAACCAATGCACGATGTTTTATCTTATGCAATTCAGAAATAATACCTTGAAGATATATATAATAAATAGTAGTAGTAATCTTTAAAAAAAAATATCCCCATATTAATTCATGAAAATATATTCAATTTCTTTTATGAAAATAAAAATAGCAACGTATGAAAAAGCCTGACTTCTTCAGTAATGAAACAAAGTGAGGGAAAATATATGTTAGTATTCTTTTGTTTTGGAAAAATAAATTGATATGTGCGATATCAATAAGATATAACTATACAGAAATGACTGAACATTATTAATAAATAAAAAACGAGAGACAGAAATCTTTCTGAATATTTATATGTTCACTTTCCAAGTTTTAGTTAATCTGTACAAGTTTCAGTATAAAATTTGGTTCAGAAGTGACTGTTTTTTGAAAGTTCGAAACAGATATATTTCTGAAATTATATTATATTAGTAAAATTAATTTGCAAATAATAAAGATTGAAAATTTCAATAATAATAATAATAATAATTTAACAGAAGCAATATGACATAAAAGTTTTAAATCGTTTGTATAATTAGCAGTTTTCAGTTAAATGTAAAATTAAAAATTTTAAAAATTGTAAGAATGTAAAAAAAAATTATAATAAGTTAATAAAATAAAAATAAATACTGAACTGAAGAAGTATGTATTGAAAGTTACTTTATAGTTTTATACTTTTCAAGATACTATAATGTTACTATAGAATACAATCTGTCTTGTTAAAACTATCTGTAAATCATTCTGATTTCGATATCATTTAAATCCAATTGTAAATGTTAACAAAACTTGCTTCTTCAAGATATGTGAAGTTTGAATGTTCCAGAATGCTGAAATTATGGAACATAAAGCTCTAAATCCTTCTCTTTAAATGATAAAAAAATAGGCCTATTGTTTATTTAATAAGTTCTGTCTAGGAATTTTGTTTGAAATTATTTTCATAGAGACAACGTTCAATGGAATAATAATATAGTTCAATATGAACAGTAACAAGTTAAATAATAAAATAACAATAACAATAATGCATAACTTAAGTTTATATTATACTGTGTGTGTAAATACTTACCCAAGTATTTACACACACAGTTACATATTGTATATAACCAAGTTTAAATTTGTTAAATGAAGACTTAAAAAACTGAAATTCACGTTAAATTCTAACTTCTATAATTTTTCACAATATTAAATCAGGAGAAATCAGAAGAAATAATTCAAAATTGTAACCAAAAATATATAAGGAAACAATTCTTATACATTTAGAAGGAATTAAATAAAAAAACGTGTCTCATAATAATATTTTGTTGTTAAGTTTCAGTCTTATTATATATTACTATATTATTATTCCATTGAACGTTGTCTCTATGAAAATAATTTCAAACAAAATTCCTAGACAGAACTTATTAAATAAACAATAGGCCTATTTTTTTATCATTTAAAGAGAAGGATTTAGAGCTTTCAGTCTAATACGAGTGATCCTCTTGTTATATTTTGTAGAAGTTACAAATTAAGTAATTTTTGCCTTAGCCTAGTCTTTTCTTTTGGTAGTGTTATTATTTTAATTTGTCTATCTTTTTATTCATAATCCCTTTTCCCTTGTTAAAACACTCATTGATAAGTAGCTATAATTATTTTAATGCCTGCAATGATTAGAATTATAATTGAGTAAGTACTTCCATAATACTCAACTTCCTCTATTGTCTTGAAGAATTTATTTTATAGCTGCAAGGGTCCTTGATAGATTCTTTTTCTTTTGGTTGATCTGTGTGATTTGGAATTGCTTATAATTCGACAAAATGCAAGTTTATCCATGTTAAGGCAATGTAACTAAAGAGGAATGTTTAAATGTGAAAGGTTTTTTTGTTTTTATTTTTAACCAAAAAAAAAATCTTTATTTTTTTTTTTTTTTAAGGGAAATATTAATATTTATGGAAGTCCCTCAATACAGTCATTTATTTCGTATCTGTGTGTGTGTGTCAATAAAGCGAGAAAGATCATACAAAAACTTTCGTTATGTTCACACCACATTTTCCTGAATCCAGTAATTATTTGCCCACGGCAACACCGACACTCCGGCAGATTACTACGGATACACCTGGAAAGAACGGGAAGGGAATGAAAAGGAGATGAGTGAAATGAAATAGACTTCCAAACGAATTACGTTATACGAATCAGAGACCTCATTGTTTCACAGTCTCCAATTGGGTGGACAAGCTTGGATTAGAAAGACAGCGAAAAGTGGTGTTGCACGACCAGATTAGAACAAGATGTCTTAATAATTGACGATTGAATAATCGCCCGATTCTTTCTCGTCGTGAGAATTGTTTGAAAATGAAAATATTTTGAATTTCCAGCCCACATCGTGTACGTGAAACGAATGCAGAGCGAAAATTCGTATTTCTCAAAAATTTGGAAGAACTTTGGTATTTAGAACCTAGATTCAATTTTTATGTCTTTGATAGAAAAGAAAAAAATTGAAATTAAGAAATAATTAAAAATAAATAAAGAAAAAGATTGTATATTAAATTTTTTAATTAAGTGTTACGTAACAGCGGAGAGTCTTTGCAATCTTTTGATTGAATATAACTTATTTGTTTTATATCTAAGTTAACTGTAAGCATAATGATTGAAAGTTAGAAAAACAACAAAATGAAACTTTTCTACGTAAAACAAAAAGTATAATAAGCCTTCACATTATTGCAAAAAAAAAAAAAAATAATTGAAAATATTTAACTTTTTGATAATATATACAGTATCTTATTATATAATTAGTAAGATACATTGTATCTTACTAATAGTATTTAATATAGTAAGAATCCTATCGCATTTTGTTATCTTTTGTATTTAATCTAATTTATGAAAATACACTCCTTTAAAAAAAAAATGTTAAGGAAAAATGACTGTCGTTTTCTCAACACTTTATAAAACATTTAATTTAATTTTTATTTGATTTAAAAGTGACATAATCTGGAAGAAAATATTTGAGATCAAAATTAATTACTTCAAACTAGTTAACTAATTGCAGTATTTTATAAAGCTTATTTTTATATATGCATAAAAGATTTATCTTCTTTTTAGAATCCTTAATTTTTTTTCTATGTTAAAAATCTTAAAACTATTGCAATTATATTGTAGGTAATAATAAAGCATTAGTTCAAGTATAAATAACTAAATAGATTAGTTTAGTTAGTAGTGTAAATAACCGGCTTACCATTCAGAATTGTATAGGTTATATTTTGAATTTTAAAAAAAAAATCAGCATTGTTCTTAAGATATGAAAGTATTATTCAAGTAACAATGTTGAAATATTTACTTTTCACAAATTTTATTTAATAGTCTAAAAAAACAAACAAACTGGTCGTTGAGAGTCGATACATCGATTTGCCGAGATCTAAACGAGATTAATTCGTGTCCACATCTATTAAGGGATCAAGATCTCTTTTTAAATTTCTAATTCGGTCTTTGTGACATGTTTTCGTCTTTTTTTTTTTTTTTAAGTTCTCTATATATTCATCAGGGAACATGATTAGGGATATTGATAAAATGATCAACCATCTAATTTTGAGTGAAGAAAAGTTAATCAGAAGGGAAATAAAAACTTCATTACCATAACAAACACCCTTTCGTGAGCAATATTTTTTTACTTTCAATGCTTTTTGCTTTAAAAAAGAAGTTCTAGTACCGGTACCGATTTTATTCAATACAGTGAAACTGATCATCAACATATCTGAATAAAATACAGAACCCTCGATGGTTTTTTTTCATTCATCCTTTTCTTGTCTAACTTTATTTATTTTTTCTTATTGTCGATTGATTCATTCCTCTGTTTCTATCTTTCCATCGAGTTAAATTAAGAAATGGTTCCTGCTAAAGTTAAATCTGTTTGAAGAGAAAATTCGTACTTACATTGATTGGCTTAATGTATCCTAACAGACATAGGATCATTCACAATCCAACCCAGACAGTTCTTTCTAATATTAAAGAGTTTACGTTATTATAAATATCGCTTTGCAATTTAATAAAATAATAACTAGAAAAAGTTTCAGCAGACAATGCCATTTTAATGTATGTATTCGTCCCACTTTAACTTTGTCTTTTTTCCATTTTTTTTCAACATTTTACTAATTGAGTTCCTACAAAAACACACAAAATAACCAAATTAAATTAAATTGGCCCTAATGCAATATTTTATATTTTTTTAATATTTTTTTTACACAAATATTCAAATTGTTATTTCTTTTTTTTTCTTAATTTTTTTTTTTGGTTGGTAAAAACACAAACCACCAAGCGTTCAATATTTAAATTTTTAAGTAGATTTGTAAATTCTTTTTTTTTTTTTTTTTTTTTTTTTAATGATTAAAGACAATATGCAAAGTCGTGTCTCAATAAATCCTACATAATATGCCCTCCGTGGATGTTATTTTATTTATAATAAATTTAAGTGAAATAGTTCATTAGACGGAGGCTTCAATTTGCACACAATGGATCTAAACAATTAAGCATTAATAAGTTAATTATTTATCCCTTAATTGGCACTCATGTCCTGAATTAAATCACGATGTAATATGGTAGTATTTTAATTGAGAATTCTTTTTCCCAGTTCGAGGAATAAAAAATGGCTTTTTCACTCGGTTGAAAAGCACAATAAATAATAAAATGAAACAATATTCATACGAAAATATATAAATCATTAACAATTAAAAATAAACATAATTAAATTAAAAATTAAGAATCTGTTGTGTTAATAAATATTTAATAAAATAGCTTCTTAATAAAAATTTAGATTCCCAAATCTTTGTAAGTATCTTAAACACATTTGTTTAACGTAACATTGTAACGTAAAACTTCAGTGTTAAAATCATTTGAAGTTTAATTTCTTGTTTAATTCTATATTTAAACATATACGATTGTACTACTAATTTCCTTTATGATTCTTCCATTTATATTTATTTATGTTGAAATAGTTTAAAAAAAAAAAGTTCTCCATTGAAAAGCATATTCGTTAACAGACAGACTTAAAATGAAATATAATTTCATAGACTTTTCTTTGTATTTCTGCATTTTCTTTTGAATTAGAAAGGGAAAGGAAAACGTCTCCATATTACACGATCATCATTCAGTTATCTTTTTGTAATTGTTTAAGATGAAGCAGCTATTCTATTATACTTTAAAATGGTATGTGATTAGAAAAAAAACACGACCCACTTCTTAAAGTAATTGCAGAAGTTTAAAACGTATGTGTCGTTAATGTACAATCATAAAACTTGATTCAGTTATTGCTGTTATACGAAAACAAAAACTGCGCTCACAATACAGAATTGATTAAGAAACAGAGTATCTTTTCAAGTTCTTTAATAACTTTAATGATACCTTTAAGGTTTTAAGTTTAATATTACAAAGTTTAAGATATTACAAATTTAAATTAGAGCAATTGCTTATCTAAACAGAGGTTAGAAATTTCTGTAAAAAGATACATGATTAGACTAAAAAATTATATATTACCATTTTTTTTTTTTTTTTTTTTTTTGCAATAGCTCTGGAAATTTTAAAATTTAATGCTCTTATTAAATAAGTATAACTTATGAAGATAACTAAAAATAAAATTCTGTTACTTTGATACATTTTTATTTTAACTTAAAGATGCTGTTATTATGATTAATATTATACAATTCTTCAATGTTTTTATTGCCTCAAAAGATTGTAATGTGAGAGTATAAGTTAATAGATTTGTTTGACGTAGTTCGTTACCCATTTCTTTGTTCTCACTCACACATGTAATTCATGAAATAACAATGAAAGTCAACAGAGAAAAAGATATTACAACATGCAGAAACTGGAACTTATTTTTTTCCTGTTGCCCTTCAGTTGACAAAAGACCGCATGCAACCTACCTCAAGACGTTGGCTTATAAATATTTTAGTTGACTATTTCTTTTTTTTTCTCTTTCAAATCATCATCCTTCGTTCTTTACACACAAGACCTGATAACGTGATCACAATAAAGATGCTATTTTAGATGTCGTATCTTTATCAGTAGTTTAAATCAAAGTTCCTTTTTCAGTTTGGTAGCTATGTGGTGTATACCGTGCAGTGTCCTGGTGCATTTTCTCGTTCTGCTGCTGGTGCTTCTGTGGTCTGTGTGCATCGCGTGCTCGATTGAAAACAGATTTGGTCAGGTTATTGATAGTGTGTGCCTTGCAAGGTTACCTCCATCACCATGACAACGCTTGCGGGATGGTGCTTTATCGCACGCCGGACAGAAGGTGACCGTGGCCTGATCGCCCACCTGTTGGCAAAACAAAGACGTGAATATTAATCCGCCACAGAGGAACCGTTTGACAACTTTATAGATAGCGTTGGTGATTGTACTTCACCAAATTTAGATTTGAAAACAATTTAACATTGAATTTTCCTTTGACAAATTCTTCCTAAGACAAATGTCACATAATTTATTGTAATTTGTAACCATTCTAATGTCAAATTGATTATGAATAAAAATCAGTATTTCTGGCTATATTCTAATCTGTTTGCACGGTAGAGCTTAAATGTAATAAAATTATTGATATTACATTTAAAAGACCTAACAGTACTACAAAAAATTAAATGTAACAATATTATTATTTCGATTAAAATAACTGATTTTAAAATAGAGAAATTCTTAATTCTTAATTGAATATATGAATAATTAACATTAGCAGCACACATTAACAACAAATAATGTAACGTTTGTAGCAGTAAAATTATGACATAAATATATTGAAATGGATATCACAGATATAATTTTAATAATGTTAGCTTAAATTGAAAAGCTTAGGCTTAAGTTAAAGCTTACTTAGTGAAAAGCTAAAAAAAAAAATCTGAAAGAAGTTGTGTAAGAAAATTGAATTTTGTTATTAAGTTAATAATAAATTTCAAAATAAAAGAAAATTGCAGAAGCTTAGTTAATTTTAATGAGATTAATGCATTGTAGCAAAGTTTCTCTTTAAAAGCTAAGAAAATAAAAGTTTAATTTGGCAACAGATTATTCTCTCTACTTACAGTTATACTAATAAAATTAATTTATTATACATTTTAGACAACTTATTCCTTTAAGAGAATTTTAATAAATTTTGCAAGTTTCATTATTCAGGAGCTTTCTGAGCGTATTAAAATCCTCAGAAGTGAAATTATTACATAATATTATAAATTCCTTATTTTCCTTCTCTTTTGCTGTGTACGACTTCTTTTGCGTAATCTTCTGCTTTCGAATGTAATTTTGAATATTTATGTCTGTCTATTGCTTAAGATTTCCTTGTGGGTCCCGTTTTGTAGAGAGTCGGCCACGAGGAACACAACTCCAAGGAGTTATTATCTTGTCTTTGGCTGAGCCACTTGGGCTTAACGCTGCCTCTCAACGTCTCGTATTCGGACTTGACATTTCGTGTCAGATAGGCCTAGTTGCTTTTGAAACAAGACTTTTCGCAAAGGATAATTTAATATTAATAGGAGAAGAGTTCTGAAGATCTAATGGAGTACTGAATTCAATGCTTCAATTTGGAACTTACTCCTAAAAAGAATAGAATTTTAAAAAAAAATCCAAAGATTAAAAAAAAAGAGGTACTGCAGGAAATTAACTTAACAAAACAAATTTTTTACATTTAAATTCATTTCATCATGAATTTATTTGGTAAAAAAAATAATACAATCTGGTTATGGCTGATCATGCAAGAAGAAATCTTTCACTGAGAAATAATAATAATAATTTTTATGTTTGAATGTTTGAACTAATTTTTATTTTTTTGTAATTAAATGTTCTGTTCTTTGTAAATTATCAGAATCTACTGTTCCTTGTAGGCTGATGCATGAAAGGGGTGAAAGATCAGTTTAGAAGAAGGAAATTAGTACTGTAATTATTAAAAGTTAGTTAAATCGCTTAATGATAATCCTGAAATTTTATAGCTAAGACAAATAGCTAATCCACGACCTCAGAATTCCGGACATTTTTCCGGAAGCTTCTTCAAGCAGGGAATCAGCTTCAGAATTAAGTTTTTTTTTTTCATTTATGAACTATTTAAATCCTTAAAAGATTTCATTCTCCTTTTTTCTTAATTTGTGCATAACCCATCGATTTTTTTTATTATATATATATTTTAATTTCCTGTATTATTCAGTTTGTATTCCAATATATTAAACATCGTCTTTTGTAATTATGTTCTCATTTTCATACAGAAAGACCAAATATATTTGTACGCAAAATTATACGATATAATGAGGTTTTGTTTTTTTTAAGTTAAACATTTTCCTTAAAAAATTAAAACTTAAGATTATATAGTTATTTTTTATTTTTTGCGAATTTACTTTAAGGTTTACGGGATTATAAAAAGGTTCTTCCAATTCTTCTCTTATAAATTATAAAAGTATAATTTACATTCTATATGTATCTGTATACGTAGATTTTATATATGCATGATTAAGTTTAGAAAGAAATTGTCCAGGATTACAATTAGATGTATATAGTTTTTATAGTCTGTGAATGCTTTTGTTTCTTTTTTTATCTATATTTAACAGGCAAACAGGATAAAGGTCATCTAGTTGTAAAATTAAATAAATTGTTATTATTTCTAAAGCATGATTAGAAGAATTAAAAAAAAAAAGTTTTACAATGCGAGAACTGATACATATTGAAGTTAACTTTAAGAAGTTCACAAATTACTTGAGACTATGAGGAAAAAACTTTCTGCACGACCCTTGAAAGCCGAAACCTTCCGAAGCTGCTAAATGACATTGTATTTAGCCATAAACTTATCACTTCCTTCCTTATTGGATTTCAAGAACAGGTGAAAAAAAAATTAATTGATTTGAATTAGGATAGAACGTCATAAAACAGATTTTAGCAATTTCCTAGAGAAATTATAATTACAATTAATATGATATTAGCAGACGTAAATGTCATTTTCAATTTAATATTGTCTAAAATATTTTCCAATATATTTTGTAAACAACCTCTTCTATAACACCCGCTATTAGAGACTCTAAACCGTTATTTTGATAATTTACCAGTTTGAAAAACAAATAAATAAAAATTAGTCTTTAGATATTAGACTTTAATTAGACTTTACTCTTTATATAATAACATTCTGCCTGTTTATATATAAGTAATAAACTTTATTTATATAATGAAAATAACAATAATATTTGTCTTTTCAAATATTATTTTCAAAAATACGACAACATTTATGTTGATTAAGGTATTTGAAATCTAAATTAATATGACATTACAATTATAAATAATTACCATAAACGTTAATTACCATTTAAGATTTATTAATTATGAATGATTTTATTGATTTTATTTTGGCTAATTAGATAAATCTTTAGTTCTGAATACTGTTAGAAAATTATTTTTCCATCAGTATTTATGTTTAAATAATAAATTAGCTTAAAAAAAATGAATTCTAATTTAAAACTACTAATTGCCAGACAGTGATTGTCAGCATCTTTAAGAATGGAAACTTTATATATATATTGTTAGTTGGTATTATATATTGTTAACTAAATAAAAAATTTAAATATACGAACACCGAAATTGAGACAATAGACTTCTATTAAATAATATTCTTATATGATACTGTCTTAGCACCATTAAGTCTTATTAAGTTTAAGTAAGCAGTGTGGAAAAGGACTTAACTACGTATATTGTTCCAATTTATTTTTCTTTTTTTATAATGCTAGTTCGACTTCTGGTTCAATGTATTTATTAATGCTGCATAAAATAAGCTTATATAAGTTATTTGGCTTTTATCATCATTATTATTATTATTATTGTTATTTAATGTAAGCCTTTTTATGGTTCTTGAATAGGATGTACAACATTAAATTTTTTTCGTAAATATAAAAATATTTAAGAAAAAATTAATAAATTATAAATTGGCATACTTTTGAGGAAAAATCTATTATCAATTGAAGAAATTATTTTGCAAAGATTTTTTAAATATTATTTAATAATCTTAGACATTTTTACTGCTCTTGAAGCTGGTCTGCTACTTGAGAAGCCCAGGTAGATCGGCGGTGGGGGTCGTAAGTGTCTTCTCGAGCCCCTTACTTAAGGAGTCGACGGATGGATCTTATCTGTTACGCCGCCCGGGTATTATACGACTCGCTCACAAAAACATGGCGTTGTCTGTTGGGGATGGAGAGAACGAAAATGCTGGTCACGGGGGAGGCAAACACGCGCTCACACCTGCGAGAGCCGCACGTGGCAATCGAACAGATATCGCTAACTGACGGTTCCCAGGCCCAATATTCTGCCACAACACATCAGTTCCAAGTAGAAAAGTGTGGGTGACACCGTTGGGGAATTTTTACTCAACATAACCCACGTTTTTATTTGTTTTGCTTTTCCTCTGTCCCATAAAGACACTCCCTTTGTGCGAATATAAAAGTAAGTGCGCAGGACCACACACAAACTCAGCGCACACCGTAATGGAGTAGCTTAATCGTTTTTCATATCAAAAAACCTGTCTCGTGTTTCGTCATCTTAATCTAGAAAAGAGCATTTTTTTAAATTTTTTTTTAGTCGTTTATTCGTGTTTCTGTATCTCCGTGTTCTTTGAATGACTTCCGGCGTGCGGAATAAGCCAAAAAAAAAAAAAAGGCTTACCTACAAAAGGGTGGTGCGTTATTATTATCATCCTCGTTGGAAATAACAAGGGAAATTCAAGGGTGGGCAGCTTTTTTTGCAACCCTCCTTTTTTTTTTTAAGGTTTGGTTGTTATGTGTGTTGTTGATTCGAAGATTAAGGTGTACAGTGATCATGCAGAAGTGTTTTTAAAATGCGGTTTTTTATCGGCAAAAAAATGTCTCTCCAAATTTCTCAATGTGGTTGTGACTAAGCTGATTTTCAGTCGACCAGGCGTGGGAAGATTTGGCGTTCTGCGATCGACAGGAGCCAATGCATGACGGAGGGTTTAGAAAAAAAAAAAAGAGGAAGGCTAAAAAAAAAAAAGTCTTCCTCACCACCCACGGCGAATAGAGCTTTTATAAGTGGTTCTGTGTGTCGAGTCTCTTAAACCTCGTTTACTTACAATCAAAACATTAACAGATACCCATACATATTCAGAGATGGGCTGCTCCTTGAGGTGTATGTCAGAGTCTGAATAATCTAGATGAATGTGTCCAATCAGAAAAACTGATTGTCACTAACGGAAATAAAAAAAAAAAAGAAAAAAAGGGAATAAGTTATAAGCTCTCCTTAAAAGGAATTTTCATGCCGTTGAAAATAGCAAACATTTAATTTAATTAGATATAAAATTACAATACTTTACAAACACTCAATTCATTCCCAGTAAAAAGATACAATTTCCACCCTACCAAACTGTAATGTATTTTGTTTTGTTTTTTTGCTTGGTGTTTGTTGTGTACAGATCAATTTTTTTGTTTTTAGATCCCTTGTAATGTTGAAATTAGGAGTAGGTGATTTATTGATTTTTCATTTTTTTTTCTAAATTTTTATGTTAATTGAAATATTTCTGTCAATAAGCACGATAATAGTACATCTTATCACATATCAAATATCTAATAGCACGATTGTCCTATATAGCAAAGGAATAATAATACATTAATAGAAAATTTAAATATTTTTTTTTTCCTGTGAAATAGACTTTTTCTTTAAGAAGTAGAAATGAAATTAATAGTAATTTCATGCGACAAGATACTTACGATAAGTCATATATAAATATATATATTAAAATTTGTAGAACAATTACTGTAAATTTTCTTTTTTTTTTTTTGTATTATAATATCCTTGGACAAAGATATACATATATTTATGTCGGTAATAAAAAGCCTCACATTTCATTTTAACAAGCAATTACCCAAAATTTGTAAAAAAAAAATTATTCCTAATTTCAGTTTTTTTCATTTTCTCAAAAGAAAATAAACGCCTTGACTTAGAATTGACGTAAACTATATACTTTATACACAATAGTCATCTATAATAGATTAGGCTAATGATCTATATGTCTCTTAACCTAACAATATGCTGTATCGTAATTTCATCTATTGCGATATAATATAGTTGATATTTAATGATAATATCTTTATTGTCTATTTATTTGACATTTATTTTTATTATCTCAATTTTTATGCCAATTAGATACAACTTATTATTTCGAATCTAAAATAACTTTATTTAGTCCCAATTAAAATGAAAATGGAATATTGGAGTTACGATCAAATTTGTGCTTCACTAAATATTTATATTGGATCCAATTACGTGAGTAATGCAATTACAATTTAATTAACATTCAAAGTCTATTACTCTTAAGATAGAATTAGTAACATAAACTGTCTTCGACAAAAGAAAAATTTATTTTCTGAAGTTTTTGCTTAAAAAAAAAATAGGTTCTAAAAAAAAAAAGTATTTTTAATTCATATCGGTTTTACGTAACATATCGAAAAGTACGTTATAATTGAAAAAAATTCAGCCATTTTTTTTGATGATTTTTCTTCCATATTTGGATATTCTTTATTTTGTCAACTGTAAATCTTGCAATATCTCGCAATGATTGCGAGATTTACAGTTGACAGAATAAAGCATATCCAAAGACAAAATAAATAAAAAGATTTAATGAAAAATCAAAGATACATTGAATGATGTAATAGGGTTTTTTTTTGTTTTTTTTTCTATTATTCATTTTTTGTGAAAAGAAACAGCGTTACTGATAAACTAACACTTGTTCATTATATAAATTAGCTCAGTTGATGTTTGTTCTGTGTTCAATTAACTTTTTTTTTTCCATGCCTTTGAAGCATCTCAGGACAGTTGCTATCTCGTACCTCACAATTTATCAACTAAGATAGGTTAAAAAAAATTGGCGACAGAATTCATTAAAAACGTATTCTAGTAAATAGAGTTGTCAACATAAGAATTTTTACGTTAATAATTCTCAATGAAATTTCAAACTCAAAATTTTCATTGAAATCTTTATGTAAGTAAGTTACATTATTATAATAACAGTAAACGAATTTTGAAGAGACTTCTTCAAAAGTAGTAACATCACGAAACGATAACTGTTATAAATTGTTGCAGAATTGTTTAGGAATGTAAGAAGTTTTACCTAATGCAGAATTTTTAATATAATATTTACACAAAATCATTATCACTTTAATATCAGCTTTTTTACCTTAATATTTTTTGTTTTTTGCTTTTTTTGCCTTAATTGTTTGTTTTTGCGTTTGTTTTTTGTTGTTTTCTGTTAAAAAAAAATAAATCTGAAAAAATTACATCAATTCTTAATTCAATTCAATTAATTCAATAATATCGTATCTTCTGTATGCTGAACACACATAAATAAAATAAAATATCAGTAATAATAATCTTAGAATCTCATAAAACTGCTACATTTGAATTAAGGATATGTAAATGTTTAGTTTCCATGATTACAATGAGAAGATTTCTAATTGTTATTTATTAACTTAAAACTGTATGGAAGTTGCTTTCGAGAGTTGATAGAAATATTACAGCTAGAATAAAAATTGCTAAATGCTATTCTGAAGTAACTAGAGGGAGGTGTAAATGTGGGATAAATTTAATTAATATTTACAAGAAGTTTCGTTTAATTTGTAAACCAGTAAACTTTTCTAGAAAAAAAAAAAATCGTAAAAACGAAAAATTCTTGTGGCCTTAATAGAACGGTTCAAAGGCTGGACATTGTTGAAATAAGATTGCATCATATATTTCTTGACAGTCCTGTTGTCAGTACTTAAGTGATTCTTTCGTAGTTTGCCCAATATTTAATTAAACAAAATCTGAAATGCACGCAGCCAGCCATATGGAAATGAGCCTCTCGTATTTTTCTTTTTTCTCTGATGCTATCTCAATCAGCATCAGAACGCCCAAGGCATTGTTGACAATAATTGCAGCTTCTAAATGTATCTTTAAGTTTAATTTTTGTAATTATAATTTCATTCCCGTATTCAGTTTCAAAAATACAGCAGCAAAAAGATGAAAAAAAAAAAAAATTCTTTGAATAAAATCCGTATTTTTTTTTTTATTGTTTGTTTAGAAATTCGAGAGGGAAATTGATTCTACAAAATTCGGAGAACTTTTCGATGTTATAATTTACTCTACAGTCTTTCCCATAGGCTTTCCGGATAGTTCTATTTATATCATAATTGTTACTTAACTATTGATAAAGGAATACATATATATTCTTTTAGACTTCATAACATTCGAACAGCTTCTTAAAAGCTAAAAATACAACGGAATATAGCATTGAAAGGGAACATTTTTTTCTGGCATGTATCTGATAAAAAACAGAATTATTTATCTAGAAAATTTCTAATCGTTTTCTCTTTTTTTTTTTTTTTTTAATTTTCTCTACAATTTTCCTTTTATTTTTATGTAATTGTTATATTTAAAAAAAAATCAATTATATTTAATTCTTGAACTTTTTATTTTCTGATTTTGCAGACATTGCTAGAAAAACGTGAAAATGTCAGTACATTGTCAGAGTTTAACAATTATATCTATTCTTACAAACCACCACACCGACCACCAATAAATATATTAAAATAAAATTCTATTCGTTATCATTATTACTATTTTTTTAATATATGTGTATAAAGAAAACTAAAAAAAGTCCCTACGAATACCTATATGTTAAAACAATATTACAATTTAATATATTGTACAGTAGATATTATTTAATAATTACACATTGTCTTGTAATTGAGATGTAAGAAATGTGTAATTTACTAGAATATATAATAGAATTCTATTCTCAATTATTTCATTAAAGGTTTATTAATTATAAAATAACGTGATTTAGTTAAAAAAAAAAAAGGGAGCTAAATAATAAGGGCATATTAGATTTTGTTTTCGGAACACTTAAACTTAGATATTAGTTAGGGCGTAAGTAGATAAGATAATATTTAAATTTAACTTATTGATTTTTTTATTTTCTATAGTTAATAGAAAGAAGGAGGACTTATTGATTGTTTTTTTTTTTCTCAATTATTATTTCCTTTAACGGTATTGTTTGTTTAAATTTTTTCTTTGTTGATGTCTTAACTTTTTCTTAAAGATATTTTTTTTCTTAATAAATTATCATAAGAGAATGCGATTAAAAAAAAAAAAGTCGGTGTTGGTTGTGAGGATATCCGTTTATTTACTTTTATTAACCGCCCTTGTTTGGCATTGAATTAATGAATTGGGAGATCTGAGCCATAATTGAGGAGCTTACATTGTGCTCAGCCGGCGAGGTAGGAGCAGGGAGGGAGAGCAGTTCGTGGGGGGTCAGGCAGCGTCTGTCTCGGCCGAGCGATGCTTCCTGTCCCATGACGTGTGACGTGCTGCTTGGATTTAGGCCTAACAGTCGCCGTTTTCCGACTCGGCGGTCTCTTAAGTAACCGAAAAGCACGGCCGTAAGAGTTTACCACAAAAGCAATGTCTGTCTTAGAAGCCTTAAAGCAAGCACTCGGGAATTATTTATCGTCGGTTCAAAATGGCGGCGGGTGTCGCCAAAGCCAACGCTTTCGCTCCTTTAGTTTCGATAGGTGTTTGCAAGCTCGTGGCTTGGGATTCGCGAATCGATAAGACGTCGTGAATCAGTTGCAAGAAAACCTGTTGAAACTAGTCCATGAATTGAAACTAAATCACATCGGAAACAAGGTTTGGTTTTTCTTTTCGGGCTAGTGGATACTTTTTTATTTTACTAATTTAAAATGTGTAAAAAAATCGTTATTGTCCTTTGGTCAAACATAGAACGGGATAATGCTATAAAATACGATAATAAAAATAAAATCATAAATAATAACAGCAATAATAATAAAGCAGAATATAAGATAAATTACAATACTCTTAAACCAGTAAGGTACTAATTTTTAAGTTTCTCTTTAAGTTGGAATAACTAAACATCTAAAAATTGATATTTTAAAATTTAAAGATAGCGATATAAATAGAGAATTATTTGAAAGATAAAATGATTAAAGCAATGAAATTAAAGAAGCTTGTTACAGAATTAAAAGATTACATTATCCAAATTGAAATCATAAAGATTAAAGACTTGTATTTTGGCTGGATGATAGAAATAGATTATTTTGTTTATGTAGGAGTAGTTTAGTAGGCTATTCTTATTATCACGAATACTAGACATTAGTTAGAGTTGTATTACATTAGAAAAAAAATTGAATATTAATTGCTTAGATGCGTAAGATTAAAAAAGAATAAAAAAAAAAGGTTAGTAATGTTTTTGCAAAATAGTTTAACCCTTAAGACACGATTTTTATTATTATTATTGTATTATAATGAAAATGGAATGATATTCATAATAGAAAAAAATTGCTAACCAAAAAAATATTTTTTTTTTTTTAATTTTATTATTTAGTTTTGAGACTTTTTATTTCAATTCTTTGTGATTTTTATATTTAAATTTTCAATAAATTTTGAACATGACTTGACATGTCTTGAACATGGCCGAACTTGATACAGAACGTATTTCTTGATGTAAAACGTCTTTAAAATTCTAAGACACTTTCTTCATAATCTGATTAAAAAGGAAATAAGAAACAAATAAGAATTGCTAACCTTTGATTATTATTACTATTGTGAACAAATATTTATTGGCACAATTTTGCAAGACTCTTCCAACTCATACTCTTCCAAAGAACTGAAAACCAATGTTTATATAGTAGACACGATCAAATAAAATTGGGCTACAAACTTCAAACAAATAATTTAGGAATAAATCTATAGCGATATTAATCTAATGAATATTGTTCTTCGGGACTCCATTCTTATAAACTCAATTAATAATAATTTTAAAACTTCAGTAGGTTTTTCATACAGACTATGTTTAAATTAATGCATATAAATAACTACGTAATTTTTCAATTAAAATTAAAAAAAAAATCCGTTATTTATTTAGTATCATTATTGTGAGGTAATAAATTAATTCCTTTTCAAACACTAGTTCTTTCAATTTAGAAATAACATTTGTATTTTAACCTAATTTTATATTTACAGATTTGTTAGCTTTAATTCGATTCGGATATTAAAGCAAATTTCCTGCTTTTCTATAAAATAAAAAATATAAATAAAAATATAAAAAAATAAAATTAAATTTAAAGTACAGTAATGTAGGTTATGGATAAATAAATTACATAATACAAAACTGTTGCATCTGCAACATTTAGATTAAAAACACACATTTTATGAAGTTATCAAGTACAAATTAATTCTTTAAAACCTCAGGTAATTTAACATTCAGGTAGTTTAATGTTTAGTCATTAATACCTATAGTATTTTTTATTTTATTTTATTTATTTATTAATTGTAATTTTTTCCAGTTGAGGGTGACTTTTAGTAACTTACCCTTAGATTTATTTTCTTAGGTGCAAATAAAATGTGTGTTCATCTACAAAAATAACATTGAAATGTGTGAATGCAAGTTAAGTTAGGTTTGGCTTCATTTAGGATTTCAGTTGGGGGGAAACTGGAAAAATCTCTCTAACTAAACACAAATTCGAAATATGTTGGGTAATCAGAATTTCACGCTTGTAATAACACAGAGATCTCAAATATTTGTACTTCGCAAATTATTATTGAAGTTAGAGCTCTATCGAGAGTTTGGGAAAAAACTAGAGAATGAGAGAATGAGTCAGATGTTGTGGTTTCTGTTTCATTGAAGCGGGAATCGGTTGACTTATTAATTTTGTTAATCCCGAAAAGATGGGAGGAAGGCGGGCGGTGTAATTAGAGCAGATGACCGAAGAACCCAAAGGCCGATTTAATATGCGCGCGCGCGGTCGGCTGACTTTGGATTCCCCACCGACGCATCCATCTCCAATAATTTCCGTGGAATGCTGAGAATGTTCATAACGGGGGTTGGTAGGAGGATTTTCGTTCGAGTCATCGTCGTGAGTGTGCCGGGGACCTTCGCGAGCCCCACACTTCGTAGCCCCTTTGTTTCAGAACAGCTTGTTCTTCCGTCCACTAGAAAGTACAGACAACAGAAATTTCATCTATTGTTCATATCCTAACTCTAGTGTTTGTAGCCAGTATCCAGTGACGGCACAAATTTTATAACTTATTTGTAATTTCTGTAATTAAATAAATTATATTGACTTAAATAGAACGATTCTACATTCATCTATAATTTACAACAATGAAATTTGATGTGTTAACTTTGGATATCTCTTCATTTTATGAAGATCTATCACTGATATCTTTGTATCTTAGCAAAAGGTATCTAAAATTAAGTAATATAAATTTTTATGGAAATAAATAAAACAGTTATTTCATTATTTTAATAATACATAATATAAGCACAAAAAAGCAGTTAAATCGATTTTTCAAATTGTCTCACAGTAGTATAGTCAAGTCTATTATTAGTGACAGATCTGTTAATAATTAAATAAAATATTTTAATTTATAATTTCATTGCACTTTACTGGAACATTGGAATGAATAAAATATATTGCGTAAATATAGACATCTATGTCAAAATATTCATTTGGATTTAATTAGATGTATAACATGTAGATATGTTAGACCTTGTGGATGATACTGTATAATATGTCATCCATTAATTATCTTGTTATAAAAATCCAATTAGAAAAGTAATTGATTTAAAGTAGGGTAAAAAGAGAACTGAGGTAAAGATGTAGGAAAATAATTTCGACACTAAAAATAAAAGTTTACATAAGTAATTTCTTAGTCCGTTACTGTTGTTCTTACGTGAAGAATCTCGGGTCGACCTTGAAGATTTTTTTCCTATAGTTTCATTTATTTGTAATTATGTTTTTAATTCCTAAAAAAAAAAAAAAAAAATCAGTTAGGGAATTATAGAGAATGAATTCTGATTTTATTCAAGTTTCAAAAACTGTCAATTTAGCCAACTTTTCTCGAAGCATCGGTTCTGCTTTGTCTTGCCAAACTTTCCAAAATCATGTATATTAATCCTGAATTTGGATTATTAACAGTGAATATGTTTGAAAGAACTAAAATTTATTTCCTCAGATAAAAAAAAACTGAAGTATTCAGGAAAAGTTTTTCAAGAGTGTTCCTTTCATTTTTTCCCTTTCTTGCGGTCGTCGTGGGATCCACCTTCCATCATGGAAAGTCAGTTTTTTCGTAATGGAAACACGTTTCCCTTCCCTTATGGCGGTCCCTGATGTCGGGCGAGCCCTATACGTAAGCGCAGAAGTAGCATCGTATATCTGGAGCCCACGTACATACCTGGCTGTGTGTCCTGTCCCCTCTTCTGTGTAGGTGGGGAAGGCTTAGTGAGTGTTGTTCACGGTGACCCGCCGCTGGTGGCCTCTCCTCGCCGCAGCCGCATTGTTTCAGAGCCGAGGCTTCGGACGGCCGGGGTCGAGCGCCTCACCTGCGGGCCTGCATTCGTTACGCCTGTTCTGCGGCAGCGGCACACCTGTGGCACGTGATCCGACCGCGTGACTACGGCAGTCCTCCGCCAAACTTCTGAATGTCCCCTTGTCTTAATGATGATGATATCATTGTGAGGCAATTAACATTTGAAAAGCCATGAATGCCCTTACTTCTGATTAAGCAGATACGGCCATCACAGTTACATTTTCAAATATAAAAAGAAGAAAAAATATCTAAAGAAACAACTTTTGAACAGTACAGTACAGATTACACAGCATAAATAGTCTACATAATACAGTATATATATTACATAGATGCAAATTTACAAATAATGCATGTGTTTTAAGTGTATATATATTTTTTTTTAATGGATTTATTTTTTTATTTTTTGACAAAGCCTACAAAATTTTTTGTTGTTGACAAAGCCTACAACATCTTTTTTTATAGTTTAAAAATCGTCTTTAAGGAATTTGATGTCTTGTAGGAAAATCGTCTCAATAAAAATGAAATTGTTTTGAGAAACAACTGATAAAAACTTAACGTAAAATAAAAATCATGTTAATATCCTGAAAAAAAATTCCTTAATTTTGTCTTATATTTAAATTACATTCCTTTACCATGTAATTCTAGTCTGTATGTAAATTCTACTATTAAACTGAAAATTTTGGAATGTCTTAATAAAAAGAATGATATTTTGGGTCATAAACATAAAGTGGATACCAAATATCTGGTAGCTGAAATTATAGTAAAAATGTTAATCTTCGGCTCTCCAAATAAAGACTATTTGTTGACTTTCGGCAGCTATTTTGACAACGGCTCTGCGGCTTCTTCTTCTTTATTTATTTTATTTTTTTTCCCTTTCGAATGTACTTCAGTGTTGACCTACAATTTTCCAAACATGTTTCAGCATTAGATAACAGAAGTTCGAATCAAAAGGGCGATTGAGAACATTAAGGGTCGGAGGCCCAATTCTCTCTGCTTTCAGTAGGAAGGTCACTTAATTAAGGTGCCTCATCTGACCTTTCAAGTTGGGAGAGCCTATTCCGCCTGAAGGGTAAGATCGGCGGCTTAGAAACACTTTTCTGTAACATATATCTCCAAGAACGTAGATTCCGCTGGTATCGGCAAGTGAAAATGATTTTGAAATGGTTCTATCTAGAAAGTTCTTTCAAAGAGACAGCAAACCCAACTCCTAATCTTTTTGAAAGCATCTTTATGTTGATCATTAGTTGACAAACTGGAAAACGTGCAAGAATTTGGGGTGGAGGGAATTTCCTAGGACATTTCTTTTTTATTTTTATGGTACCACTTTTGCGACATTTTGCAAGAAGAAAACAAAAATAGAATTCAATAGATATTTTCATAAAAAAAAAAAAAAAAAAATCAATGGAAAAAATAACATTGGAAATCAGAAAAGAAAAACAACTTGAAAATGAAGATGTGTTTTGCATGTGTGTAAACACTTTATTTCTTTTTTTTAATCTTTTTAAAAGATTTAAAAGTGAACAAAGTCACATTTTCAAAATTATTCAAAGAAATAAATTCCAAACATTTGAATGAAATGTTTTTAAGAAGATGATAAGAACACAGGATTAATCAAGAAATAATAGTCATTAAAAAACAGAAGAGGAGCTCAAGAATAAAAATAAAAAAGCGTAAGCCATCTTTGTTCGTTTTCAGTCTTACAATATTTTCATGTTGTGTTTGCAGAATATGACCTTGGACTCCTTTCCTAGAATGCCTTAATATTCAATGGTAACAGTACTGAAAATGTAGAAAAACACTTAACTATTTGATTTATGAAGAATGTAAAATGAATTTTGAATTCTGGGAATTCTCCTTAAACCAGTAGAACGGGCTAAAATCTTGTTTTTAATACTTTTGATTTATTCTGGATTTTAAGTAAATAATTCGCAATAAATCATTGAACCTTCAACAAGTATTTATGTAGATAGGAATATTACTTTGCGAACCTGTGAAACCTGTAGAACTCTACCTGTAAGATAATGTACCTGTAAGACAATTGTTACTAGATAACGTAAACGAAAATTAATAAAAAATGTTAATGGTTAGGTTTCTTTCATTTTTCTTTAAGTTAAAAACGAAAGATTAACTTCTATAGCTAATGATTGTTTATAACTAATCATCGGTGACAAACCAGTCTCTTAAGAAACGTAAACATCCTTCTGTTTAGAGAAATGGCTCAAGGAACATCTTTGCAAAAGCGTGGGCGATACATATCTCTTGCTTAAGCTAAGCATAATTGATTGCAACATTACATTTTTAAACTGATGACACGAGCCTGTCGTAATTGGTGATCCTGGTCTTTTGACAAGTTCAAAGCCATGTTCTTACAGGAAGCGAATTTCGAATCCTTGCATTGAACCATTCGAATAATTTTAAATAATATTAATACCTAAAAATATGTCGTAAAAAAGAAAAAGGAATCTAGCAATACTAAGTTAAAAAATTTTTTTTTTAGTGCTTGGAAAAGATGAAATCCTTTTGGTTTTCTTCGGACTTCCTGATGCTCAGCTCAGCCTTTGAAAACCCTTCCTGAGTTGTTTTCAATACTCACTCAAATATGGTATTAATTATTTCCTCAATTAATATAACAATAGATTTCAGTACGCTTGCAGTTGAAGATTCAAAAAAAGTAATAGACAGTAAAGCCCCGATTTTTTTTTATTTACGAATTTCAAAAAAACAAAACAATTTTAATCCAAGCCAACAACAGAGAAAGTACAATAGCCCTACAGTGCGAAGGTCAAAAATTACTGACAGGTTTATTGTGCATCGTAATCTAGAGGCCTTCTCGGAATTTGTGGATGAGTGGCAGGCTCTTACTCTGCAGAAAGCTTTCTGCTGTACTGTACATATTTTTAAAGTTTTACATATTATGTTTTTTGTACAATAAAACGTAGTTTTTAATGGTGAAATATTTTTTTTCGTGTTTACACCTCATTTTTAGTCTTTTTTCGGGTTATCCGCGATTTTCGTTATCCGCGAAGTCCTTGCCACCCAATCCCGCGGATAATCGGGGCGCTAATGTAATAGGAATAATGTAACCTTTAGGTTTCGTTCAAATCAATAAATTCAGTATCTTGCGCATAACTTTGAAGAAAAAAATTAGCACAGTCAAAAATCAAGAAATGAATTGTAATAATTGTACTCGCGTTCTAATTTTAAGTAAATTGGTTAAGTAGCACTTGGAGGAAATCTACTATTTGTTATCAATAACAAAGAAAATAGATCTGTTTTAGTGGAAATTTCGAAAAAAAATTGACAAAGTCACATTGAAAACTCTTTGTCATTCATAATTGTTGTATCAATTTCAATCGCTATCAATAATTTGCTCAGTTTACAAACGGAGTTGAATTTAGATGATGGTAATCAATCAAAAAACGGAAAGTATATTTAAAAATATATTCGCACATAAATCATACTGCTGTCGTTTTTAATTCTATTCTTCATAGAATCTATTTCGAGCCAGAATTATTGATCCGTGTGGAAAAAGTGTATTTACGTAAGAGAGATGAAATTTAAATTTTAACATATTTTGTAAATAAGAATGTAGAATTCTGTTGCTGCCAGGCACATGAGAAAACGGGAGATGTTCCCAGGAATTGCGGAATTTGGACATCTCCACCCACACCAGAGCAGTTTCGCCTCACGTGATTGGTGGATAGACAACGGGGATGAAATCCATCGGTCTTCCACCCCCCTTTTGGGATGGCCCTCCCTCCTTTTCCGTTGGTCGCACGTGCAGGCGTCATGCCTAATTTAATTTATTGTAGTTTTCCAGTGAAATAAATAGGATCGCTCTGGGTGGTGAACATGATGACGCTTCAAAAAGAGAGAGAGCAGGAGAAATGGAGGCAGTGGGAAGGATTCTCTGTCCGTTTCTAATCCTGCATTCCGGAATTTCCGGTTATTAATTCTTACAAAGACGTTAATGGATACTGCACTTAAGGGAGCTCCAAAAGCTATGAAGTCATCATGAATATGAAGTCATCGTTTTCAATAAACAAACATCTTCAGGAATGAAGGCACAACCATGTAAGGAACCACAACTGTACTGTTACAAAAGCAGAATCGTCTTAGCTTTTGTAGGCGTGAAATCTCTTATGTCCTGTCACAAATAAAAATTCCTAGACTCCTTACCTATTCTGATAACTTTCCTGTTTCTATGCATTTTATAAATAAGTTTGCAGACTTTCAGATACGTTAACAGATATTGAGATTTTCGTATCGATTAGCTTCAGGAAATTTATAGTGTATTAATTTATGCCTTGTAATTTCTGGTGAAAACTTTTTTTTAGGATGTGTACCTATATTAGTGAGGAAATCTTTGATTCAGCAGTAGTTTTGTTAAATAATATTAAGATCTAAATCCTTCCCTTTCCACGATATCATTATCCCTTTTATTGGTTTTTTAATTCCCTTTCCTGCAGCTTATTTCAATATAAGGGTTTTTTATTTGTAATGGATTGATAGCAATATAAAATTTGAAGTATCTCTATTTAAAAACTATGCAAATCATTCTTTTTATCTATTTTTTGTTTTTGAATATAACTTGATAACTTTTTTACATAACTTCTCATTACAATATATGGTTGATGCTACTTAAATATAAAATAAATGTAGTTCAACTGGCGCTAACGGAATTGGTAACAAAATCAACAACCATGTAAAGCAGGACTTCTGACTCCCCCAATTTCATTCCTATTTAAATTTATAGCTCCTTTAGTACATTTATTAAACGTTAACCTATTGAAAATGTATATAAGCTTTATAATATCAAACACAAGTAATAGATAAACTTAACGGACGAGGACTAAATCGCACCTGAAAAAGACTGGAAAATTGTTACAGTCAGAATATTGTGTACTGTAAATATATTATAAACATTAGTAGAAGTAGAAGTTTGGTATATAAGCTTTTATTAAGTAAGAACAAAATCGGAGAATAGATTTTGATTAAAACTTAGGTAGATCATTTTTTTATAACTTTCACTGTCTTCTCGTGCCAATTCTAATTCAACATGATTTGTTGTGCTTTTTTTAATGAAAAGTTATTGAAATAAAAACGTATGGAAAAATGCCGAACATCCTTTCTGTACTGTGCTTATGTCGAGGATTCTCGAGATGTAACGACACGAAAGTCAATGTGGAGATAGAAAAAGCACCTGCCTGAGTGACAGGGAACGAGAGGGTTAAAAAATAAAATAGTTTTCGTCAGGTGTTTCAGCGTCGTGTTGAAATGGAGTCCAGCCAAAGCAAGCAGATTTCTCCACCTCGCCAAGGATCAGGCTTTATGTGACTTTTATTCACCGAAAATTAAGAAAACACAAACCCCAAAACTCTCGAAGTCTTGCGAAATATACTTCATTTTATTTTATTGATTTCCTACCGTTAATAGAATGATGAATTAAATATTGAATCTGAAGTTGATACGCCAAGAAAATCAATTTGGTAGAAAATTGCATTCGGGACCAATAAATTAGACAGTTCATCTTAGATTCGCATTTCAACCAATTAACCTAGTCTTCGTGTAATGGAAAATATCCTTCTCATAAAACGAAGTTATTACGGCGGATTAAGTTATTCTTTGATGACTTCTTGAGGGAAAAAACAAAATCGAATTTCAGCTTTTAACTCAAGCCTTTTGTTGCTTTTTACTTAAAAGTTTTGCTAAAACTACAAAAATCATTATTTTTTCAAATTGAGCAGAAATTAACACATACCAGTTGTCAAGCTTTGAAAATTTTTAACGGACAGAATATACCATTTAATCAGAATGGACTTTAGTCATTTTAATTATTGGTCGAATGCAGAGGTATGAAAACTAAAAGGTCTAATAAACTTAGAGAACATAAGTACAGTATGTTCTACTCCATACAGAAGGATTACCAATCCTTAAAAATACTTTATAAATACTACTTTGTAAAACATGGTAATAGACCTGCAATCTTTAGTAGTGTAACAACATCTCAGACGTTTTCTTGTTAATGTAAATCATCTTTAACTAACTTCGGATGAAAGTTTCAGTCGGAAACTTTGGATTTCAAAAACTTACAATCTACTTACCTTTACCTGATTTTTTTTTAAACACGGAGAGACTTATGCAAAAGATTCGTTGAGAAACTTACTGTCATACAGGACCGTGAATGTTAATTTTCTAGTTTATTTTTTCACGGAACAAAAAAATCTAGTTTAATTTTGTCATTACTATTCTTGAATTGATTTTTTCTTCTTTCCTTTTTTGGGTATCTTGAGTATTTTAATTATTATTTCAACATGCTTAACATTACAAAATTATTTTTCCCCTGAAACTTAAAATAAAACAAAACAAAATCGAGAACTTAAATTTCTTTTCTATTTTCTTATTTTTTTCAAATGAAGTTCAGTTTCATAGACATCTAACTACAAAATTAAAGCTATTTACAAAGTACTTGTACTTCATATAAAAAAAATTAATGGATTTTTTTACCATCTAATAATCGTAATAGTTCTTCCGCTTGTACCTCATTTTGATTTAACGTAACTTTAATCTGAAAACCAATTGAAAATTACAATTCCATTCTTATTACAAAACCTAGACAGTTCTTTGCAATATCCTTAAACCGACTCCGGGTTACTTGACGGTCGTCTCAGACGATTGAAGCATTTTCTAGAATATTTTTTACTGATCTTGAAAAGAGAGAAAGCTATTCAGTGATTAAATCTTTGATCAGTCCCATTTCCTCACGTTCCTCCAAAATTAACTACGGTCCTTTAGGCCACGGAATTAGTTCACGGTTACCTTCACTAATGGATTGTGTGGGTGATTTCAAAGCAACCCTGTAAAGTTCGACTCTAATTTGATTTCTCTAGATGGTACTGTATTTAGAACAAAACCTACCTGCTATTAATTCAGTTATTAAATGATATTTCCGAAAACAATATCATGCAAAATATAGAAATTAATCTTTTTCACACGTCAATACATGAATAGAAATCTAGACATAAATGCATAGATAATTTACGTTTTTCTTGATTTCATTAAAGTAATACGTATTATAATGAATTATTATTATAGCTGCTATTCGACTAATGTCTTATATTGTTAAAATAGCATAAGATGTTTGTGAGAAGATTTATATTTAGTCGATAATTAGCCTTTTGGTTTAATATCTATGCTTTCCACAAGATTTTTTCATTTATTATTCTTATTATTTTATTTATTTAGATGCTTTGTAAGGTATGTTCATCAGTGGCTTGTTCATCAATTCCTATCTGAATTTGTCAAATATTTTCGTTACAATTCTAATTTTAATCAATATGTTTTAGATTATAGAATATATTTACTTATATATTCTCGTATATTTCTTAGGAACTGCCTATTACTTTAAATTCTAATTTTCTGTTTACGGCCATTTTCCTTGTACCTTGTACCCATCACTACATAAGTTATATACCGACTACTATCTTCGCAGAGAACTACATCCTGCAACTGTCTCTCTAAGTTTATTATATAAACAGATTTTTGTCACTTGTATAGCCTAGCATTAACTGTTGACCCTTCTATCTCGTGCCATAGGATGGAGCTAATAGTTTTCATTATGAAATGTATAGTAATAAAAGGGCCATAGCAAAGTAGTGTAGGCATATTGGTAGCAACAATGTATACGCTTCCTAATATTGTAACTTGAAAATATCGTATTTAATACCAATGGGCGATATTTGTCTGTATATTCTTCAGGAAGTTTTTCAAATTTCTTATTCTTCGGTGACCCTCAACCGTAAATTAGCATAGTGAATAAGTTAATTTATGTTGATTGCTGTTATTTTTGTTGATTTAGATGAAATACATTAGTCAAAACTTTTAATTTGAAATAATATTTTCGGCTGCCAGAAGTAATTTATTACAAAAGCAGTATTTTACTATTGACATTGTGTGAATATTGATTAAGCCGGAGTTTCATTCATAGATGATAATGAACCTTTAAGTAATAATTATGTCAGGACTAATTACTTCTAAATTACTGGTTCTGCTTTAATTTCTTACACTCATCATTCCATTAGTGATTCTTTTACGAACTCCTAAGGAAATAATTTGAAGTCATAAAGAATAATTAAGAAAAGTGTCTGCTTTATGGGATAATGACTTATTCTTTCACAAATATACATATTTCCGGTGGCCATTTGCATCTAGTGAAATAATATGTATTGGCCTCTCTTGTTTTCTGATATTTACGTTATTATAAATAAATAAACTCTGATAGTAATGTTGGTACATAAAGTTCTCATTGCGTGCATTGGTTATTCAACGTAGTTATTGTAGCTTTGTATATTTGAAATATAGATCTCAGTGTGATAAATTTCTGCAATATGAAATAATCAATCTAGTTTTGACGTGCTAATAATAGAACGTCATGGTAGTCAAGTCAGCAGCCGAGTTACCATCTCTAAAACACAGATATGAAAGATAGGTATTAATATGGACAATGTATCTTTATTTAAATAATAAATAATAATAAAATACTCGTAGCACTTCTATGCAATAGCAAATGAATGTGTTAAATGTCAAAACCACGCTTAGGACATTTTTGTAAAACGTGCTATACAGTGATTAACAAAACTCTTTATCCTATAATGGAATCATCTAGAATAACTTGAAAGTTTTCGTTTTAAATTTTGTGCTGTCTTTTAGCCTATTCTTATGTGTTTGTAATTTATTCATCAACATATCTGAGTAACATTTAGCAATTTAACTTAACTGTATGACCTGTTAAATTTATTTCTAGCATTTTGTCTTGTTAAAGGATTTTTTTTTTTATCTTAATAAATAAGCAGAAATTTAAAAAAAGCCAGATTGGTAAATTAAGATAAAAAAAACTTTAAAACATCAAGGCATTTCACACCAAAGAACTTCAGCTTAGATTCAAGACTGGGAATCCATTAAACAATGTTACCCTATTGATATTATCCTAACTAATGATTTAGAATAAGATAGAATTATCAAATCTTTATTAAAACTTTAATACTTTCAAAAGTATTATTTTTTTAATGCTTGAGTTGTTTTTTTACAATACAAAGAATTTACAATTGAATTTGTTTTGTTTTTAAATGTAACTTAATATTATGTTTTCGTTCATAAGGAAAATCATTCATAAATACAGAAATAAGTTAAAAGGTATTGTCATATTTAGTTTAAATATTCATTACTTAGAAGTTCGAAGTTACAATCATTAATGCAATATAAAAATTCTGCTAAATTCGCTCTTTCTTGAAGTGTCTGAATATTGAAAGTGACATTGAGGAAAATGACTATTTCGGAATATTTCCCTATGAACGCTTGTTGGATGCTTTATTAAGTAATTTGTTGGATTGTGCTGGAGCCGGTTCCAAACTCTGCGAAAAGTTTGTTGCTTTGATACGCGAACACCAGTTATTGATTGGATTGCTCCAGGAATGCTCGTGACAGGGGTGGGGACTCCTGCAACCGTTGCCAGAGAAATGAATTAGGCCTACGAGTGAATAATCTAATTAACAGGACGAAGGCTGTCAGAAGGAAGGCCCGCCCACGCGCTCAATGACGTCACGATGGCAACAATGAGCAACTATAGCTAGCAAGAGCCATTGTCAACCTGCCACTCAACGGATGCCGAGCACTCGACCAAATTACTCTAATTAATTTCCAACGAGATGCTTGGACAACTGTTCGTTTCGTGTAATTAGTGTGAATTATGCGACTGCGCAATGCAAAGATTAACCCATTCAGCTTGGATTTTTGGAATTGCATCCTTTGTAACAAGGAAGATTCTCGATAATTACTTTAGGTGTCAATATTAAAGTAAACAGACGCAATTTAAAAGCGGTTCCTGATTTAAACAGGATTTAAAACAATCATTGCATGTTGCGCACTTTAGTTAATTGCCTCTGTATGAAATTCATTATTTTTTTTTCGCTTTTAACTATCTCTAAAACTCTTCAAAATTAAAACTATTAAAAATCAGGGCACTGACTATTATCAAGGTTAAGGACAAAGATAATTAAAAAACAAACCAACAATAAAATCATAGCAGATTGATTAATCATCAGTTAAAAGAAATAGTTAAGAAATGCAACATTTTCTCAATGGAATAATTGCAATAAATTTACGAAAAATTTGTGAGAAATTATTAAAAAATCCATCACAATTAAACTTCTTCAAATTATTTATTTTAATAAATAATAAAATTGCAAATTTTCTCTTTTGTTTGTCTTAGCCTTTTTGTTTATCAACAGCTTGAAAAAGAGAATTTTCCGAAAATTTGCAATGTTATTATTTATTTTAATAAATAATTTGAAGAAGTTTGTTGTGTGGATTTCAATACATTAAAATGAAGAGGAGTGAACCAAGAAGGAGGTGTGATATTAATATTTGTTAATATTGTTAAGAAAATAGACGACAATAGGAAGGCTACAACGTGAAAGAAAAAGTACCTTTGAACATATCTCAGCCGATTACCCGTAATTTGGAAACATGTTTCGAGATTATTGACAGTCATCAGCTAGAGTTATCAAGTGTTTCAGCGACGCTGATGACACTGATAATCTACAAATGCTACAAAAATGATAAAATAAAGTAACTTGCAAAAATAAATCAATGAATTCTTTCTATAACAAAAACCACAGTCGAAAGAAAGAAGTTAATTAAGAAATTTCAATACAGATTGTGGACCCGTTTTTAACGGCTCTGATTTGCATTCGATGTAAAAAAGTAAAAACGACTTCTTACATTGCTTTCTTTCCCTAATTACACATTCAATGAAGAATCTCATTTTTTTTTTTGTTTGGTTAGTGAAGGTCAATATCTTTCCTTGATAAGTTATTTGTTAATATTGGAAATTGAGAATCCATCACCTTCAAATTTTAAAATAAAATTAATTTATTAGTTTCAGCTTTATAAGTTCGCGTGTATTTTTTGTCAATGTTTTTGTCTTGTTTTTAAATATGCGATCTAAGATTATTTACAAAAATACATATAAAAAGCTGAAATACATAAATTGGCTTTACTCTAATATTTGTAAGATATTAAGATAGAATTTTGTGAAGAAGAAAAAAAGCCAAAATTGCTATAATTCACGCTGTTTCTATTAGCAAGGAAGAGTGAATAATAAGAATGTAATAGTAATAAAAAGAGATTTTATATTTGTTAAAACTCTTTAAGCAAAATTATAAGAGAAAATAAGAGAGACTGGTCTATTGCTCTTAACAATCGGAATCAGATCAGATACATTGTCTTTTCTTCTTAACAAAGAAATAAGGATTCAATTTTTGTAATTCTTATTTTTAATTATTCTGTTCCTATCAGCCTTAAACTCACATTACGTTTCTGTAAGTAAGAAACCTGTGAATCAAAGATACTCAATAAATTTATGAACTACAAAATAGATCTTTTGTTCGAAAGAGTGGGATTCAAAAAATTCGACACCGTAATGTGCTTATGTTTGAATCAAAATCTACATTTCTGACTCAATTCTGTAAAATGCCGAATTATTCATTTTATTCAAGTGAACAAAAGTAAGACGATTTTATTTTCTTTGTTTTTCTCACGGTTTTCTATTAAAAAAAGTAAGCTTTTTTTTCTAATTTTTCAGAAAATGAAATGAAAGACATAAACTTAAATGATTTTTCTCAGACAGGCTTTCAAAGCAGTACGAATTACATAACGAAACAGCAGCTGTCCTGAGATTCTTAAGAATCCAATTAGTACCTCGCGAAACTCAGTGTAGAAAGTTTCCAGAAAGTAAGAGTGAAGAATTAATTTTAGTGTAATAATTATCTAGTCTTTCTTGTTACATATTCAGAAGATATCGCTTGATGAAATAAGACAGGCTTTTTTTTGTTGGCCTTTTTTTTGCTAAGGTCTCTTTACCTATCTACAGTCCCATCTAAATAGAACCTCATTCTTAGCTACCAAAATATGTGAATTGCTTTCTTATGCAAAGAACAACTTAAGATTTTTTTTTTCCACAACAGTTTTAATTATTTAGAGTAGATGTGGCAGACTTCATAGAGAAATTGAGATATTGATTCAACAAAAAAAAAAATAAAAAAATAAATCCGAGGTTGAAATGCTTGAATAATGACTTGATAATTAGTCATACAATGAATTTCCATTTTTCAAGGGAGAGAAAAAAATGAAAGAACAAAAAAAAAAAAAGTAGCAGACGAGTTTGTAGTTGTAATGACTGACAGTTTAGCTCGGGAAGAATTGGAAGCTGTTTCAACTCAAGTCTAAACAACGTCATGGTTCATAGACTAATGATTCATTGGATGAACTTGGCTAATAATAGTCACCCGAAATGTGCAAGATGTTTTGAAAAGAAGGAATTCAAATCATCCGTAATTACCTTGAAAATTTCGGGAAGTGAAACTCCCCCAATTCTCCGCCGAATAATGAATTGATTCCGAAACATTCTTTTCTTCGCTTGGGATAATTAATTCGCCATCATTTCTTTAGATTTTGGTATCAAAATTGTTTCGCTCCAAAAACTTGTGAGGTTGGAAATAAACAAAAATAAAAAATTAAAATGTCTTTTTTTTTTCTTTCTTTTACTTTTTTTTTTAGCCAAAGAATTTTGAAGATTTTTAGAATAATTTTGGAATAAAATCATGTAAATCATATATTTCACTGTCCGTTCTTTGGAAAAAAAAAATCTTTTTAAATTCTTTTATATTTTTTTAAAATTTGTTGTAGACTCTTCAATTTTTATATAATATTATTCATTTAAAGATAAAAAAAAAATCTAAAATTTATGAACGTTTAAAATATAATAAATGAAAAGTATATTTACAAATATACAAATTTAGAAATTGCCCAATTTAAATTTCGCTAAAGAGGCAGTTTAGAAACATTTTGAAACGTCAGAACTATTTGTAAATTGACTTCATATACTATTTTAATATATTATTTATAAACCTAGTGTAAATATTATAAAATTGTAAATAGTTATTGATTTTTAATTACATACACATTTTATTTAATTATGCTAAATATTTAAACTTTCATGTCTGTTGGGATTTATGTTTCATTTTAATAATTTACACAGCTTTTGTTTTTTATAATAATGCTAAAAATTTGAAAATTTTCTTTTAAAATTGATTCAATTTTAGAAAAACGGAAAAAAAATTGATTCAATTCAATAAACGGAAAAAAAAAAAAAAAGCTGAAGAATTGAACATCGGAAATTCTGTTAAAATTGGCAAAAATCATCAAAATTGTTTTAATTTTTTTTATCAAAATTAAAATTCGCAAAACAAACTGATAATTTCAGTATGCAATAAAGACTGAAATACTGTCTTTAGACTTTAAACAATAAAGATTGAAAATATATGTCATTTGGCATTTGGTATTTCCTCTTGTTATTTTCAATTAAGTTGTTCAGAAGAAAAAGAAAAAAAAAAATTGCGCCAATGAAGTGTTTATTTTTACAGTAATTGATTGATAATATTGTGGTCCTCCGTCTTAAAATACTTTGTCTAATTTAAGACTTTTTTTTTTTTCTCTGCGAAATTCTAAGTGTGGTTGCGTTGGATATTTGCCCGCTCGTTTGATGTCTATTTTTCCAGAACGAAATTGAAAAGGACCCACCGAAAATTCAATCGACATCGGTGGACGGCAGGCGTCGCGTATACACTCTGGTATCCCGTATAATTAACAGTGTAGCGGTCTGGTGTCGCGGCTAATTGCCAGGTCGTGTTTCATCGCAGCTATCTGTGCGAACAGACACCACCAGCGTCAGATTAGTATGATGTATGGTTCCCGGGCCCTTTCATATCTTAATTTGGGAAATTATTAAATTCCTAAACCTGTGAAGAGCCTCCCTCCCTATCTGCTGCGCCTGACACCACACTGTAGGCCTAATGGGTGGCTGAGCACAGCGATAAGGGCCGGTCGGGCCGAGATTTACCGCCACGGTGCCTCTCCGATCAGGATTAGCTGATGGGTGTACGCGGCGTGGGAGGGTAATGGAGTGTGAGGTATAGTAAAGGGGGGGAGGAGGAGGGGGGTCGCTTTTAGACACCCCTATTATACACCCCGGAAATTTATGAAGACTCCAACTGTGCAAAGCTTAATCGAAACAATCGTATCGTCGAACTCCTAATTGCTGTCCCTTTTATTGAAGCTTAAAGCGGGAAGGCTTTTCTCTCCGTTGGGTGAAGTCCTTGCCGTAATCTAATGAGCTTAATGGAGTGTAAAATGCAATAAAGCGGATCGTTATGTTTTGGTGGGTCCTCCGCTTTCCCCGCAAACCGGAGAGTAACACGGATGCGGGACGAGAGATAAAAGAACACGCCGGGGCCCTCCTACCCGCTACCCCGGTGCCGAGTGACGAATCGCCGGCGCGGATCCGTTATCGGAAGCGAGCAGGGACCGCCGTGCGCCGCCTCACAATTAAAACGGCATCATTGGGATTCCACACTCGAAGAAAACAATAAGGCAAAACGATCGCGCTTCCAATAAATTCCTCTTGAAGATGACTCATTCCCATAGAAGAAACAAACTTCTATTATTCGAATAAAGAAATCGGGCTTAATCTTCAGGCCGAAATTACCTAAATAGCAAATTCAGAAATAAACAGAATTCCAACGCTTGAACGCACCCTTGCCTGTTATTTCTTTTTACTTATTCATCGACTACAACCATTGAACGGAATATGAAAGGATTAGATATTAAACACTAAAATAATTTAAACAGATGTGAATCTGTGGCTTAACATTTACATAAGTGTTTCGTTAGCTTTTAATCCTTAAGCATTCATCCATCATCTAAGGATTAACATACATAATACCAAATGATAAATCGGATATTCAAACTATAAAAGAATCACGCACTATTTTAATAAGGAATTTAAATGATTTTTACAAATACTGAATAATAACATACAATTTTTGTAAGAATCCATGTTACCTTGTTAATTATAGAAAAATTATATATATATATATATATAATTACACAGCTTGTAGTTCTTTATAAATATTTAATAGTAATAGTCAGTCAAATTAAACTCTTTTATTTCTTATTGACAGCTACTGTAATATTTGTATACTATTAATATGATTCATTCATTAATGAAAACCTAAGAGTTAAGTTTAACAAAACAAATAATTTAACAATCAATTTAATAAAATAATACCCCCCCCCCCCTTCCTTTGATTTCTGCATCTTGTTCCGTTATTACTTTTAGAAATCTGTGTGAAGGTAAATTAATTACATGCCACCTTTATGTTGACCAAATTTAAAAGAGTGTCTTCTTTTATTCTTCTACAATAAAAAAATAATATAAATATCAAATGTCCTTCATCAACTTAGAAATTTACAAGAAAATATGTGAATACAGAATGTCAATTTTTTTCAAAAATATAATCAAGTATCAACTTTTAAATATTTTTCTTAAATTCTTAAATAAATGCTAACTATCCACTCACATTGTTATTTAAAAAGATAATAAATATAATTACTTATATTTGCTGTTATAATCTATAGTGTTATTGTGACTATTTTCTTTATACAGAATTTTAAAATAATAATGAAGATTTCAAAAAAAAAAAAAAAAAATGACAAATTAAGGAATCAATCAAAAATAAATGAAAGGTTTTATTTTCTTTTATTTAAAAAGTAGTAATTATAAACTAATCATATATTATAAAATCATTTCCTTTTCCACGTACCAAATCCCTGTTTTTCCTGGTAGATTTGTCGCAGCAGTGAGCGGAAATGGGTGTAACTCTTAGAGCAGCTATTGTTACCTTGGCCACAGTCGATTAAAATGTCATCTCCTGAATTAATTCGACAAAAAAAAATACACTTTGTGAGACTTCAAATTTGTTGATTTAGTTGCAGGAGTTTTATGACAAATGTGTGTTGCTGAAAGAACAGACAACAACCCGTACTTTGAAAAAAACTGAGCATGGGACGAATTTTGACAGTACACAATAACAGTGATGTAATAAATAACTTTTTTTTAATTTTTGGATTGATATTTTCCTTATTTAAAATTTTTGATAACAATTCTCAATTTTTTTTTTCATGCATCAAAACATCAACATAAAAATAAATAAATTAATAAATAAATAAATAAAAAGTGTATCCCAGCAATATATTCATTGCAGTAATTTGCACATAAACCTACAACAATTACATAAAACATTTTAATTGTTATCAGTTTTTTTTTAGACTATTATTTCTTAATCATCTTAAAAAAATATACGAAAGCTTATTATACAAAAAAATTATGAAAAGGTTATTTATGTGAATTTCTATACTTTATATTGTTTTTTTATTAATAATTTAAAGTTGTAATTATTTAAAAAAAATTCTTCTTCACCCAAATAAGCAGAAAACTCAATAATATTAAAATTAGGATACTACGTAATATAATATCAACTTTCAAATGTTAGCGAAGAATTAAATATAAAGTATTTTTGAATAAATACTACTTTATAAGTTATTAATATAATACAGTATTAATACTACTTCTTGAGAATTATGTATATTTTCAGTTGAACAAAGCAGAAAATTTTAAACTCTTACGAAAAAATATTATTGTAATTATTTTCCTTATTCTTGTTAACACTTTCATTTATTTATTTATTTATTTTTTTAATGTTTTTATACCTTTTACACAAGTTCGTTTTACATTGATTTCATCAAACAATTTAACATTTATTAAGAATTCAAGTAAGTAAAAAGTTGTATATTTTGTTTTTTAAAAAAAAAATTTTTATAAAAAAGTAAAAATAATAAAAATTACTTCTTTCAACATTTAATATTAATTGTTGTAAAATTTTGTACTGTTATTTGAAAATATTAAGCATTTAAAAGATACAACAATGTGAAATCTAATAGGCCGTATTTGCTCTTAGCTTTCTTTACGCCGTTAAGAAAATAATCATAAGATACCTAAAAAACACATTCTAGAACACATCTAAGATTAACATGTCTCACTGCTTGTTATTGAAATATAATCGCACTAAATTTCAGATTAAGTGTTTGCGTTCTCCTACATTCATGACGCTATCAATTGAAGCGAATCAGCAGTTGTAATTCTTTCGTCTTACTTAATAAATTGCTGTTTTCTTGTTCTTTTTTGTTCTCCTCCTGCTCGTTACTCTGCATTCAGCGCCATCTGTGGCGCAGTGTATAAACAAACGGTCTGATTCACTGCGTATCATGAATACAAATGATTCGAAATTGACTGTTGCGGTGGGCTTTCAATTTACCCGGGGAAAAATTCTTTTTTATTTTATTTTTTTTTATTTTCATCCCATCTCCCTATCTTTTCTGAGTTATTCTCCTTACTTTTATTTTTTTTTTTAATCTTTTGCGATAAGGAAGAAACTGAACGGTGTTTTTTTTTTAAACGTAAAGGAAAAAAAAAAAGATGAAAACTTATAATAAACCCTTCAAAAAAAAAAAAAGAGCTTTAATTATAATAATTTTATTGACAATAATTTTTCATTGTGAGTTATATTTTTATTTTTTATTTTTTTTTTAAGTCGTGGCAAGGTATGACAATTGTTAAATATTTTGAAATGTACATAGAAAATAGAGATGCAGCTTTCCAACCCTTAAATGACCCTTGATTTGTAATGTTTTTTTTGTGACCCCTTGTAAATCTCCTTGTCACGGCGCTTTTATCACTGAAGTCCATTGATTTGCCTGTTCTGCATGCTTGCAGGAGCAGGCAGACGGAGAAGACAGAGCTCCCTCGTGGACGATGACAGTAAGTTAGGATTTCATTATATGCAAGGAAGGGATAGACCTTGATCGCCCACAAGTATTTCAGCCGTTTCTGAACCAAAATTGTTAACGTAAAATGTCTTAAATTGCAGCAGGTCCACCAAAATTCTCACTCTAGGCTTTGGTTTTTGTAGTGGGAATTGTACCTATTGACTTTTTCGCTGTCAATTAAAAAATACGTTTCTAATAAAACTTAATTGAATAGAAACAAAACAAAAAAAAAATATCAAGACGTTATTTCAGTTTTTGCAATCAGATTTAATCCATGAATACTTGTAACAAGGGATTTCCCCATCCTTCTTGTTTTTATTTTTTTATATATTTAATTAAAATACTTAATTCAAATTTTATAAATGTCTTTTTTATTAATAAATATATTTGAAAGTTTATTATATCTATATTACACTTTATAAGTATTGAAATTATATTATTTTGTTATTTAAAATTTGCCTTCTTAGAAATTATAATAATATTGAAATTAATAAGGCATTAAAAATACATTATTGATTGGCCTAAAATTGAAATTTTGAACGTCACCTTCTGAATTACGATAAATGTTATTTTTAATTTACAGCGAAAATGAACTTTTTCCAAATAACTGTTTGATACGAAGTTTACTAATAATAAAAATAAATACAGATAATAAACTAATTAAAAAAAATACTTAATATAATTAATACGTCGACAGTATTAATACAGTGAAAGGAAATTTTGCGGTGTGTTAGCCTTCGTCAGTTCTAAAAAACAAACAAACTGACGAAGGCTAATACACCGCACGTTTTCTGTCACTGTATTAATATTGCCGACATATTAAAAAATATCAAATATCTTTTTAATTATTTTACTTATCTGTGTTTAATTTTATTGTTACTGAAAATAAACTTTGCTTTCAGTTCTATAATAACATAGGTTGGCTTCAAAATTTAGTGCTGCACTTCCATGTTCCTCTTGAAATAAAACTGACTTTTAAAATTTTAATAGGTTTTTTTACAGAAAGTTATTAAATATTTTTTCCCCGATTGACAGCGTATTTTTCCCTTATAGTTTGTAAAATGATTTTTCGATTTATCTTTTGCTTTCTTTAAGTGAATTCACTTAAAAATCTGTAGAACTTTCTACACAGTTGAAATAAAATGTAGCATGCGAAATTGATTTTTGTTTTGAATATTAGTTTAGGCTTTAAATTGCTTGCTTTGATCTTATAAATAAAATTTAGATTTTAGGGTTGTTTCAGAGACAGAAGTAGTCAAGTTCTGAGCCTGCCACAGAAGTCTAGGCATGTTGCCAATGAAGAGCAGACTTCTACATTATGTTGTAGAAAGAAGAGTGGCTTTACTGAAATTGTCGCTGGAATAACTGTATGCATGCGGGTTCCCTATCACCTGCGTTGCCTACAAGCATCGCTTGAAGGCTCAACATTTGTACAGGTGCTTTGGCTTGGAAATTATTGATAATGGAAATTGTACTAATGCTTAAAAAGTGGTAGAATGAGAAATGCAACATCATCTTTGCCAGTTCCACTGACAATTGCATTCCCCGGCTGACGGCTTCTTGGATGTCTGCCATCCGCACAGTCAATGATGCTCTACGTATCTGCTATATTCCTTCGATCCGAAATAAAGAATTCCTCCACCTCCTCTTAATTTCCGGGATAACCGGAATACCTAATGGAAGAATTCATTTCCTGAGTCCTACAATACAGTTTTTTTTTTCTTAAAAATTATTCATTGATTCTGAACTGTTAATGTTCGCAATTTTGTCGACGATTGCTTCCTCTTTGTTTATGGATTCCGTGAATTTACAAACCAAAAGTTTGTTGATGTTATTGAATAAGAAAAACTAAGTTCTTAAATGACTTAGGAATGCGATGACCATTTTGTACATATTGGATCAACTATAGCTGCAACATACAACGGAAGCCTGAAGTTCTGCAGAAATAAAACATCATTTTTGCAGCTTTAATCTTGAATAGGATTAAAGATCTTATTATATTAAATAAGATCTTAGAGTTATATAATATAATATAATATAAAATACTAGATATTACATCAATTTCAAATTTTTACTAAACTTGAAAACATCTTGAGGCTAATGATAAATAATTAACAATGAAATAAAATTTCCTTATATAATAAAGAATTTTATTTATCAATATCTATTATTACAGTGCTCTAATTGGAGATAACCTATATTTTCGCGTTATTAGCCATTTAATAGCAGTCTCAGAATATTTTCAGTCACAACATTAAAAATTCAATTTTTCCACATTTTTTTTTATTTTAATCTACTAAGTCAGTCTTAACCATTTTACCTTCCCAGAGAAACCTTGTTTTGATCTGTATTGCTTCCTCGACTGCTAATCTAATCCTTCTCAACGATTAACGCCTTGAACTCTATATTAACTGCTCGTAATCCACATTATTCCTCCTCGTTTTAAGGGTACGCCTTCCTTCCTCATTTCCAGTCACGTCTTTCCAATTTCTTAACGACTTTTGTTTCCTACGATGAATGGTGCTCTCGTCAATCGATAAATTTCGTGGTTCCCTTTCCTAAGCTTGTATGTTTCCGTTGTATTTACGCCGTTAGACTTGATTACAATTAATTAGAGATTTCTTCTACAAGAAAGGGAGTGGACACAAAGAAAAAATTTATATAGTATTCCATTATTTTACGTAAATTCACAGTAGAAGAAGAAAAGGCCTCTTTTGCGATTTCGACTTGTTCCATCTACAAGCCATTGTTTTACAAAAAACTGTGATACGTAAAGTTTTCGTTTACTATTGTAATTGTATGCTTTTTTTTTGTTTGTCTTAATGGAGTTTCTAATACACGTGAGCTTTCAGAATAAGTCACTTCGATGTTAGGCTTATTACTTGAATCTTAACTTTATATAAGATTCAAATTCCAAATAGGCCTTCATATCAACTCAAGATTGAAGTGAATAGAATTATAAATTGACATTATATTCATTATGCTCTTAATTAAAATAGAAATAAAATTAGTAAATAAAAAAAAAATTACCGAAGAAAATATGAAAATAAACATAACTTACCGAAGAAAATATGAAAATAAACATAACTTAATGTTTAAATTAAAATTTTAGAATAAAAAAATAAAATCGAACTTATTATTTATAAGCATACTGAGAAGTTTTGCAGTTTACTGCAAAATTAGAGTTTACTATATTTATTAAAAAAATAAATAAATTTAGAATTGTCCAAATGATAACAATAACATTAATAATTGTAATAAAAGTGCCTTAAAATATTTAATCCCCGCCAAGCGAAACATAAATATGATATTTTAAATATAAAAGTGAAAGTGACTGTTATTCTGAAAAGAGTAAGAAACATCTGAAACTGTTTCTTTTTCTCCTAAATCTCAGCCACAGTGGAGTTAAGAAACTCTTTACAAATATGAAGTAGAAATTTTTTGTTTTAATTTTATTAATGGCAGGAAACAAAACTTTATAGGTTTTTATAAAAAAAAATAAAAGCAAAAAATTGTTTGTTTTTTGTTTTAGTGAAGTTTTGATATTAATATATCGATTATCGATAAAAATCAATTTGCGAAAGAAAAGTTGAAATTTGAATTGGACAGAAAAACGAACAAACAAAAATTATTACTGCAGCTCTTTATTTATTAAAGATCTTTGATAATTGAAACGAAAAAGTAGATTTTAAATTTACAGTAACGTTTTTTATAAGCAAATAGTCTTTTTGCATATTTTATATAAAATTGTATATTTTATATAGGCTAATTTTAATTACTGTACAAAATTATATATTAGAATTTCCTTTTTGTTAATACAGGGTTAGTCAAAATGAATAGGACAATAAGAAAACTATTTTTAGACGAATGTATGTTTATTGTAACCAAACTACAGCTACGTATCGCCCATTTGATAGTTTAAAACTTTGATAGTTTATCTGTCCATACGTAGTTGTAGTTTGGTTACAATAAACATACATTCGTCTAAAAATAGTTTTCTTATTGTCCTATTCATTTTGACTAACCCTGTAGAATAAATCAAGACAATTTGTTAAAAAAATTCATATGTTACTAGAAAAGAAGGTAGAAGTTTGAAATAACAAATGTATGTAATAATATTTTTTTTTAAATATGTTTTTAGGATATTTGATTTTAGTTTTGTTATTGACAATGTTTGTTGGTTGCGTTGAAAACAGTTCCATTGAAATCGCAAATTCAATTTTCAATGAAGAGTCCAGTCTATTGAATTGTGATTAATTAAATTGAGCCAAATGGAATTAAGTGATTATTGTAGAATCGGTTCCCTAATGGCAATCGGCTTTGGGGTTTCACAATGACTGTCCGTCCAATCAATGAACGACACGCAAGGGGACACTTGCTATGTATCAGGTCCTCCTGGGCATAGATCATCAGGCAAAACGGAGTCTACTTCTCTGGGGAAAAGACGGCTGGAAACTATATCTTCCGTCAACCCCCTAAAAAAAAAAAGAAATTAAAACTATTAAAAACAGTTGAAAATTAGACTAATATTGAATATATTTAAAGAGATTATATCATTAATATTCATTCAAATAACTTAACCTTTAAAATTTTCTACCCTACAAATACTTACGTTTCATACTGTGTTAGACTCATCAACAGATTCATAACAAAAGCATTGTTTAATTCGATCTGTTTGAGGTCAGATACTAGTTTGCAAAAAACTAATATTTTTTTTTGCAAAAAAAAAAAAAAAAAGGCAAAATTTTAATTTTTTTTTTCCTATAGAGCATGTCACGAATTTCCGTAGATTGCATCTGTAAGCTTCTCATGGGAACAAGATGTTGTTCTGTTTTGATAAATTTGGGTGGCAGGAGCATCATGAAATCAACGGGAACAAATAAAATAAAATTTGGATCATCTAAAATTAGAGATCACATAATTTATGAATTAATTGTTCACCCCAAGAAAAACGAATTGCTTTCTTAGTCTATGATCATTTCTGTTTCTGTGCTAACGTAATATTGTTCTGCGAATGATGCTAGGCATAAAGTCTCTGAAATACATCTTAGAATTTATTTTTTTATATATATTTTAATATATTACATTAATATATTACTTTTAATATTATGAATGAATCTATCATCTCTTGTTAAGATTATAGTGAAGATTTTTAAGATTTTTTTTTCTTATTTACTTCGGTTTTGTTTTCGGTTTTTTAATTTTTTATTTATGTAAAATCTGTAAATTTAATCCATATCAAATTACTCTGATCTGGATTAAACATTAATTTAAATTCTACAAAGAAAAAACCAACACACACATTCTATTAGGACGTATGTTTCATTTGTCTAATAATTTGTATCTAATATCCAATAGACTTCCATAGCAAAATTATGACAGAAAAATAAGAAGACTGCATTCATTGTGTATCTTCCAACAAGAAATTTCCACCTTATTTATATATTTGAATTACTTTAACTAATTATTTTACCTTTTTCAATAATTCTAAGTAACACAACAGTGTTTATTAATTTTATTATTAAAAAAAACCAGTTTAATATGTAAATTATTATTATAAAAAGGTTTCTGGTATTAATTGCGCATTTTTCGTACTACAAATTTTAATATTTCACTTCAAAATAGAATATTATTTATTTCAACATAACTTGATAGACAGTAATATATAGTTCTAAATCACATGATTATACTATTGAAATCTGCCTATTTTGATATTACGAGAATACTTAAATCAAAATTATGATTTTTTTTTCACTTTTCGTTTCAATTTATTTACTTTCCTTAGATAAAAAACAAAAACAAACTAACAAAAATATAAAATGAATTATTTGTTTTTATTAATTTTGTGATTACTGACTTCAAGAAATATGGTTCATATCATCTTTAATATCAGAATCTTTTCCTCTGTATCAGGTGTTGCTTTTGTTTCGTTGCATAAACTTATAGATCTTTATAATATCTTCTTTAATTATGATGTTTCAATCTCTAAATCACAAGCGAAATAACACTTGCCGTAGAAGCATAGATCTAAAATCAAAAAAATATCAGAAAAGTTTTCATTGTCACGGATCACGAATATAATTTTGAATAAGTTTGGTTTTCAAAGTCAGTTTTTTTTTATCCTTGAAAATATTGCAAAAAACTGCAAAAAAACTGTCTTATGATTATAACTTTCCCTTGTAAAGTCTTGGTGTATCCTGTGATTCTTAGAAGATAATTTGCTAAAATGTTCAGCCAGCTTTGTTGTTTGTCTTCCGTTGTCTAATACGACAACATCTTGTTCTGTATCTCTCATGTTGTCCATTCGTTCAGCTTTACGTTGGAACAGACACGTCTAGTCGCGTTCATCTAAATTTGCAAAATTGTAAAAAGATGAAAGAAGAAGGTGAGACCTTACACCAGCATGCCATTGTGTATCACGGAATATAATGAATTAAGGAAGGAATATGAATTGTTGCTGTGATATGGTCTGTAAGCTTTAGGAAGAATAGAAATTCTTGATTTTTCAAGTCAGAAATCCTCAGCAATCAACACTTAACCACTGCATTAGAGAAACCTGGTGGAAAAAATAAGAACCAAAAACTTGTAGCAGCTGTATTCTTAATTATTTATTACCAACATAATATTACATTCAATTTTATAGTAACATAAAATTCGTTAGAAATTCCATTAGGACAATTATAACAAAAACAAAAAAACTAAGAAGTCGAAAAATTTGAACAAATATGAATAATACCAGTCTTAAAATATTTTATTTTAATCAATTTATAATAGTTCATCAAATTCTTATCACAGCCAATTTAAACTTATAGATATAATAAATGATAAGTTATATCTATTTTATAGAAAGCAAGTTTAACGTCCGTAATCATTTATAAATGGAGAGAAATCGCCAACCGGACAATAATTATGTTGGCTCTGTGGGCGAAAGCATATTTATTGTCCGGTTGGCGATTTCTCTCCATATCTATTTTAATTTGAGATTAACATTTTATTAGGAAACGCGAAGACAAATTCCTTACTTTTTTAATTTTTTACTGAATTTTACATAGATTATGATTTTACAGATTCCTTCTACAGCACGAAGAACCTCTTTAAAAAAATCTTTAAACAATTTTAATCTTTATGAAACAGCTTAATTATGAATATATTAGTCTATGTGTTAGTGACAAGTATATAACTGGTGTTTGTAATGGAATCATAGGAAAATATCAAAGAATATTATTTCCGAAGAATATTTATAATTAATCTAAAATAATAAATTCAAAATAAATATATCTATATCATAATAAGAAACGCAATAGCAAAGTATTAAAAAAATACGATACACAGCAATGATAATTGATAGCTATTACTTTTTATTTGAGATTGTTAATACAATAGGCTATATATTTTAATATTTTATTATTACTGTATTTTGAAATTTAAGATAGTCTCCTATAAATTCGAATTATTTTTCGACTCTTTTCAAAGTTTATTAATTTCTTCAACAGATCCGGTTTCCTTCCAAAATTTTAGGTTTCCAAAGTTAAATAACTACCTTTCCGGGTTTTTCCTTTTTCTTTTTTTGTGTTCATTTTCTCCGGAATTTGATTTCTTGCAAAAGTCAGTCAATTTTCATTTTCGTCTTAAAAAGCTTTGTGTATAAAATACTGTCTGGATTTTTTTGGCTGTACGATCTTTGACAAGCTAAATGCAGTGTTTCTCTCCCCTTCCCGCCCATTCTAGAAACTTCAGGAAACTGATTGTAAGGAAAGCATGTAATCAAAATAAGCCAAATGAGTTACACTCCACCATTGTCATCGTTTTGGGCAACGGCCTGGTATTTGAGCTGCCTCTTCCATTTTGCTTCGTCGTAACTCTTGTCTCCGTATGAAATTATCATCATTGGCTGTCAGGAGCTATCCGTTCAACACCGTCTGCGAATCGCCGTGTCTCTAATGAGCACTTACCGCCAACAAGATTCGCCAGCTGCCGTTCGGACAGCGCCTCTGTCCCGCGCGGATAGGCGGGACGTACACCGTGCTTCTCACCGCAACTCCCGCTCTCTTCCTTTTCAATCTAATCTCTCATATGGTGGCAAATTACTAATTTTAACGACAACCAATTTCTGGATTTCGTTAGAACTCCTAATAATACATTTCATCGGGAAATTTTCAATTACGCTTTATTAAAATGTTGCTTATTTTCGTTGTAGAAATATATACACCAAATTTCAAATTGGACTAACGAAATATAGAGAAAAAAAATATTATTTTTATGGGGAGATTAAAAACAAATACTAAACATTGAAATACATCGATATTACTGAGATTATTATAAGAAAAATATATTATTACCAGAAAAATTATTCGATAAAAGCAATAAAACTTTGGACGAAATGTACCATCAAACGAATGGTTTGGACATTTTCTTGATTTTATTTACATATTTACTGACAGTATTATTGACTTATTAAAAAGATAATATTAAAAAAAAAATCTCTTTTTTTGTAACTTTTACACAGGATAATAAATGTTATTTCGATAAAGAAAGGAGATTATTTATTTATCCTTTTATTTCAGCTACAATTTAATTTATTTTATTTTAATTTATTTCTTTATTTATTTATGTAGACGAGATCTGTAGATTAAACTTAATAATTCGATTTTTTTCATAAATAACAATTGTAACATCAAATAATGAATTTTTTTAAAAATTAATATAATATTTTTATTAATACATTGCTGGGTTATACTAAATATTAAATTTTAACATTAGATCGATTGCGAAGACAAAAGTTTATTTATAAAATAAAAAATGTTTGATGTAAACATTGAAAATAAGTTTCTTCAGCTTGTTCGTTGGCAAGCATTTTATTTTTCTAGTTTTAAATAAAAAATATTGTAATACATTATAAAAAACATATGTAAACATTGATATGAGATCTACATGTACTTTCTATTAAATTTTATCATTTGTTTTGGTGTGTGTGTTTTTTCCTAACGAAATGCAAACATATTCTTTCTTTAGTATCTATTAAATGGGAATTTGGTTTTGAATTGCATCCAGAAGGAGCATTATCATATTGAAGAACATTACAGAGTTCGAACAACCCAATAGCAGCTGCCGACTACTGCAAAAGGCTCGTGGATAATGTTTTATAGGTTTGCCAATATAATCGCCTCTCATGATGCGACTGCAAGACATCTTATGCACTCGCACGATACAATATTGGAAGGGAATGTAGCTTTGATGAACTCCCCTCTGCTGCCTTTTCGAGGGAAAACAGCAATATCATTTAGATCGAGTTACAGACGGTCAGGCCGCTTCTAATAATGCCTCGTTTCGAACTTGATCTCAATGACGTTATTTCGTTCTATCCAAATAGACTGTTGCGACCGCAAGAAAGAAGAGATGCAACAACTGTCTTATTAGGTTACCTCTTGTGTTTTGCAATATTCCACGAACCAGAACAGTTATTGAATAGTCTTTCGTAGGATAAAAAAAAATGGCAAAGTTTTTTTTTTCCCCCTTTATATTAAGGAAACTTAATAATACTTTTTAAAATAGCAATGTTGGCCTTTTTGAATGTCCAAGAACATGCCATTTACTTTTTTATTTCAGCAATTGTAATCTAGAATAAAAAAATACTGGAATAAATCTATAATTTATAAATACTACGAAAACTTATTAAATGTTGATAAAATCTACGTATTTTTTCTTGGGGATTTTTTATTATATGAAGAATTTACCATCTCCTAAAGAAAGGCAGCAGAAGTAAAAAAAATAATATAAATTCTAAAGTTATATTTAGAATTTCAGAAATGTAACTTTTCTTATCTCTAGCGATTTCAAAAAATCTATGAACGAAGAGATACAATGACAAAAAATATTAGCCTATTTCAAATAGAATGGGTTTATTTATGAAGTTAGGCCTTTTTACTTTTTAATGTAACTCGAACTGCGGTGGAATTTTACGGAAAAAATCAGTAATCTTGACTTTAAGAAATCATAATACTTTAAAGGCAGTTGTGTCACTAAGTTTCCATTAGCTTTGTTACTTTCACACTACAATATAAGAAGTTGACAGTTGAAAAAAAAACCGTGGTTAAACGTCAATTATGACTGCCAACCTTTTACCGTTAAAATTACGGTGACCGTAATAATTTTATGTAATTAAAATAGTACTTATAAGTCTATTAATTTATGACTTCATTTTTATTCATACAATCACTAGGTTTTGTGTGTGATGTTGATATCAGGACAGAATACGTGTTAATACAACAATAGGCAGATGCTACCTATTATAACATAATAAAAAAAAACAAAATAACAACCATATGCATTAAACTCATGTTTTGAACTGTGTTAAGAAAATGATGTAAGAAAGATGTAATTTCTTTACGAAATTGCTAAGATTTTCAAATCCAAGTATTTCTTGATCTTAATTCCCAAGGGTCTGTAGTTTCAAATTCTGTGAAACCAATTGTTCCAGGTCACAGAAGATAGATTTCCCGCATTTTCTGCTGCCAATAAGATACTGTTGCTATAAAATATTATTTCCTGCTGCGAAAAATAGGGGTGTGATTTTTCTCGTGTAATTGGGCCATAAAAGCTGCTGGTGAATCGTCTGCTCTGTTGAGAGAGAATCAAAAGCTCCAGTTAGACCCATTATCCCCATACATTAGTTTTTAAGAGGAGTCTTGTCGTTGGTTCCTCATTATTTTCTAATTGATCGCGACCCTAATTGAAGGCAAGTTTCACAGATCCAAAAACTGCCATTTTCGGTGATATCTGAAATGGCCGTTTTGGTATCAATTAATACGGAGGGAAAAAAGAAATGGACAAAAATATTGAGGAAGTAATATTAAGGAACGGATGAGAAGATTTTTGTAGAATTTGATTGTTTCGGAATGGTTTAGAAATCAATAAAAATTTATATTGAAGAGACATCAAACATTTTCACCATTGCAGCAGTGATGAGATTTACTTACGACACGTGACTTTATATAAACATGGAAAGGGACACAGAAATTCTAATACGAAACAAAATAGAAAAGAAAACCTCCTTACAAATGAAATTTAGCCTCTCAAGACTAGTGTTGCATTCAGTCGTAATAAATTAATAAATGTATTTTTATAAATTTTGAAAAAAAAAGAGATCTTAGAAATTTATGAATGATATCAGTATAATAACGCTTGATTATAATAGGAATCTATAAATTACTTTATAAGAAACCGTTATTTATTATATTGAGGAAAGCAAAACGGCAAATAAAAGTGGAAGTTACATTTTACAACATGTGTGTGTGTGTTTTTATGTAGTCTATATCACAAATGTTATAAATATAATTACAGCCACTAAAATTAAAGGAATATATATATATATATATACATGTAATACAAAATATTTTTTAAAAATTGTTTATTATGTTTTCAAAAATGTATTAGTTTGCGATTAAGACGATCTAAAAGATATAGATACTAAAATTATAAGGTTGTTTATCCATTGTTTATTTAACCTCTATACCTATTAATTAAAGGTATTTTAGGTTTTTATAATTAAAGCTTTTATGGCCTGTAAGGATTAAATGATCTATTTAAGTTCTTGAATGCTTCTGCTTTGAAATTCGAAAACTTTGTTTTCTTAAATGCTTTATTATTATTTTTTTCCTTATAATGTTATTATTTCTGGATTTGAATTGAGAAGTTGTTTATTAGACATTGACCTAGACATAAATGATATTAAAAAGCGGAAGAAATACGCCATCATCCGCCATTAACTTTTTTCCTTATTTACAGCTTAGACAGTGCCTCTCACCAATGTCAAGGGAATTCACTTAAAAATTACAAATCATTTGTTCTTTTTCTTTGAACTGTTAGCATGTTTATTCAGTGTTTCATAAAGTGTTGGTCTAATTTTCATTTCTTTATTCTGTAATCTGAATAACAAGTCATTTTGAAATATGTTCCATTTCATGTTGTTTTGTTGAGCACTTCCTAAATGCATTACAAACACAGTTAGATCAGCTTTCAACAGGTTTTTCTGAGTGAATGGTTTAAACAAACATTTCCGCAAAACAAAATTATAACTTCAAAGCATCAAAAAACCAACAGTGAACCTTTGGCTGAATGAGCTGTAATCGCAGAAGCAACATATTGTGAACACGATGTAATTATTGTACTGGGAGAGTCTTCTTCATACAATGTTAGCCTATGCGTTAGCAACAGCTGTTGTAGATGACTGATACTCATGTATTATGCATATTTGTAAGTGAAACGTGTTGCTACTTTATAGCCTAGTTCAATTAGATACGCGGGGGGAAATTGCATCGAAAATCGAGCAAGAGATATGAAAGTCAAAACAAAAAGCCTTTCTGATAAATTTAATGCGGTGTTCGCACCCTACTTACGACAAAGTGTAAAATTGCCACTGAAGGTTGTATTTACTTTCCTCTTGTTATTTTATTGATATAGTTTTATGTTACAATTCAAATTGCGTTGCCGCTTTAATAAAAAAGAAATATTAAGTTAATACCAATTGAAATTTACTAATTTTCCTTCTTAATAATTCTCAAGTTTTAATAATAATAATAATAATAATAATAATAATAATAATAATAATAATAATAATAATTTCTTGATTAAAAGCAAATGATTACATACCATTCTCTTAAACGCTAAATATCCTGATTATAGCCTATAATTTATATAAGATTGATACAAGTGTCATTACGTTTTGTATCAAGTTTAGGAATAATGAAGTATATAATTCTATATTATTATAAATTTCGGACGAAAAATTAGCCCAAGATCAATTAATATATGTCGTATATTAGAAAATTTCTCCGTCTTTATTAAAAAAAAATGTGTACATAGGTCACAATCTTTAAAATAATTTGGATAACATTCCAGTATTTACCCAGTGAAATACCATTATACTGGATGTAACAAAATAATAAATAATGATAAAAGATTGAAGGACATATTATTATTACTATTTATTAAGAATAATACTAAGAAGAATATGTTTAATATTGTGTTACAGTCAATTAAGAAATATTCGTATAAAATTGAAAAATATAACAAAATGATTTTTTTTCTAATATGTATTTTTATCTGCAGGATACAATTACATTATGTTTTTTAATCTTCAGATAATAAAACTGGAATTAAAGCAAATATTCGAATTAAGAATGCTCTTATATCTTTGGAATTGAACTTGCTTAATTCTGAGCAAAACTTCGCAGTTTTCAATATAAAAAAAAAGATAAAAAATCAACTTCAAAACATATAAATAACAATTTAGAATCAATTACCAGTTTCTGTTTTTTTTTTTGTAGCTTAAAAAAAAATATTGTTTATGTATTGAAGAATTAAATTGGGTTTGTGTAGATTTTCAGTTTTTCTGATTTTTCGATATCTCGTTATTCTCTGTTTGGTTCAAGTGATTGTTGCGTAGATTTAATGACTTGTACAAATTTATTTTTAAAAAATTGACACTTGGTAACCGATGTTCGTTATATCCGTTGATCGAATTAAATCTTTGACCGCAGAAGCGTTAATAATCGCTTTTTTTTTTTTTTTCTTCGTCGAACGTAAGCGCTGCTCACACACACATGAGCTGCTACTTGCCAATGAGCTGCAAAACGAACGCTGGCTTATAACTGGTCGTAAAGCCTTTTAGCTACGGTTTTGCTTTGACTGCTTTTTATCTTGCTGGATTTTTCCTTTCTTTCTTTGATTCCGGCTGTGATTGAATGCACGAGGGGTAGCCACGGCATCTAGGCTTCTTTTGTCGGGAGCCGAGGGTGGGCCCTCAGCGACATCTGGCAATGGTCGCCTGCATTGGCTGAACACGCGCCCAACGACCGCTCTCGCCTCGGCCGAGTGCCGCGCCGGCGCAATCGAGGTGCGAGGTGGCGCCTTTGTAGTGCGGCCCAGTTGACGCCCATGAGGCGCTTGGGCGGAGCGACGCAATTAAGCCCAGGCTTCACAGACCTGAGCCTACAGGAGAAGCCCACCCCGCGTGCCCCCACAGATCATCGCTTTTGTTCTGCTTTAGAGGAAATAAAGGGAAAATATTTCACTTACGTATTGCAGAAGCAGAAAAGCAGCGCTTACAAAAGAGAGTCTTCAGATTTGATTAATCATTTCGTTTCATAATGGCTTCTTTTAAAAAAGAATAGTCTACGCATACAACGAAAAACGCCAAGTGTTGATAATGGAGGTAACGAAATAAAAACAACAACAACAACAAAAACATATTTATTAAATAAAAATTTTGCTCAATTTCAAAGAAAATTTCCCTTAATTAATGGCTTAAACGTTCTTAAAAATATAAATAAAGTGAAATCACTTGAATTTATTTGTTTAGATTCAAAATCTTTTCGAAAATCTTTCAAATTGGGGCACTTTCAATAAGACCTACATTTCATCCATATTTTCTCTTTATTTTGAGCCAAATCATTTAATATAATATTATGCTAATAAGATGTAAACAATCAAATGATGGATCATCTAGTTGTAAAGTTGTATAAATAGTTCTTTTTCTTTTGCGCAATATATTTGCAAACAATAGGCCTAAGACAGTGTCGGCGTCCAGGAATTGCTTCTTCCTCGAGTTACAATCACGCCACGAGTCGATAACAGACTAAACATCGAAGGACGAAGCTGTTAGCATTTAAATGACATATTTATTTCGCCCAAATGCCCACCTAACATCGAAAACATACCGCATTGTGGTAAACTTAAAGTAGGTTTCGAGTTTGGGTTTGGAATTGAGTTCTGAAGAATATTCTCATAGAGAACAGCTGACTTTCCATGAAGGAAACTGAAAATTCGATCTTTATGTAGAAATCCTCCGTAATCTGAAACGCCCGAAAACGGGACACAGAATGCGGAGGAGAATGACGATTGAGACGAAATAGAACACAGCACAGTTCAACTACGATGTATTTTGATGAAAGTACTAGAATGTCTTAAGGAACTTGTTGTCACAAGCCTATTCTTGTGTGAAAACAGCTCAAAATATACTAAAAATAATTTTAGAAATCTTGCGGCCGGGAAACTTTTGTTGTTTTTTTTAGTCAAGAATTCTGGACACTTTTTTTGTTTGCTTGTTTGTATAAAAGACATATCCGAGCTGATAGAATTTCCAATTTTATTTTATTTTATTTATTACGAGAAGCAGTTTATTTTTTTATCATCATTTTATCATAATAATATTATCTTTGTAATAATCATTTGGTATCAATGAATAATACAGCTCTATAACAGAGTTCAATAGTTACTTACAAACCTTTCTGAAAAGTCTATAGAATTTATAAATATCCTTTAAAGATTTTTATCTTTAAAGAACAGCACCACTTACAAAAGAGAAACTTCAGATTTGTTAATCATTTCGTTTAAAGACAAACGTTTATCTTTAAAGACAAAGAAAAAAATCCTTTTTTTTTTTTTTTAATATCTTTTTTATTTACTACCTATCTTATTATCTAGCTCTATTTTGTACTTACAGCTTTTTAAATGTAAAACGAGATTTACAGCGTAAATAAATCTTCGAAATTGCGAGAAATATTTTGCGAAATTGCAAATATGTCTATTTATGAAGACTAGTAAATCACAATTTTCTTTTCAAGACAACGAACGTAAACAAATCTTTTGCCAATTACTGCTGAATTGTTGCTGAAACTATAAATAATCAAAATGATACCCAATTTTACTTTCAGTGATTTCGTTATATTCTCACGATTTATGATCACAATTCAACTTTGTTGATTTTTTAAAGAGATACAGAAAAAACAAAATCAAACAGCACTAACAGATAGATGTAGCCTATGTTAATAGATCTATTATCTCATATGTGTTTGTGAAGTTGTAAAATTTCATACTAAAAATAGTGAATGAAAATGCTTTGAAATGACATAAAAATGTAATAACGTAAAATTATCCAAGTGAGACATATTTATGTATTTTACAGCCGAATATTTAAGTAATAACACGATAGCACTCCATTGTCATTTTCTGGGACTTTTTAAGTTATTATATTATTTAATGTTCTTTGTCAAAAACAGATTTTAGTAAAGGCTCATCTTCAAAATTATGTCATATGAAATACATAAAAAAGTTTAAATTATCTTTTTTATTTTATATAATGCTAGCTATAAAAGCTTCGTATCCGTAGCTTGAAGATATTCCTCAGCATTTTTATTACTATTATGATTATTGCTGTTACTAATGCTATTCTTTTTTTCTGGAATCTAAAATAGTACAGATGTAATTTTAATTCTTAGTTTTAATCTTGAAATCTTCAACTAAAATCATGCGGTACTGCTTTAATGCGTTACTTTTTATTATAATAATCATTAGAAAAATATGATTTATATAAAAAAAATTAAAGCAAAAGCAAAAATAATGAAATTTGCGATAAAATTTCGCTCTTGTAGTAAAAACATGTAAAACGTAATGGTTATAATTACTATTAAGTTACATTGCATTTATTTTAAAACATAAAAATTGATTTGTTTAAAGCTTTACCTTGTGATATTGCTTTCATTTGCAATTGTTTAAAAACTCAGTGAAAACAGCGTTACATGATTTATAATCATTGTATAATAAACCAAATATAATTAAAAATCATTACCGAGAAACTTGAAATAGCGGAATTAAATAATCAACTACTCCCTGCATAGATAAAATGCTCGTTACACAGAACTGAGTTGTTTTTGTGTTCTTATCGAGAGACATCTCAATCAGAAAGGAAACCTGATGCATTTCAGATTTTAGGACCACGAACGATGACGGTCTTTTCCAGTTCTTTCAGCCTACTTCTTTGCTTTTCTAGTCAAATAGATGAAACTTTCTATTTCATCCATTCATTTAACATTAAACGTGTTCTTGACCTCTTTACATTCCTAAAATTCAGGATCTAACATACAGATAGTGTACAGCTTTACAAAAAACAATAAGTCTCTAAAACTTTTGTATTATGTATAAGACTAAATAATTACTAAAAACAGCATAGCCTATTAAAACAGTATAGTGTATAAAATATAAACGATCTAAACTCACAATTAAATAAATGATTAATTGCAATTGTACTCGACAGGATATGATACGGATGGAAACTATATCGTAAGATTGTAAATTTCGCCATAAGGACAAAACTGTTTGATTTTCAAAAATTACTTCAGATTAATACTAAATATACAATAAATGCAAAGTTAATTAATTTAGATTTGTGTTGATAAATTAAGCAAGTTAGGACTTAGGCTAAAATTAAGCAAGACTTTAAGAATGAATTCTCTTTAAAAATTCCTCTAAAAAAAATATTCTAACTAAAATCATTAAGAAAAAAAGCTTTATTTATTTATTTATTTATTTATTTATTTATTTATTTATTTATTTGATAACAAATCTTCTAATAATCAAACGGTTGTTGGTTTTGACGGAAGTTCTGGGCTATTCTAACCGACATTTACGTTTGTATCAGAATACGACTTGTCTCTCGTGTTTATGATTTGTGATGCCAACTAATAACACAACCAAATGCAGTGATGTGGGATTGTCATTCACTGTTTATTTATCACGTTTCCCAATGAAAGCTAACGTCGGGCTGAAATTTACCTGACAGATTTATTAGTCTGTGATGTGTTAAGCTTCCCGCCATTGTGTGACTACGGACATTTGACTATTGAAAATGCGGCACCAGATTTTATCGGTGTTCGGACTGGAAGAATATTTATGCCCGTCGTTTCCACACCGAAAATTTGCTTGTCGCTGTTATTATTATTGTTGTTTTTTTTTTTTCTTTCCTAGTGTTTGTATCAGCAATGAATTGATATATTCGAATAGGCAGATGTCTTATCTCTTTGCAGTTATCTACCAACTTTTCAACGACGTCCGCTGGATAGAATTTATGATCGAAATGAATCCATTGTTTTTCTACGTGAATGCTAATGATGCAGATGTACAAATTGTCGTTATATTTCATTTGAATACAAATTATACAAAAGAAAAGGCGAACTCTGTTGAAGAAAGAGCTCGGAATATTTTGATGTGGCGAGATAAAATAATAAAGTAACGATAGCTGTTTTGTGTTTCTGCTACTCATCAGTCACTTATCCAGTAGTGCGTCATTTATGAACTGCAGTGACTTTATATATATTTACTGTATAAGTTATCCTGGAATTCATTCAAGGGAATATTATAAGATCTGCTGTATTTCATTTGTTTATGTACTTATGTAATATTTACAAAGCGCAACAACTTTAAATTTATAATATTTATATATTATACTTGATCTTGTAATTGTGGTTTCCTAGTTTTCAGTACTTGAGATTGAACGATCCGTATCAAATTTCGGATTGATCTACCAATTGAGAATTGCAGCGTTTGCTTTCTGTTGTACGGAAACTGTGCCAGTTTCTAGTTTCTAGTTCAATTCTTTATTACTTTTTCTAAAGTATGAAAATTTAAGTTCGATTTTCCTATAGACCATCTGTATTCGCTGTTAACTCGCTTATAAAAAAACTGAAATTTTAACGTTTATGTTAAGATAGAACATAAACATATTGACAATTATGATAAGCATAATTTAATTCTTCGTTTAGGTTTCTTAAAGAAAATAAAGAACAAAAACCAGTTAGCTCTAATTCAAGTTATCAGAAAATAATAAAATTTAACATTCTTTGTAAAGCACTTTCTATGAAATTATTAATGTTTAACATAATTAATTAATAAATAAGTTGAAATAAACATGGCTAATAACAGAAACCTTCCAAAAGCAATATTTAAGAGAATAAAAAAAAAAAAAGAATTTTTTATTAAATAGGACTTTAGAAGAATGCTAAATGAATGATAGAAGTTCTGTCTATTCATAAGTTTTTACCAATTAAAATCAAGAGTAAAAAAAAAAGCTACAAAATAAAATAGTAATAATAATAATAATAATAATAAAAAAAACTTACAAAATTCTTATTTTCTTTAGGCTTTTGTAAAAAGGTTTTCTAAATTTCCAAATTCTAAATTTTCATTCTTAACTTTTCATTTAAATAATATGCCTTGATATAAGTTTAACATGTAGCCTACGGTATACGATAAAAGAAATCCATAAAAACCTTCATATTATTTATATTTTAAATTTTTCTATGTTTATATTAAGTATCTTTAATATATATAGTAGTGTATTAATTTATAATATAAATCTTAGATTATTAATTTTACATAAGAATTATAATATTAAAGAAAATTCGTATATCTCTATTTAAAGATGTCTACAACCTATATCTGCTTGTGCTTCTGTTTTTATGTTGTTGTTTTTTTCCTCTCTTTGCAAGACTTGGAAAATGTCCATTCCTTAGGTTAATTGGTGCCTAATTAGAACACTATGAAAAACCATGAACCTGGACATTGGTTGGTACTCTATTATTTACGAGCATTGATAAACGAGTCTGCCTTTTTCTCTTCTATCATAAAAAAAAAACGAATAGAGAAAAAAGACTTCAGCGGTAATTTACAGTTTGTGTATCTATCGCTCCTTTCTGTCAGGCACAGGTAAATTGTCACCTGATTCGTCAAAGCGAACGACTCAATTGCTTTGATCAATAGCACTGCCTTCCTACTGACAAGGTGGGCGTAGAAAAGAAATATGGACCTAGAACAAAAATCGACACGAAGGTTTTTTTTTTTTTTTTCGTATGTTGTAGCAGATTATTTCGAAGCCAGTGTTTTGCAAATGGATACCAATTGGCTGAATCTGAACCAAAGCTGGAATCAATGAATGGGCGAATCCATGGATTTACGATCCACCTCCTGCCCACTTTGCTTTGTATGAACTCCCTGCACTCTTGGAGTGGAACTAGATTTAAAAGGAAATCTAATAGTTAAATTGATTCCAGGAATTCCGAAAAAGCGATAGCTGCTGAATAATGAGATGTGGAATTAAACAAAAAGTTCATCAACGCATCTGGTTTTATTTCCCTCTGTATATCAAAAGAATTTAAATTTCTATTATTGTTATCGTTTAGGTTTACAAATGTAATTCAAGTTAAAGGTTGAAATTGTTTTTCTTATAATGGATACGATGATATTGAGAATAAGCTAAGAAAATCTCAAGAAATAATATAGCTGTCATTATTAATTATACTTTAGATGTACAATGGTTAGCATTGAGTTTTATCCATTTTTAATTAAGGTACTTCAATGTTTTTCTTTGAAATCATTTTTTAAAGCCAACTTCATTGAGGTCAGCATTTTCTTAAATTTTAAAGTTCACTGATTCAAAAGGTATTTGGGATATTTACACAAAGCGCTATCAGTTCAGGGACCTTATTTTCCTTGGAATTAAGCTAAAAAGGAAAATTATACTTTTTTCTTTCTTATCGTCTCATTCCTTTTATTTCAACTTGAGGTCCTAAACCGTTGTTTTAATGCCTTTGTATTTAGATCCTTGTAATTGCTTAAAATAATTTACACTGACTAAGCTTACAGAAGCAGCATGAGTTATCCTCTGCATGAACTGTATAGTGTATCCATGAACATTCAATTCAGCAAAATGAAGTAATTGAATTGAATACGAAGACAGAAAAAAAAATCCATAATTCAAGAGTATGATGGAAAATTTTCATTTTTAAAGAATGAAGCTGATACACGAAACCTACGACGTATTTAAGAAATCTGAATTTTTTTTCCTTATTGTATAAAGCGAACGGAAATGAATTAATTAGCCAAAAATTGAAGATTTTCAGTTTTTCAAAGAAATAGAAAAAGAATTGAAAAGATTTAAATTTACAATAAGTTATTAGAATTCAAATGAATGTTTTCAATAGTAACTGAAAATTGATATTAAATAATACACCAAAAATGATACACCAGTAGAAATAACTATGAGTTGTTGTTTTTGTAGTGTAATTCAATTTATTTAAAAAGGCTTGTCGTTAAATGCTTCAAATTGTTCTTAATATCCCACAAATAGTAGACTAGTTTTAGGTTAGAGAGACTTAAGCATTTGTAATTGGTTTCCCCTTTTCGTTACGTATTTTTACATTTTACGGCTTTTCCGAAATCAAATACTTAATGTTTAAATAAAGCAGAAAAATATTAAACAATAAAAATGCATATTTCTTTTTTCCCTTTAGGTTTCAATAATTTTTTGAATACTACAATATTTATTGAGGAAAAACTTGCAGTAAAATTGTGACTTAAACGGCATCTTCTTTAACACTCGTTTAGAAAAATGTTTATTAGTCAATTACTGTCCTGTCCGTTAGCTGAACTGACTCCTACAATGTTTGATTAAAGTTGATAAATTATTTCTATAATTTTTAAAGAGCTTAGAACTCTACTTTTAACGAATAACTTTTGTACAACTTGAAAAACAGAAGTAATTTCATATACAAGAGTATCGAAATAAAAGCAATCGAAATTTTTTTTGTTCAGAAATAACTCTAGAACTTAAAAATTGTTAAAAGAAGTTTTTCCGAATTCATTTAAGAGTGGTTCTGCCGAGATCAAGAATGGGGAACCTTTTGTCATTGGAACGCTACATGTTAGTAGCGGAGACTTTATCAGGATGTTGATTGTGTTGCTTACATTCATAGAGGCAGATATTTAGGTATACGCCATGTATTGAAAGGCGAAGGGTATATTTAGTTATAAAGTAATAACATCAACTTTTCCTAAGAATGTTACTCAAAAAAATACCATGGGATTATATGGAAAACCACTATTCGTTTAATGGAAAATAAGTTTGAAAACATGTTTTCGAGGAACCTAACTGTTGTTCAGCGAGATATGACTTATCGAAATAGAAATATTTAAGGCGACTTTATTTCAATCGATTTTTTTAATAGTCTGCTCAAAGTTTTTCAGTTTTCAGCTCTGACTATTACCGCAATGAGTTTTCAACTTATTTGTAATGTAACCCTTTACTGTTCTTTCTGTAAGCTTCTACGAAAGCCACATATGAATTTGAAAATGCATGCAAAAAGATCGCACTGAATATCACAAAAGGCCGCAGTTCCCCAACCCTGGTCTGGATAATACCCTTGAAATTATTACCCTACCAGTAACGTTTCTTCGATGTGTGCATATATATATTTTATATATAATTATTATTATTATTATTTTCTTTACGGATTATAGAGAACTCAAATTTCAAGAAATGATAAATAAGAAAATTAATAACTGAAAATAATTTACAGTTTATGGCATTATAAGTTATAACAGTTTACAGTTTTTATTAAAACTAGTGGAATTGTTTACAAAAAAAAAAAAAAAATGAAATTAGATTACACGTATTTTATAATAGGCTTAATTAAAGAAATTGTCTCTTTCTTTCTTTCTTTTTTTTTTGACTGCAAAAAATGGAAACTACAGTCGTGGTAGAAATATCTTTCCTAAATTCAATTAGATACTTGTATCTGTCTTTCTCTGCTGCCGCGAGTGACAACAGCATCATCCCATCCAATTGGGAGAACTTGGGCCTCATTAGATTTAATTAACTTCCGCGCGAGTTTATTCCTTCATGAGAAGTCGAGGATCATGTTTACTTTTCTCGGTTTTCCCCTCCGTATTCCCCACTCCCCTCGTTCGCAATCTTCGCGTCTTTGGGTTCAGTTTTTGTGTCTTCTTTTTCTTCTTTCCATCACCTCTGCTAAACTCACTAACAGCCACGATAACATCTTGACGAAACACTGAATATTATCAACAAATTCCCGCAATTGCGTGCTACCAAATTTAAATAAATGTTAAGGAACCCTCACTGGATTTCTTTTCGTTTTTTAAATAATCTATTTTGAATATAAGCTACCAATTCTCAACGAACATTTATTTATTAATTGTGGAGATCACATTCATTGGCGAAATTCACATTGCAACTATTCAGCTACAAATATTTGTAAATTTTAAAAGATAAAATAGATAAAATAAACAGATATCCTTATAGGGATAGATCTATAACCTCTATGTATCCTTTACCCTGTAAAACTGGCTACATTGTAGTTATTCTAGTGAAATTCAGAAAAGAAAATTATTGAAAAGTCTTCGAATCTTCAAAATAAAACAAAAATAAACGTATAAAACCATACATTTATTGAAATAAATATTTCTTAATTTTCGAAAAGACATGACTTCTTTTCTTTTTCAAAGCCTAAAAACAACAACAATACGTTACAAACAAGTAGAGGAAAACGATACAGATATGAGACATTCATGAAATTGTATTGTTACAACAATACTTACAAATGCTATTCTCCTAATTCTTTAATTTTCACCTTATTGAAAATTAAAATTATTGTTCAAGTACTCTTACGGAATAATTTATAAGGCTTTCGTATAGGCTAATGCTTAAAACGAACTAATTAAAATCTTTAAAAAAAATTATAATTTTTTTAAGTAAATTCGGAAAGAACTTGTTCCAAATGAAAGTGAATCAAGACGGTCATTTCTAAGTAGATTAACATAAAAACCAAAGATTTAAATCCTATTTTCTTGGAATTTGAACGTGAGCATCACTTTCCTTTATTGCTTTCTTAATCTTTAACACTATTCTTATGAACACTTCCTTCTTTTGATCTTTCAGAGAAACTTTTTATCTTTAGTGTTCTAAAATTGTAGGAAATTGGATTGCAGAACTGGAAAGACTACAATCCTTCCAATTTTCAATAAAAATACTGTGACTTTATCCATACAAAGCAATATGGATAACATTTAGAAATTGGGATACTTAACCCTTGCAAAATCAACTGAAAAGAAAAAAAGATGAAATCATTCCCCTTTTCCAAGGCAAATATATCTATTTAAAAACTCGAAAAACCCTTTAATTTTTCTACTGAAATAATCAAATTGACCTAACTTGTAAGTAGCCTACTATTGTTAATAACCTTATTTTTAAAAATATGATTGTTCTATCACTTATATTTTTTCTTATAGCCTACAGTAGAATGTTAATTGTAGCAGTATTAAGTTAGAATCTGAAAGTTGGGTCAAAGGAACGAAGATATAATTGCTTCATTTCTGACAAGTTTTCCGGGCAATTGCTTAACATTGTACTTGACCTTAGCATAGTTGATCCTTCTGTTCCTTTCATTAATGCGTAACTTGTGTTTTTCATTGAATTCACGTCTTATAACTTCAGCGTTGCTGGTAAATCGTAGTTTTCTTTCAATTTATCATAAGCTATCATTAAACTAATATTCTAAAAAAGATCTTCTAACATTATAATATAATAAAACTGTAGAATTATAAGCCGAATTACTATGCTTACACTTAATATTAGACAAAACTATTAGATTTAAACTAATGTCTAATTAATTCAGTACAAAATGTATTCTTTTTCGGTTTGTTATCTAAGTATTAATATCCAAAAAAAAAAAAAATTAATGGAATAACATTATATTCTGGAAACTTTTAAGCTTGTTCTGCTTAACTTGTATTTATAGGGAGCAAATATTTGAAGGTAGATACCCATTTATTTCAAAGAGCTGATCACGTATAGGACCTGAACAACTCGTTGATTAATTATTATCTTCTTTAATTAGTACGATTATTAAACTAAATATCATTGACGTAATGATTAAAACGAATTTGTTATCATTAATCATGGAAACATTAAATCTGTCTCTAATTAAAATCATAATCATTTATCATAAACGCAATCTTTATCAGCTAAAGTGATAATCGTATTGATTGGTAACTGTAATTGTATTGATTTTTAAACTGTGTTCAATGAATACGTTAAAATTATAACTTTATAATTTTTAATGATATTAACAATAACTCATATTAAACTTATTGTCACATCTTTTTTGTCTTAAATTAAAGGAGTTTTTATTTTTGAATTGAAGATATACGCTGCAATACATAAATAAGCCAGCTCAATTTTATATCTTAGATAACAAGAAGATATCAAGATATAAAATATCTTAATAACCCTCAATTCCTAACAAGAGTTGCACAGATATATTTTTTAATGTTTTTCTTTTTTAATTTTATATATACGCTTTTTAAATGGCTTACATTTAGGCTTTGTTTTAACCATTTTTTTAAATTTCAGCATTTTTCAGATTATTTTCTAAAATCGCTTGTGGAATTCGTTATCCATATTAAATTTGATAGTGTAAGCTTACATATTAAAAAAATTATTTAAACATATTTTTCTATTTTAAATAGGAAAATATTTTGTTTTTTTTCCCTTTGCTGACCAAATTAAGAATAGTCAATTACTACGAAATTTTGTATGTATAATTGTAGAAATACTCTTTTGTCTTAATATAAAGCATAAAATGTATCCTATTTATATTTTTACCATAAACTCTTAATAAAACCTGTTCTATCGTTTATCTAACAAACAGATGCGTTTTTCATAAAGAAATAGTCATAGAAAATGTTTAAATTGTCAAATATAAATAAAACAGTTATAGTTCAAAAGATAAATGCTTAGAATTTCCATCTAAAAATTTTTATTGTGAATAGAATTATACATTAAAAAATGTATTAAATAAAACTTTGTAAAAACTACCAAAAGTTTCTGACATGAGATATATTTCAGTAGATTTACTCAGTATCTTCGGGTACCAACTTTATCTACTCCCCTGTTAGTACAGTAATGTATCGGTTGTCTGTTTCAAAATAGATTCCAGCGTGAAACACTAAATTACAAAATGGAAGTAAACCGCTATTACGGGTATTCTTTTTTTTTCCTCTTTAGTTGCCATTTCCGCCATTTAAGAGCGCGGGAAGGATATTAAGTTTTGGTCAACCCAAGTCTGAACGAGCGGATATAATAAAAGGGTGGCTCTAATGATCGTTCTTTCTTTCAGAGCTTCTGGTGTGGTTATATAGGTTTTCGCGCCTCGCAATATCTGAAAGCGGACGTGAAAAACCCCCATTACGGACCTGTCTTGACGCGAAATAGAATTGGAAGAACGGGAACAGGAAATTACCAAGATGGCTTCTAGATTAGGAGGGAACTCCAACCTGCCATTTGTTATTGGCTGGCAGTGTTGTTGTTGCCGGCTGTTCATCGGAGGGTCCTTGCGCGCCTTCCCATCCCCCCTCGAAGAACCAGTAGGCGTCGAAACTCATGTTGTGGTCCCTTGTTGTAGGTTCAAAGCGAAATCAGCAGATGACGTACCATGAATCACAGTCTTGTTATAACTCCAGTAATTGCGTTGCATTCATGTATGGCCTGTGGATACACGTCAAGAAAGATTAATTTTTGTAGAATAAATGGTAATTTTTTTGGACGCCTATTATTTCGTCACTTACATACAGGTATTATATAAACAAACAAATGAAATTAAATAGAGAAATTTTCACTGTATTAATCTTAATTTTATCCAAATATAATGAGATTGAAACGAATATCCTGTGCTACAGCCTTCCATAACACATTTAACGTTTGTAAATGGTAAAACTATGTAGACTGTAGGGTAAAACAATTTTTACATTTATCTATTAATACATAGAAAATCTTTTTCCGATGCAAGCGTCAACATAATTTTAGCTTTTAACAAGAAGAATTTGACTAAATCTAAAAAAGTGTTTATTTTTTGTTTTCTTTTTACTTTGCTTGCATCACAATTATTAGTGTTAATTTTAATAAAACAAATAAGGAATAATAAATAACATTTTTCTTATTAGTGAACGATAGGAAAACAACTATAGTTAAAGTTCATATAGAACTTATTATCATAATCTTGTAAGTTCCCTTACATTCGATAATTTTCAACTGGTAAATTGATAACTGAAAGATATGTAACGCGTAATGTTTAGCTGTAAAACTCAACTCTTTTTAATTTCAACTAATGAATGAATGTCCTTTTTATTTTATTTTTGTTTCGCAAATCTTTCTATAAAAATTTATGATTTTTTTTTTCCTATTACGATTACTTTACTATTACTTGTAATTAAGTAATTACAGACTAGTACGAATTTCCGCTTAGGAACCGGAGACTAAGTACAATGTTTAGAACAAGCAAGAAATCTCTCATATAAATAATTGATAAATAACAGTTGAAATATCTCTATTTGATTTTGTATAATTGGTTGGTCGTTCATCGCCTTCTGCGATAGAAAAAAGAAATCCAGAGATTCAATGATTCAGACATCATTTTTAGTATATACGTAACTTATACCATAGCAAAGATAAAATTCAGTAGGCTATGTTAGGATCTTGTGAAATAGTCCGTTAATGACTGTCTATTATATTTTGGATATGAAGTCATCTAGATTTCGTTGAATTTCAAGAACAACTTTATTAATCTGGGCTTCATTAATGGAGACCAGGCCACACTGCATTCGTGCCGCCGCTCCACATCAATTTTCATGTGCTTCCATTACCGCTGAGAAGGAGCCCATCGATTGGTGGCGTTCACTCGATGTCGATCCAATCGACTCCTGGCAAATACCCGTTTAGCGAATGATCTAGAAATACTTAAGCTAGCTCTGTCTCGCAAACCGCCCTCGTATTCTAACCCCAGTATTTCACGAAGATAAACACGGTTCCATTGAAGCTGAACCAACAATTGAATTTGATAGAGTTCTAGATACAGTTATTTCCAAAAAAGGCGTTTTTAAAAATTCAGTTAAAAAATGGAGTTACAGAATATTATAATTTATACGTACATTGCTGTTTTACAACATATTCTTTAATGTGACATTCCCTCTATTGTTGTAAGTCAACAAATGCCAAACAAAGTAAAAAAATAATCATTATTGTACAGCCATGTTCTAAAAAATACGTGATTTGTATTTTATTTTAATTGTATTGGACAAAATGTAGTCTTTATTTTGACAAATTAAAGCTCAATTCACTATAATAATATAGATTAAAACAAATTTGCCATCTTTGATTTGAAGTAAATGTCATGTAACATTTTCTTAATGTATACATAAGATCATGAGAAATATATTAAAACGCAATTACAATTAATATTTACATTAAATGCTTTGAACGGTTTTCGAGCTTCAAATTTAAATAATGATATTTAAAGACTTTAAGATTATTATTAAATATATAACTTATATATCTCAAATATTGCATATTTAACGTATTTGGCATATTTAAAAATCATTTAAAATGAATTTGTCTTTTTAGCTTCATTTTAAATGGACAAATTCTTGAATAATTCGTTACGTACGATTTCACTTACCTGTGATGTATTTAAAGATTTGTAGAAGATTCTCATGAAAATTCTTTGCAAATTCTACCTTAACTAGCTTACAGGAGCTTTTGATTCTACGAAAATTGAAAAGCTTCTCATATTTATTTAGATGTAAATGTAATTTAACAAGTAAGTCTTATATGTTTCAAGTATTTTTTTGAAACTAGCTTTCGTTTAGGCCATGTCAAGCTGAAAACACTTGCATCCAGCAAAATAATAATTTTTTTGAGATCTTGGAATTAAAATTTAGAATCTTTAATATCTCTTATAGTTAAACAATACTTAGAACAGTAAAAGCTAGGAATGGTTTTGTTAATTTTCTTACCAAAACTTACATATGCTTTGTAAATGTAAAACAAAATTTATAAGATATAAACGATACGATACTGACAGTGTAACTTTAAATAAATTTCTACATGAAAATTTACAGGAAATTCAAATAGTTAATTTTGATAGGGTATTTATGAAATAGTATAGAAGTAATGTTAGAATAGAGATTGTTTTTGTATTTAAAATTGTAATCTATGTTTGTAACAAATAAACAAACCAGACTTTTCGTTTTAATTTGGCAAAAATACTTTTCTCCTAGTATATTTTTTTATAATATTTTGGTATATTGTATTTGATTTTTTTTTACTTCTGTTAATCTGCTTTATTTATATTCGATTTGATTATATTTCAAAAATATATCAAAATTTTCCTAGCCAATATTTATTTTCGTTATTTAGATAGGTATTTTGTATTTATTTCAACAACAATTTTTCGTCGAATGTTATTCTTGCAATATTTTTCAAAGCATCCAATTTCTTTTGGGGGGAAGTTTAAATGGACTTAAAGATAACATTGATTCAGAAAATAAAAATATCTTAATAATAACAACAAGAGATTGTTATCTTTACACACAAAAAAAAAAAAAAAAAAAAAAAGTTTTGATTTACATAATAGAAAGAAAAGCTTAGTACTTAAATAAACATAAATAAGCAGGGGAAAAAATTGTATCATTTCTTTTTATTTTTATTTTTGAATGAATGGCATTGATATGCTGATTTGTTGTTGGAGAAAACTAAACATTAGAAATAACTTTGGTTTTGAAAGCTATGAATGTCAATGCATAGCGAAAGTGATTGAATTTGCTTCACTAACTCTAAGCTTTGGAATTGAGTAGCCCCTCGGGGTTCAATGAAGGTGGATGGCCATGTTGTACTGCTTTCCTATGCTGAAAGACGTGCTGCGCAGGCTTTATTTACATTGCAATAATAATAATAAAAAAAAATCTTTAATATCTTCCCTTAGCCGGGGAGAAAGGCACAGTATTGCCGTGCGGAATTGATAAATGGTTGCCGGGGTGGGTTTAGGTGTGGCGGACACCACAACCGGCATACTAAATGGCAGCCATGAGGTAGCTGGTTCCATAAATACTAAAAGCACTCGTAAACCAAAAAGGTAGTACTATTACAAAAGGAGAATCGTGGAAAATAATTTCACAGAACTTTATCACCGGTGTAGTTTATCTTACCTGGAAGTTATTAAGTAATTTAAGATGCTTATACATAAGCTGATTAACAGCCGAGAAATACAGCAAAAGATTATTAAGTAAAATCATATAAGCTGTTCATATTTTTAATTTTTCTTTTCTGCTAAAGGTTTTAAAGACATTTTTAAAAAGTAAAATTTAAGCTAATCTTTCTAATTTCCACAAAAGCTAATCTTTTCTAATTTCCTGAAAATAAGGATTTCTTAATGACATACTTGAATTTATTTAAAAACACTACCATGTTAAATGCTTTTCTATAAAAATGCTTTTATTTTTGTTTCTATAATAAACCATAAAGTAATAATTGCTTTCTGTGTAAACTATATTTCATTTAAACTGTAGTTATGATAAAAAATTGAATTGAGCTTTTTATTTTATTTTTTGCCATTATTTTTGGGAAGGATTAATATTTTCGATATTGGATATAGCCTACTACTTCAAGGCAGAATCAAATTAGTGATTATAAATAGTATGATGTATTAAAAGTTTTATAATGTAACTATTTTTAATATAAGATTTGTAATTTATTGAAATTACTAATTTTTAGCGCTTTTCACAATAATATTGGCATTATTTATAAATGCACAATGTTAACAGTCCAAGTTAGAGAATAATCCAAGTGAAAGTCCAAGAAAAACCAAGTAAATGGTACATGTAGATTAACATTTAAAACAGTTGCAGTTTAATTCACATTATCTTTGGCTGTTAATTTTCGTACATTTTTCACGGATTCAACATTAATAAAAAATCTTAAAAATAAAAACATAGTAGTAAGCATTATTAGAAGTTAGTTTGATAGTCATCCAATTGCTGTTTGTTCCTTTTATGTCTTCTCTTTCCAGATATTAGTTCTAATGCATTTCTGCCACTTTTTACTACAAAGAATTCTTTGTTACTTCTACGAGAAAATGAAATTTCTGTAGAAATTGCTACATGATTTTTAATTATTTGTTACAGCTAACTGTAACATTACTTGTTAGCTTCACTGGATTTACTTTCCAATTACCCTAACAATTCTCTATATTTCTGAAGCAATATTTTACATCTAGTACTTTCTAGAAACTTAAGTGAAAGTTACTTTCAAAATTAAAAGGACCCCCCATTTCATGAAAAATCTAAGCAATGACATCCAAAACACCGAAGACTTATTTTATTTTAAAATAAAAATTAAAAACAGTTTTATAATTTTATGCCTTCTGAAAAAACTGAAAACAATGTAATAGACCTATTGCTTGTTAAAAATTCTTGCATTTACTTCCATATTTATCTCAAATTGAAATTCTGATTTCTTATTATCTCTAAATCATAAGAAATCTAAGTTACCACAAGTAATATGGGACATGAAAAATTATGAATAAGTTATGCCATAAACTTCAGGATAGGATTTAAAAGAAAACATCATTACAGTTCTATTTTACTGATGTTGTAGGAGTTCACTAGTAAATTTGTTTAGTATAGACCTATAGGCTATAGGTCGAACACGAACCTTAAGATTCTACAGCTTTTAAATTAGTTTGTGAACAATCCATCAATTTATTTTTTCAAGCCAACATCCTCAATTTTCGTTCGTTTCAGAACTTTTCTATGTTCACTATTGTTAAGAGTTGATAATGGTTTTTCTAATGAGTTGGTCATCATTAATCTTATTCAGTGCCTGGGACGAATTAGCAATCGTGTCAACAGCTTAATGTTTTCGTGAAAAGTTTATTCTGACCGATGTCAGTAAAGAACATGCTTTAAGCCAGTTCAAAGGCCCTCATCAATTTGGTTCCCACAAACTCAGCTTAGGAAGTGTGTTTGCTTGAATGTGGGCTGAAACCATTTATTTATGTAAGCCTTTGAACCAACACTGGTGTTAGGCTTTAACCAAATGTTCTATATCGATTCGAATTGATGCAGATATTGAGCACGTCAAGAATTTCATGAAAATTTTATTAATTAAGGATTCTATGAGTGGATTTAGAGATTTTAATTAGAGTTAAAAAGACATTTTCATGGATATTTACTAAATACTGAAAGAAAACACTATGCTTTAAATAAATTGAGTAGGCATTTTATATAATAAAGCTTAGAAAAGTATTTCAAGAACATAATTACATACATAGACATCCTAAATTTGACAAAACATAACAGGCTATAAATTTATGTAGTTTAACTAAGAATAAATTTTTGGTAAATAAGAAAAGCAATCGAATTATTATTAAGTCAATTATGATTGCTTTAATAGTAAAGGTTTATTTACTAAATAAATAAATTTTCTAATTAAGAGTTAGGTAATTTTTAATCTTAATATGTGCTATTTCAGATTGCTTACATATTAACATGTATGGCTCGCATTTTGAGATATTTTATGATTAAGACATTAAAAAATTATAATATCCTAAAATAACATAAGATAATTTTAAATTAGATTCTTAGGAATATTATTATAATTTATGATCAAAACTAAAATAAAATCTTAATGAAAAAAAAAACAGCGAATTCTGATTCGAAAGCTGCAAAAACCGTATTGCAATTAAGAAAATAGTAAAATGTTTTTTTATTTATATTGTCAGAAAAAGTTAAAAAAAATTCATACGAACTATTAAATTCTTCTTATCAAGACGCAGGTTTTTCGATCAATAAATTATAGACTCTTTATTGGCTTTTTTTTTATTATTACTAATATTGCAGTCGAGCGCATTGTTAATATCTTTTAGTGCATTTTTTTCCCTGCTTTTATTGCAGGATATTAACAGCCTAAGCATTCAAATATAATTTGTTACCAATAGCCTGAGAAAAAAAAGGCCACTACTACGTGTAGAAGGCTTATTTGAAGGCAGAAATGGCCGCTCTCTGCCTGCCTTCCTTGTCGACCTGGGTGGCAAATGTTGTCCACCTGTCATCGAGCTAGTGCCGCCAACGATCGCGGGTTGCCCCGCGGCCACCAAAAGGAAGGAATCACAGCGGGACAACTATTGGCACAAAAATGGTCGATCTTGAACGTGAGGCTGTACGCTATTTCGGTATTTCACGAGATCAAATAAGATTTAAGGAATTTTTTTTTTTTTTTTTTTCTTTTTTACCACTCAAGGGAAATTGTTGTCTCTAAATCGTGAAGCATTTGTATACATAAACAGCTAAGGTTAATCCAAACCCAAAAGATTTGTCAGAGAACATGAAAAAAAGAAAAAAAAAAAGGAAAGATAAAAAGAATTGACTTTTTTTCTTATCGTCATTTCTCCACTTGTGATTTAATTTTATTTTCTGGATTTTTGATAACACTTCGTAAATTTTACACATCTAAAAGAAAATTGAAGTTAAAAAAATAAAATTTAACAATTCAACTTTTTTATAATTATAATTTAATTTATTTTTTCCTAAATTCTGTTACCTTTCTGAAGAATTAAAAGAGATACATTAAATTCTAATTCCTTTTCATGAATAAAACCGAAAATAAATTAGCAACGCCAAATTAACTTAAATAAAATATCTATAAAGAAATGTAAAACTGTAGCTTTCTGAAATGAAAATTCACAGTAAAACATAATTCAACAGTAAATTTAATTATCATAGACAGAACCGAAAGAAGGGTCTATGTATGAAAAACGTATCTGTATGCTTGTCTTTCATGAGAACAGGCTAATAGTTACAAGCTTTCAAATTAACATTATTATTTTTAAAATAATATATTTCTAATTACAATTTTTTAAAAATAATTTATTAATATTTTTAATTTCTTGAAAACTAGAGCCTTTTTTCAGAACGATTCGCTTGAAAATTAAAAATAAAGAATGATTTTAAATAGATATTCTTGTCGCAGTGATGACGGATTTAATAGTCATTTTTCTGTTTCTGCTTAAATTTTAATAACTATTTATTGAAGACTTATAATTTCTAAGGACAAGGTACTTAGTTTAAGAAAGAAATTACAAAGTAAAATACAATAAGAAAAACAGACTCGTTAAGGAATTCTTTACTAGTTTTATTACTTTCTTATTAATCTAAGAATATTGTTAGCTTTAAATGATTTTTTTTCATCATATTTTCACGACTTGTGTAACTTCCATTGTCTTTTTTCTTTTTATAACCATTTGAATGCATTACGAATTTCAGGCAATTCTGATTTATTTGCTTATTAATTTATTTATTTTTTAAATAAATATAGAAATAACAATAGTTGTTAAAATGTAAGGTTAGATAATTATAACAACAGTAAGAACAAGAATAAAAAAGCAGGACGTATAGATTTTAAATATTAGCGTGATGTTTGGTTGAATCAAACTGTTAAAACACAAACAGTGCGTCATCATGTTTTAACTTTAAAATGGAATAAAATATGTCCTTTAAATTAAAAAGCTCTCTAATCTACTTTATAACGGAATTAATCAACCTTTTCATGAAAGCATTTATTAAAAGCGTTATTAAAAGATACTACTTCTTGGTTTACATACATTTTTGAATGCAATATATTGTATATCTACTTTATAAATTAATTGCAATTAGCGATACAATTTAAATATTTATATTTTTGTCTGATTTTTGTTGGTACTGAAATTAATGAAGTTATCAAATTAATATATTATTATTTGAACCATTAACGTATTAGCAATAATTCATTATCATTCTGTATCTTTCTTATATTTATTTATTAATCTGTTTCTTTACTAATATTTCTGGATTAAGTCTTTTTATCGTAATAAGTAAAAATGAATTGTTATCGTAATAGGAAATAGTTGAAAGTAAACTTGGTAGAATTTAAAAATCATTCATTTTTCTGCATTTGTTAGCTTCGCAATAATTGCCAGTTGATTTAATTGTCCCGTCTTCTTTTCCTTCTTGACAGGTCCGAGGTCGCGGCGGATGAAGAAGAAGGACAAAAAGCCCGAGGAGAAGCGGCCACGAACCGCTTTCACGAACGAACAACTCGCCCGTCTTAAGAAGGAGTTCCAGGAAAACCGCTATTTGACGGAGAAGCGGCGGCAGGATCTCGCTCGGGAACTGAAACTAAACGAATCCCAGATCAAGATCTGGTTCCAGAACAAGCGTGCCAAGATCAAGAAGGCGAGCGGTCAGAGAAACGGACTGGCGCTGCAGCTGATGGCTCAGGGCCTGTACAATCACAGTACAATCGCAACAGCGCAGGAAGAACAGGCGGCCAAAGAAAAGAAAAAATGAAACACAAGGCCCCCAAGATAAGTGTCCCATTCTCTTACACTTTAAGAAAAACAAACAAAATAAACACGGCAGGGAAGACTTAGAACAAACAAGCTTGTATTCTTCACTTTAGAAATCATGAATGAAAATTAACTATCACCCCAATCCCCTCCCCGTACACAAGTTTCTGAGAGAAATCGAACACTAGAAGACACGTCTAACATATCTCTGCCGTTACGCCCAAGTGCTAAACACAAAGACAATGCTAAAAACATGACAATGCAAAGCGGAAAACATTCCAAGATGCCAGTGACATCTAGCGACGGCCGTTGGAGGACGCCATGTTTTCCTGTGACTTTTTCAGACTTTTCATGTCAGAGACGATAGCAGTTGGAATGATGTATCTTTTGTTTTGTTTTTTTCGAACATCATTCACACCCTCATTTTTTTTGCCAAAGTATTTTTGTTTCTGTTTCATTAATGTATCGTCCATTACCATTTGGGAGATAGGATGTGAGGGTTAAGTAGCCCCCTAACATCTATTCCCTTCTAGTCTTTTGGGTCAGCGACACTGTGGGTTGTACAATCAAGTATTTTTCCACCTATATATATATAAATCTGTACTTGTAGTTCAACGTTTTGTTATTTTTTATCTCATTATTCTATGTGTATATGTAAAGATCCGTAATATAAATGTTGCTGCCCATTATGTAAATTACATTAAAAGAAAAACCCACACTGTTTTATGTTTTATAAATGTAATCTCTTCCAAATTAATTCGCTTTTTAAAAAAAAATAATAATAATTTTTTTCTTAATTTTTTGTTTTTTTTTAGTTTTATTTTAAAAAAATGCATTTCTAATATATGAAAGTTCTCTCTTCTCTGTGGTTTTTAACTTATATAGATGTATAATTTCGTTGTAAATATATAGACTATGTATTTTTTAATATAATTGATGTTGGTTTCTTTTTCTTGGAATGATCTGCAAACTGTTTGTGTGAGAAAAAAAAAAAGAACCTTATTATTTACATGATAACGTTTTGTTTTTTTTTTTTTTTTTGTTTTTTTATAATTTAAGTCTTTTTTTTTTTGTACAGATATTCGTTTTTTTTCCTGGATAAAGTACAACCATTTTTACCCTCAATTGGGGTTCCAAACAGTTATGTTATTGTCAGTGGAAAATACTTAATCAAATGTTATATTAGAATACATTTACTGAATACACGATGCATTACATCGAGCATTGTTGCAATAAGCATTTTTTTTTTTCCCCAATCATCTTCGATTATTTACCAAAATAATGACAGTCTATTTTAAATTTCTTGAGACCGCTGTTATGTAACTAATAATTGTTTTGACGTATGCTTTCTTCCAGTTAGGTCAACCCAATAGTTAATAATGCTATTTAATCTAATGAAAAGAAAGCATAGGGCGTTGGTTAGCGATTAACGATTTTAAGAAATTTAAAAGAACGACTGTGAACACAGTTTTAGGCTGAAGATTAAAAAAAAAAAAAAGAAAATTACAATATTCTTAATTTTATATAATCTTCATTTTTATTGCTGGTTCGATTATATCGGCTAAATTTTAAGACATTCTGTATTATCTCCTCCAAATTACTGATTGGAATTATTTCTTATAAAAATTCCATTTGTAAACTGCAAAAAAATAAATGTAATTTTATTTAATCCATCCCTTCACTGATTATCTAATCAGCTATCCAAAATTGATTTTACTTAAATTACTATTAAATTACAGTTTTTGGCTTTTTTTTTTAATAATTCAGTCATTAAATAATGACTAAACAAATATTGGGATAATTGTTGGCCTTGTTTCGAATCAAGCAACTACATATATATTTTCTTTTTATTTTTGTATACATTGGCTTTGTAAGAATCTGTGCATCGTTTGTATTCTGTCTATTTGAAATTTAAATAATTCCTATTTTCCTTAAGTTAATCTATCACGTACAAACACATACAATGCCTATTGAAACAATATTGCAGATCCAAATTTTGATTTTGTAATTATTTTGGTGCTATTATCAAATAGATTGTAATTGAAATCTTTTTTATTAACTATTAAATCTTTGTTGAGTAATGCATGTTCACCTTTTATCTGTACTTATATGAATGAATTAAGTGACGATTTACAGTGGAAAAATTGTAAAGGTTTACTATAAAAGTTTGGCGCAGCTTAGCCGCAGTTGCTTTTGCGCCATAAAACACCAACCAACCAACCTACTATAAAAGTCGATGTGTTTAATAACAGCAACAAGAAAATAAAGCAATAGTTTTCTAACTATTTTAATTAAAAGCGGCAAATTTAAAATAATCACATGATAGCATCAGTAGCTAAAATTTTTCTATTTTCTAAGTAAAAATCATATCATCTACCGCTATCAAATATATCTACGCATATCAAAACAAAATTGTCCAAGCATTATTGGTGAGCTCAAAATTTCATGCAAAATTTTTTATATTCCACTGAATTTTCCTTTAATTTGTTTTTTATTAGAATTCATTCATCATTTCCTTAAATGACCGTTAATTTTCTAAACCAACATTTTTAAAAGCTCCTGATAATTATTTTCCGAAATAATTCTAAATAATAAAACAATTTTGTGCCTTCTCTTGTTTAAACAAAAAAAAAATTTAGAAATTATCTATAAAAACTAAGACATTTAGCGTATGGCTAAAATCATGTAAATTATTTGATATAAAAAAAATAATAACATTGTCTATTTAATTTGTGTGTTTGTAAGTGAATGTAAGTCTACTTGATAAAGTTCTCTTCATTAATCGAAATATCATAAGCTTAATGGATTTAATGTTTTTGTTTTATTGTTTTTTTTTGTTTTTTTGTAAATAATAGTTCCTTTAATTGCATTGTGAACTCTGCAAAATTCCTCAGCTAGGAAATCAACTATTTTATAAATTGATTGATTTTAATGAAATTGATGAATATTAAATAAATCTTTCAATATTTTTTTCGTGTACTTGTTTTGTCATTCCTCAAAAGAATATTACGCTACATCTTAATTTTCGAGATGAATTCTAAAAACAAGAAATCATCTTGGGTAGGATATAGCCCAATGGAATTATTAAAATTCACATAATATTTTTTTTCTTTTTATTTGATTTTAACCTTACATTCCCGCTAGAGGTTATTTACAAATTCCCTCTGACAGCAGGTTCTATATATAGAAAAACAGAAAAGACTTATATTAGTAATAAAAATATTTTTGTTTGTTTATGATTAATCATTTATATTATTCCGTGTAAATGAATAATAAGGTTTTAATGATTCCATAAGGCTGTCAGCCTATATTTAAATTTTAAATATGCTGCACAATATCACTTACAATAATATATGAATATTATAATTCCATCAAATACATTTAAAAATTAAGACATCAAAATACATTTAAAAATTAAGACATCAAAATACATTTTACCTAATATAATAATACATATAATAATGTAATAATACAAAATACATTCAACCTACAAGATTACTGGATTTATAATAATATTTTTTTAAAAAAGCGAAGCAGAAAACTAAGCCTTAATGTTATACGATATTATATATATAGTTAAAATACTCACATGGATCAATATTTTGCTTTATATAGCTTTTAATTTTGGAATTCACGTTTTATCATTTGAAAAATTGTAACTGCTGAATAACATGTTGAGTAAGATCATTTGAAGACAATCTCAAAGATTGGTTAGTAGGTTTTTGTTTTGTATAGTTATAATTAATTAACGATGCTGTTAAGCCACAAAGAATTGGTAAAAACCATTCGAGAACATTCAGGCTGCTGGTAACCTGCCGTAACGGTTCGATTTTCCTTTATTGAATTAAAACAAACATTTTCATTGAACGTAGACAGAGCATTGAACAAAATACTCTGTTTCAGGGGACGAACGTGGTCTATAATCCGAGATAAAAATAAAATATTAAATATTAATAAAAAAAATCATTTATAATCATGAAGCGACCCAAGTGCAATTCACCCCTCCCATTAAATATGCACCTGTCTCTTTCTACAGAAATGGTAATGAGTACGGTAAAGCAGGGTCAAACTCATCAGCTTGACTCGAACAAATCATCTAATTCGTATAAACATGAACTCTTAGTAACATACGCTTAGTATGAAAAAAGAAATATCTTTATTGTAATGCCTTAATTAAGAAAAACCTGAGGAAAAAATGTCCTTATTAAAAGCAATTCCACATATTTCCTGTACTAAAATATTCATTATTGTTACAAAAGACTATGTATATTAACAATACTATATATTGATATGATTTGCTAATAGGCATTATAAGCCTACGATATGTACGAAGACGATAACAAAGAAATAGGATGTGCAACATTATGACATTTATATCTCTGTATCAAATCTTATTAGTGCTTCAGAATTTGAGCTAAGGACTAAGGCAATCTGGTATGTACATATAACTTCAATAAAAATTAAGAAGTTTTGAGTCTCAGGTTAACATAAACATTACCTTACACTGAAATGCTATAAGAGAGACAATTCAAATGATCATTTTTCATCAAGAATTTTTTTTCAAAGATTAGAAAGTTTTCAAATCTTGTCTTTTTTGAAGAATTCAATAAAATTTATTTTTGTCAACTCTCAGTCACCATTATAATGCAAATACTTGCTTTGCATCTCCTATTAATATTATGTTCTATCTCCTGTTGTACCTGTATTACAATCTAAGATCAATATTACATTGTATGAAGGTGAGAATTAAAGTATTTATTTCTGGGACTCAAATCATTATTTCTGTTAAAATTCATCGAAAGTCCCTTAATTTGAATCATATTAATGACCAGTAATTTTCTAGTAAATTTTCCTTACGTTCAATTCAGTCTTAACAAGTTACAACACTAGCAGCAAGTCCATAATATTTAATATAGCAAAAAGAATATGCTCTATCGTCTTGTGAAAAATTGAAGTTTCAGATTCATCTAAGACTCTTCTTTTACATCTGAGGGAAGTGGATTTAATCTCAAGACTGAAGGCGAAGTTCGATAATATTATTCTCTTGACGACATTGAGAACACATTAGTTAAACCAAATTATTAATATTCTACATTGCTATTTTCATGTTTTACCTTAAAAATTCAACATTACAATCATTTTCGATTTCCTAAAATTTTTATATAATTTCTGCCACTTTTGTTTTCTTTGTTTTATTTTGTGTTATCTTGGGAAAAAGATAATAGCCAACATGCGCAGTAACCATCATCTACGTGTAATTTTTTTTTTTTTAATGTGACAGAAATTGTAGCAAGTTTTGTGTATAGTTGGAAAGAGTTCTGGAGCCCAGTTGTATGAAAAATCCAGAGTGGATTTAATCATATGATGGGATTCAAAGAAGTACAAGTGGAAAGATGTGATTTTTGAGAAACACATTCATCAAGTTTACAAATCCTTTACTCTTTATATAATGAAGAGTTGATAGGGAGTAGCACCACAAAAATTACTTATTTTCTTTTGTAAAGAAGGAAAAAAAATATTTACAATTTTTAAAAATGTCACCTACAGCCTTTTTCTAACTCTCCCATATAGTTTCTGTGAACAAAACAAAATCCTATTCGAACGAACATGGCTTATAGCTTTTGTTAGCATCACATTAACATACGAAGAAACGAAAAATGTCTTTCCAAATCTTCAGTTTGTTTTAATAATACCACGACATCAAAATCTCACTCAGTTACAATGCATAAGTTAAGCACTAAATCAAGAAAATCTTCAGTCCAAATTTTGTATACTTATAGTTATTTTTTGTTTGAAGAAAATCTTTGAAACAAGGATGTGTTGAGAAGACCAAATAATGTTTTGACTAAATTATTTTGTTTAGTACATTTTTTTGAAAGATTTCAACATAAATTTCTTTCACAGAACTGTTTTCAAAGATCCTACATTTGTAATATAAAATAGTACAATTTTTATTTTTATTTTCAATACATTAATTATTTATAAACTGAAAGAGATTATATTGTGAATATAATAAAAAGTTTAAATAAAAAAAAATTGCTTTATATTCAAAATAAAAAACAAACAAACAAACAAACCAACAGCTGTTGCAGGACTTCACTTGTAAATAATTTGGTCTCACCCATTGTTACCATACATTTTGTTTACAAAAAATTTAAAAATTTGAATGAAAATGGTGAACATTATTTTGCCTTGGATTTCCGATCCAGTCTGTTATCTTTCTTGTTTATTACATATTGTATTCAGTATAGATTTCAGATAAGGTTACTATCGATTTGCAGGTAACTTGGATTGCAAATGGTGAAAAAAACATCCTTTTTAAATGAACCTACTACTGTCAAACCATGCTATTTCGTTTTCCGTTCTGTCAGATTGTGGAAGAAACAAAGAACTGTAACATCTACTTTCCATCGGGGTTTTTTTTGAGATAAGATTCAAAGGAGGCTTTAAAATAACCATTCCTACGGTAATGCGTTCTGTCTTTACAAGATTCTGGTTAAAGACGTAGATACTTTATTTCCTGAATCGCCGAACACAAAGAAATAGCCTCTCTACCACGAGAAGAATTCAAAAAATTCAGCTCGTGTAGGTCTACCCTTCCCCCTAAGTCGTAGGAACCTCCTACGAGTCCTGTTCGCGGGCGAAGACAGGTGTGTTTACGTTTCCATGCGCTTAGCTGAGTATCTTATCTACGAATAACATGAATTATGACTTAGACATCGGCATCTTCCCTTGTAATTAGCGTTCTATTCATGGCTTTCATTTAAGAGCTGATACAACAAGCTGACATGAATCTCTTTACCACATGCCCAGGTTATCTCGCCTATTTTTTTCCTTTCTTTTTTTTTTTCCTTTCTTATGAATTATGAAGCGTTTGATTTGTTTAAAATAAACTTGAACATCCTTTCGAACCATCATGATGTGATCTGAAGTTTTGTAAATCAAATGCATTGATGTCCCGTAAGTGTGTAGGTGTTGTTTAGACTTATTTTATTTTATTTATTTATTATCTTTATTTTGTACTTTAGAATATCTTAAGTTTAAAGGCTTCAAGTAATTCCCCTTTTACTTTTATTTAAGAATTTAATTGAATAATGCACGCTATTTTTTTTTTTTCTTCTTTGATTCTAAGACATAAGCAATTTTCAAATAATTTTTTAATACGTAGCCCTTTACGATAAATTTTTAGTCTCTCAGAAGCCAAATTGATTAACTCCTCTTTGGTAAATTTCTGGATTTTAGTACTAGAGAGCACATGATTAGTGCTTAACTTTTCAAAGACTAAGTTGTAAGATGCTTTCATTGCTTCTTTTGTTTGATCGAAGTGATATTTTGATATAAACGTTATTAATCACATACTCTGTTTCTGAAATTTTATTAATTAATTTTTTATAAAAACAGTGAATTTGATCAATTTAGCTTTATGAGAAACTCAAATGTTAGATACTGTCACAACTTAACTCAGTCGTTAGACAACAGAAAAATATAAGTATATTTCTACATTAGAAATTTGTTGAATTGCTATCTACTACTGTTTTTCGTAAAAAGTTTTACTAGGCTTTTATTTTTACAAGGCTTATTTAAAAAAAAAAAAATCCTTAGGAACTAAGCTTGAATAGTATTTGAGTTGGCAATTTACAACAGAGATTATTTGACGACAAGGCTTAACAACATTAAGTACTGACTTCTGATTGTTGAAATATTACATAAATAAAAAATAATCTGCTTCAGTAAAATCTGAAATTAAAAGTAGACATACTGTAGGGATTATCAGATGTAGACTTCAGAATCCCTGTTCACAGAAGCGTTCTGAAAACAAAACCAAAGAACTGAACTGCCTGTAGACTTTTCGAGATTTTACTTTTTAGCAAATTACAGAAGTCTTGGATATTATTATGATATAAGTTATCATTAGTTTTGGAAATATACTGTTATGAAATTCCATACAACAACAACCGAAGTTTTTTCATCATTATTTAATTTAGTTCAAGTCCTTAATTTTTGACTTAATTTTATAACTAACGATAAATAGTAATCACTTAACTAGAATTAGTTAAAAGATAAAAGAAAAAAGTTAGTATAAAAAAGAAATAATGTATCGAAGAACAGATAATATTTTTTTTTATTTAAAAAAATATTTATCAGATATGTTGAATTTTCTTAAATTTAAAATTTCCCAATCCTTCTTTTAGCTTTTTAACTTTTTGTTTTAATTTCTGTCCCTCCAAAATCGTTTTTTGCTTTTGTCAGTTTTGTTTTAAAACTGCTCCTTAATAGAAATTTAAAATGCTACTAAGCTTCTTAACATCTGCCAAGAGTACAATAAACATTTCCTTCAGACCTCTGTATAATATAACCGTATTTTTGCTAACTTTGCACTAAGTTGTCTACCCACTCAGTTAAATTGTCACCTGAATTACCATAATCCATAAGGAAATTGAATAAATGCGAACGTTGAACCTTTTATTTTTCAGGACAACTGTCTATGTGAAGAAAGAAAGGACAGGAAACATAACTAAAAAAAAAATTTGAACAGCAAATTATAAATGCAAATTGGACTCAATGAAGGTAAAAGTTAAATTTCTTTTTATAGATCAAAGATTGACTTTGAAGTGACATTTAAGTGAAACTTTCAGAAATTTTTAATATTCCAATTTCTTTTTTAGCTTGATAAAATGTTGGTATTTATTGTGGTAAAAAATAAAAATACTCAGGAATACTGGTACAGCAGAAACTTAAAATAGGTTTATGGGTACTCATGAAGAATTAAGTAATAAGAACCAAATTTAAGTAACTTCAATGAAGTTAGAGAATAATGAATTTGTTAATTGTCTTTTAAATCTTATTTTAATATTTGAAATTTAAAAAAAATATATATATCATTTATTCAAATATTTACAATAAATTGTTTTTATTGAAGATCATTCTAAATTTAAGATACCGGTAATAATAAAAAAAAAAAACAATGAAATATTTTATTGAAATAAATACATTTTAACAGTTTAGGTAATATCGAATAATATTAAAAAATAATAAACATATTAATTAAAAAAAAACCCTCAATATTTATAAAGTCCTACTTACAGGAAATAGAAATTGATAGAAAGTTGTTATGATTTAAGAAAAAAACAAGATATGTTACCATTTAGCAAATACTTGGAAATTTGTGTTAAAAGCTTCCCTACTACCAAAAAAACAAAAAAATATAGTGTGAATTGTAAATGCGATGTTTATAAATGTCTTAATGCTTTGTAGAAAATTTTTATTGATAAATAGGATATTAGTTCAATAAATGCAAGAATTGTAATTTTTACTCTTTCTAAAAAACTTTTAGTTTCACATGAAACGGGCCTAACTATTACGTAACAATGATACAATCCTTGTAATTATGTTGTAACGGTAACTCGTATTGGCTGAAATAAATTGTAGGTTTGCTCTATCATCACCAAATCCCGTGATGTCGCAATTTCCCGAACACTGATATATAAAATCCTAGTAGTACTCTTTACATTTCTTTTATTAACCATGTTTTATTATGACATGCCAGTCGGTAATTGCTTAATGTAATAGAAAAAGAATCTTTTAGTTGTCTTTTGTATATGATAATCCGCCTAAACTATCAGAAAGAAAGCGTAAAAAAGATAGTTAGGAATTTATTGAAGATTTATTCTAAATTACCGATCAGTAGATGTCTAATACAAATAATGCAGTGATATAAAAATGAAATATCATTAAAATAGGGGTGAAAAATAATGTATATTATATATTGTTATTATTTTTATTATTATTATTTCTTAAAATGCTTTTCATTTGTATCTATATCATTTTTAATAGCTGTTTTGTAATACGTACTATAATACTCGTTAATTATCTTTCGAGTCTAATAAATCTAATAGATACTAATTTCTGTAATATTCGAAAGATAATTAACGAGTATTATAGTTCATACTATTATATAACGAGTTTTATAGTTCATACTATTATAGTGTATACTATTATAGTTTATACTATTAGAGAAATTCTGTTCGTCTTATAAATTTAGTAGTACACGAAGATTAGTATGGGGTTATCAAAGAGTTAACATATGTAGGTTTTTGATTACTATCTTTAAAACATTTGAAATTTTTGAAAAATCGCAAATTATCGCTTGAGTTAATATTAAACTATAGAACCCAAAATGAAAATAATTTAATTTTGTTGGCTTCTTTCTTATAGGCTAAGGCCTTGTTTTGAGATATCGTGGAAAATTATTTTAATTTATTTTTAAAAAGTTTAGTATAGGCAGTTATTTTATTTATAATATTTGAAAGCTTGAATAATTATAATCCGTTTCAGATTTCTGAGGTTCATTGTTAAGTGGCTAACAACGACATTTATGCATCTGTTAAATCACTTTTTTTTTCTGTTAAATCACTCTTAACAATGAATTTTAATTATTTCTAGTCTTTCTTTCGATGACTTAACAGAAAAGAAAGCAAACGTGAATCCAATTCACAGCCACCTAACAAAGATCCACAGACATCTGAGACAGACTAAGACATACGTGAATTTTTCTAGGATGATCAAACAAACATAATCATGCAAAAGAACTGAAAGGTTCTCTCAATTTTTTACTTATATTTTTCCTAGTATTTTTACTAATACCATTCGTCGAATCTTAGACTGTTTTAGAGAGAATACTAACTGATTGAACTGTCTTTTAAGTTTTTAACTACATCTACACAACGGACTGCATCAGTAAATTTATCTCTTCCATTTTCTTTATGTTTCAATAACCGACGTTAACATCAAGAATTCTTTTACCAGACTTCTTTGTTACTTTTTTTCCCCTTTCTGGTTTCTTCACAGCAGGGTGTTGGCATTTCCAACCTTTTTTTTTTTTCGATTTTGAGTTTCACACGTGTTTCCCTTTAATCTCCGAGCCACTGACAGAAGTGGATTGCAATTACTTGTAAACATCAGCACGTTGCGAGAAATCCAATCTAGTTGGCATGGGAACCAACGGAGATAATTAGAATAATTAGTTGTCACTCACCTACGACTGAGTCTCTGCATCCAGAGCGAAGGAGTCGAATAATTACTGCAGGGGAAATGAAAAAAACAGATCACGTGGTAAATAAAAAGGAAAAATCAGCTACATTTCATCGAGTTCTGGTGGCTACTCAATAACACCACTTTAATTAATCTGTCAAACTAAATTTGCTTCAAAAATTTGAATAAGAAATACCGTGAATAAAAAAACTAGTGTTGTTTCTTACAAAAGATGATCAGGTTTGATCCGATTAAAGTCATTGGTTTTATGTTGATCTGATGAGTTCAATATTTCGGTAATGGTAACTTTAAATAAACAATGAACTACTAAGTAATCAATCAAAACAGTTAGTGTCGTACTTCTTATATTAATCAGATTAAGTTTATTTTTGTAAATTAAAATAGAGAAAAGACAAAGAAAAAAGACTTTTTTTATATTTGCATTTAATTTTTATTGATAAGATGTTTGATTTCCTACAGTGAATTGTCTATTCTTGGACTATTGGGTCTTAGAGCAAAAAAAAAAAAAATCGTTACCATCAAAGAATTAAGAATTATTTCCTTAACGCTAACATATTACGACCATGAACAGGCGAATCTGGTAGCATCGCTATTTCATCATCCAACTAATAAGTTACTTTAACTTTTAATTTGTAAAAAATATATCTTCTTCTTGTGCCATCTCCAGGTAGGAGGTTGGCTGCCAGCAAATACCAAAGTTCCCGATCTCCACATTCATGGAAAATCTAAGCCAGTCCAATCTTTGAGGTCATCCATCCAGCAACGTCTTCTTCCTCTAGTTTTTTTTTTTTTCCCATTGATTTTTCCCTCGAGTGTTAATCTTGGTATCTCATATACAAAACTTCTTATATCTTTCTAACTTTTTAACTATCAGCTTCTATAAATCTATAAGTCTATAAACACCAAAACATCCTTATCACCAATATTTCATTCTTGTTATCCAAGAACTTTATTAATCATTATTTGGTGTTATATGTTATCGTGTTTTAACTTTTGATTATTTATGTAGAGTGTCACGTTCTTCTTTTGTTAATGATCTTGAATATGTGAGAAAAGAAGTTTCTTTTCTTTATTTTTTCTTTATGTATAGTGTTACACCTTTAACGGACACCCTGAATAGCGGACACCTCTAATTAGCGGATATTATTGCGGGTCCCAGTCCCTTAAAATAGGACATTCCATGTTATCCACTCCGAATACCGGACACTCTGAATAGCGGACAGTTATTTTACCTGTAATTTTTTTTTTTTCCGATTAACATTTCGACAAACACATTATGGTTGTATTTACATCGGTGTCCCATACATTGATACATTGTATCGATGTTCCATGATTCAATGCACGAATCTGAGGCCCTTTTTGTCACTGCAGTTGCTTTGTAAATATCAATCCCTCGTAAAGGTATTCTATAAACGTGTTGATTAAACTTAGTGCGAATTAAAATGGCGTCAAAAAGGAAGAGATTGGTACTGAAAGAAAAAATTGATGTTCTTGAAGTTGCTGAAAAAGAAAAGCTGAGTGTGCGTTGTCTTGCTGAACGTTTTAAAGTTGGAAAAACTCATATAAGTGAACTTTTAAAGGACAAACATGAGATTAGACAAAGATGTGGATGGTGAAATCAAACGAAAATTCGGAGAATTTGAAGTTTCGTAAAACTGAAACAAGTAAAATAGACGAAGTGGTGATAAAATGGTTCCGCTCTGCTCGTGCAAAGAACATTCCTATAAGCGGTGTTTTGCTTCAAGAAAAAGCCAGAGAAGTCGGTCAAACTTTAGGATTGGACACGTTTAAGGCATCAAATGGATGGCTAGAAATTAATTTTATCATTATTTTAAGTAAGACAAAAGAATTAGCACTTTAAAAAGGAATATAGTAAATAATTTTAAATTGTTCATATTCTCTCCTATCGCAGTAATAATTGTAGAAATTTAATTAGGATTGTATGTAATTTTTCATTACATGACATGCAATAAGTCAAGAAAATGAAAAAAGAAAAAAAAAGATAGTCCTCCCCAATAGCGAACACCTCCCAATAACGGACGAAACTTCGGGTCCCGTGACTGTCCGTTATTCGGAGGTAACACTGTATAAATTTTTATGGTTTATAAATACCTTGATAAAGTTCTTGGATAACAAGAATGAAATATTGGTGATAAGGATGTTTTGGTGTTTTTGTTTATAGAAGCTGATGGTATCTCATAGTTTTGAACCTCTAACGATATTTCCGGAGTAAGCTAGTTTTCGGCGGTATGTTCTTTTTGGAAGGTTTCTTCTATAATTTGCCAGTTGTAGCATTCTTGTGATCTTGCTTGTCCATTTGATTCTCACTGTTTTTCTGAGTGTCACATTTCAAACGCGTCTATCTTCTTCTCGGAAGCCCTTAAAAACATATATACTTCAATATATACTAAAAAGTTATATATAAGTTAGTATATATATACTAAAAGTTTAATGATTTTTAAAGATATCTCGCTAAACCCAAGCTTTAAGAAAATCTGTCCACTTGCTCGGAAGTTATAAGGGACATAAACTCCCCTACAAGGGCACTCACACACAGAAACAACGATTTAGTAAAATAAGTTAACATAAGCTTTAGGTTTCAATTATGAGGTTTTGTTAATGCGAGATTTGCAGCAATTTGTGATGAAGTCAAAGGACATAACTATATTTAATCAACAGGTAACGTTATCACGAATGAATAAGATGTTCCTTAACAATCTTAGAAGATTATTCGATATTCGGTTACTTTTTTCTAACTTATTTTTCCTTTTCCAATTCTTTTTGTTTTTCATCAATTTTCAGTCGAACTTCAAATGTAAGACATTGTTTGTCACCCATTTCCTCTATCCATTAAAACCTCTTCGATTTCAACTTTGTTTTAGCAGTACTTCATCTCATCTGTTAATCATACATTCATCACGCTATTCTGGTGTTTCAGTAACTTGGAAGGTGTTATTAGTTCTAAAACATTCTGATGAAACGATCTTCGCCGAAATGGCAAAGACCAAATCATTTTTCTTTTTACCAACGAGAATAAAAGTTTGTTGTTGGAAGTAAATTACAGAAACAGAAAATTACTTAATATAAAGAGGACTTTGTAAAGAGGACTTTGGATTTTCTCAATTTTGAACATGCTCGTTAAATACCAATTATGTTGTAGAAACGAACAATTGAGGGTAGCCTTGAAAATTATTACAATTATTACCGAAGTACAAAGGAACTGAAAATTTCATCGTTAATCAAAACTTGCACCTATATTTCTTCTCAGGATTTGCAGAATTGAGTCACTATCCTCCTACACGAAGTAAATTGAGCTGTGATAATGAAGGATTACAAACTGTTCCTTAGGCTGACAACACTACTAAAAGATTAACACAAGATGTATTATTTAAAGAAGCTGGACATAGTAGAAAGAAGAAAGTACTTTGTTCTGGTCGCACTAAAGAAAATGATGTTGACGACCAAGAAGAAATGGAAGAGAAAAAACAAGGTTAATTATGAATGATTCGAGAAACTTGGCTAAGCTTGAATCGGAACTTTATTAAGAAAGACAATGAACGGAAGATTGCGAAGAAAATTTTATCTAAGATCAAAAATGTTTTATTAATGACGAGGCTACATGATTATGATGAATTTGGAACATACATCTCCATTATTTTGTTCCATCTTCGTGAATGTTGGCCTTCAAGATCTGTTTTGTACAAATGTCCAATTTCTGAATAACTCTAGCTTTCTTTACTCGCTATGTAGGCAGAGAGTTGGTTATGAAGTAAGCACTTAATCTTAATTTCGTACCAAAATATGAAAACGAAAAAAGAGAGAGAGAAAGAAAAAGTGAAGGATCTACTAAGAGTTACTAAGAAGATACAAACAATGATTCTTTGCTGTAAATATTCATATCTTTAAGTTTAAAAAAAAATAAATTCAACACAAAGACTTAATTGAAATATTACATACATTAAAAAAACAGAAGTTTCGGCATGAGATACCTTCATTGATAAAGGCACCTCAATTAATACTGCCGAAATGCCGATGTTTTTTAATGTCAATTTGTCTCTGTATTTATTACGTCTCTTACTTTTTTCAAATTTTAAAAAAGTTATGCCTTGCATTTTCAGAGTTGATCCACAAGGATCAAGGCCTGAATTCGGAGTAGGATGTAACTGTTTCTTGGTCTTTCTTTCTCCATTCGAATGATGTCATCTTTGTATCATCTTCTCCAATTTTCCTTAACTTCCAGTTACCTTTCTGGCTATCGAAGACTTTACAGAAAATGTATGGCAAACTTCCGTAGTGTCTTGGGAAGCAGTAAGTTACAACTTTTGACTTGGAGATTGAAGAAACCAACAGTTTTTACTTTTACAGAACTGAAAAAAATTTTGTTAAATAATTTGAACTTGATATTCTAATTACTGCATAACCAAAATCTGAATTATTTTAAAAATTTCACGTAAAATTGTCACTCGATTTTTGAACTGCGATTTAATTCTGAAGTTTATTATTACAATTTCTCAAATACTTTTTGCTTTATTAAATCTAAATTAAATTAAATCTAATCAATTTAAGAGTGCCTTTCAGTGAAAGGACAAGGGATGAATATTGTGGATTTCACAGGATTATTTTTTATTTGATTGTTTTTTTATCTCGGCGGCCCATACCCGGGAATGCTTTTACCTTAGCTTTCGCGCAAACTGAGCCAAACATCAAGGGTAAATTCTGCTGATGATTCCTAATAAGGATGAAACAGCTGTTCATTATTGCTGTTGATGTTGGCTCAGTGTGCGAAGGCATATTTACTATCCAGTTGTGATTTTTTTCTGTATTTATGAATTATTAAGGACGTTAATTTTTGCTTTTCATTGAAAAATTAAGAATTTGGAAAAAAAAAAAGCTGTAAATTAAATTTGCCTTACCAAATTTTTATTGTAAATGATTGATTTTGGATGACGTACCTCAGAGGCTGATTCCACTCTTAACATATTCACCGTGAAACAAACAATGATAAGACAGTAAAAGAATTAGCAAGATCCTACCTAGATGCCATTGTGAAATATTGTTTTGAACTTAAATATTGAATTACTCTACGATGGCAATAATCTTTAATTCTTCAGTAGAGCTCATCAAATCCATCATTCTGTGTGTTTCCCTTACCGGTACTTAATAACGTTTCACTCGACAGATCTTCTTAAAACCTGGCATGCATATTTAAGAACAATCTAGCTTTTGTATTTGAAAGTTTCATGTGGGTCCTTGCCGAGAAATCAGCGCATGAAGTTGACAAAAATTCACATTACGAACAAAATATGATATATAACAATGGCTACTACTTTTTAGCTAATCCACTATTTTGTGCGCGTTCTGAAATAAATGATTAAAATTAATCAGATTTAATTGTTTGTTTGTTTTTAGCCTTCTGATTAAGTAATTCCCGTTTTGCTGTCCGTCTGTGGACAGGAATCATTAGCAACAATCACAACAATTACAACGATCACAACAATCGCAACAATTGCGTCTTTTGCATGCGCAACAATCACATTTATAATACAGCTCTACAACAATCAGAACAATCACAATAATCGCAACAATTGCGCCTTTTGCATGCGCAACAATCACATTTATAATACAGCTCTACAACAATCAGAACAATCACAATAATAGCAACAATTGCACCTTTTGCATTCGCAACAATCACATTTATAATAATAAGGTAATTAAAGCAATATCAATTAAATTTTCTTATACCTATCAGAAGACGTTGCGAAGCATTGTGATTGGTTTACTAATCGCTATCCCTACCTTGTTTTGTCAGAAAAAGGGAAACTTCTCCTGTTTCGTTCAGCAGATATAATTTAAAAGTAAATGTAAATTTCTCATTTTTACTAATTTCACAACATTAAAAAAAAAAAAAAAAAAAAAAAAAATGAGAACTTTATAAGGAAAATAGACGTTATGTTCTTTCAAGAATGAAAATTGAGTTCCAAGTGAAATTAGTTGTTATTATTTAAAGGACGACATGCAGCTCACCAATTCCTGATGTTGAGTCTGATATATGAACTCAGGGCTGTCAGCATTCGTGATAGGGAGAATAGTGCGGCCGCCTATTAGGCAAATAACGCAGGGCGTGCCTGTCAGGCCCAACCTGACATTTTATTTTTTGGTTATGATTACTTCAAGAGCTTTGCCTTCAGCCTAAACGTAAGGAGAGAAAAAAAGAAAAAAAAATGGCAGATGTTTCAAACCAATTTAAGCCTATAAACCTGTGACAGAATTGCTTTGGGCTGGTTTAAACTAAACGTTGTTCTGTAATGTATAAACAGATTACGATATTGTAGTTAATCTTGAGGTTCTATCTTCATCCGAAGTAATTTTATTAAAAAAAAAGAATGAACTATCGGAGAAATGAGATTTTCGTTGATGTAATGATTTATTAAAATTCTAATTCTCTTCATCTTGGGTACATTCCGAAATACATCCTGAAATTATTGTTTAATTGCATTTCTTTTTTATATAATAAATATTTCATTTTGTTTATTTCAATTGCTGCTTCCATAATTTTTAATAATGTTATTGTTAATTTAATTGACTTTTAAGATGATCGCCTTCAAATTAAAAAAAAATAAATAAATACGTAGATAAGTTAAAATCTTTTGATCATCCGAACATTTATAAAGAATTAAATTATACTTGCTGTTAAAAGAAATAAAAACATAACTTTTTTGTATGTATTCAGCATGTGAACCATTAAACGAAGTATCAAAAATTGTAAAAAAATCTTATAAATTGTATAAAAAAAAAGGAGGCCTCAAAGAAATTAAAGCCCATTTTATAACTTTTTTTTTTTTTTAACTTTTTCTCAGTTTAAATTTTATTATTTTTAAAGATCTTGCAAAAGCCTTTACAATTGTGTCCTGTAAAAAGGCAGCTACATCAATACATAATCTATCTAATTCTAGCATATGATTTCAATATTTAAAAGTTGCTATTAATAGGAAATTATATAGAAAATCCTTTATTTAAATAAAATACTTCACATAAACTCAGTTTTGTTTTTATTTTAATTTTTTTTTTTTACCCAAGCCTTTAATATATTTCTAATATCACAAACCAACTTGCTTGTATGTGAGTTAAAAGGTTCCATGGTTATTCGAGAATCATCGTGAAAAAACTGTAACAACTAATAAAGGAGTAGTTTTCGTTTACTTTCTGACGTGGGAATAAAAGGTTAAGTTTATTTTTACTGATTTTAACAAATTAACTTTTGTTTTTAATGTTTTAACTTAATTGCATGTTTTGTACTTTTGGGTCCTCATTTGACAATTCACTTTTTTAATTTAACTTTACAACTAGAAATAGAATCTTCATCCGAAAGCTGCTATTGTGCTTCTTGGGTTCTATTTTGACGAGATTGGTATTAGATTGATACGTGAAACTTACCACTTATTTAGAAAATTAGATCTAAAAAAAGCGAAAGAAATTCAAGCCAGTGTCGCTGTAATCTCGTATCCTCTTTATTCGGCGGATCTTATGCAGTTGATGCTGCGGAGGTGTAAATTTACTCTTTTTGGCGACCCGCGTGGTATTGCTGGCTCGTCTTCGATCCAAGGGTAATGAAGTGGCACGGCAGTTAAATTAAGGCCTAGATTAATTTACCTTCTTCCCGTTAGACTCCCTCTAGTGACAGTGGCTCGAATCAAATATCTCGGAGGAATCCGAAATTCGACGCTCATGGGATCTCCGGAAAAATGAGGTGTAATTTCGGGGATGTGAATTGTAGTTGGCATCTAGCGAACACAACAAGAAGGTGTCTGGTTGAACCTTTCATTAACTCACGGATTTGAGTGGCGACATGGCGCTCTTTAACAAACCGCGCTTTTTGGAATTGCTCCGCTTTTCCTTGACGCCTATGGAGAGCAGTGAAAGGGGAAGAATAATAATAAAAAAAAGGGTTTTCAAATGGACGTTAGAAGCCATTCAGAAGGAATTGTTAATAGCTTCAGGCAGCACTGCAACACTCGTTTCAATTCTTACGTGGAAGCTCTTAGCACTTCTCCGCGTGAACTTTATTCAGCATTTTCAATTACTTTACCATACAGACATATTGAATGAATTTAGTATTACAAAGCCAACAATGTACATCAGTAGAATTTAATTTCATTTCCTCAACTAACATCAAGGTAAATGGTTCAGTTTTCTTTTGAAAGCAGTCATACAAGACCTCAAAATCTCTTACAATAGACTACATTGAAGTGTAAAGTTCTACCACGAATATATCACAAAACAATACATCATCGTATTGTTTGTGATATATTATTGTTTCTCTTGTTTGTAGTTTTGAAATCCTACCAATGATCTCAATGTAACTAATTTTTTGTGAATTTCTTTTAAACTAGGCATCCCTATTAATGTACCGGTATATAAGATTACTAAATATTCAAATAGCGGAACATTTCAGAATACATCTTGAATCTCTGCTTTTCTGATACTTCATTTTTTAAGTTCAGAAATAATTATATTGAATTTGCTTATTTGTCATTGAAAAAAATTATTTCCATTTTAAATTCATATTTTATTTTATTTCCATTAAAGAAATATTCGCTATGCATAGTAATTACTTTATATTTGTATTAATTAAATTTTTGTAATCTCTCTCTTAATAACTGCTGTGCAAAGATGAAATCACTGTAAATTATAACATTAAACTATCCCGATGTAGGCCTACTTTTTATAGTATTTTTACACAGGAATTTTGCAGGTATATGTAGTGTATTATTCTGTTCCATCTTTTTTCTTTGTAAGGATAAAGCCTGCAATTCTAAATACATCTAAATTTGTGTTCCTTGCCTAAAGTTTATCTCACGTAATATCACATTTGAATTCCAAAGTTCTCTATGTACGTTGCCGCTTTGGTCCCCTAACTTTCCCTGAGAAGTTTCCCCCTTCTTGATGGATGAAAATAAGTTGGAAAGTTTTGATCGGCGACGAAGGACTGTAATCAGAGGATGAAGGCATAATTTCATCGCAAAGTATTGCAAGGCTTATGAAGTTCTTCCACCTGCCGATGCCTGGGAATCTTCAGTACATTTTGGCTCCTCCCCAGCTGCAAGTCGATTGGGGGAAGCCGTGTTTTGGAGGAAGGGAAGTTCCATAATGAAGTAATTGCCATCCGCTCCCACTGAACTTGGCTTCCTCGGTGGGGGAGGGCGGCCGGCCCGGGCTGTCGGTCCAGGTGAAATGATGGCAGACGCTGCCACCACGTTATGACAAGATTGATACGCCGAGCGGAGCTCTCTCACGGGTGGTCCAGCGCCTGAGGGGTGCAGGCGGCCCATTTCAAGCCTCGTGCTTTGTAATTTCGAATTAAAGATGTCTTCCCCGACTCGCAAGGGAGGAGGGCGGCGGTGAGGAGGCTTTCACCAACCCTCCGCACCACGGCCAATTATGTGATTACGGCTGACTCCTAAATAACGCGGGAAACGAGCAATAACACCCCGGGTCTCGGTAGGCTCTTATATGGCGGGAGCTCTTTCTATAATCTTCTTCTACTTATCTCGCTCAGGACGAAAATACCCGCAAAAAAAATGGATTATAAAGATTTTTTTTTTAAATTTATATTTTTGAAAGAATGAAAAATACTATGTTTAAATGTATTTTTTTGGCAAAACTTACTCTCATCACATCATTCACAGCTTAAATGTAAAGAATAAAATACAAATATTTTATTCAGTTTATTAATGATTTTTCTTTTTTTTAAATTTTGTTAAAAATTCAGTTTTATATTTGTAGAAATACGCTTCACATTGAAACTTAGATGCGATATTATGAAGAACAATATTGTAATAGAATTAATAATATTTAAATTTATAAAATTTCAAAAGCTTTAAATATAATTTATGTATTTAAATCTTTTTACTTCAAAATCAAATCGTAATATAAACAAATGAATAATGAATTTAATTTTTTTTTTGATTGTTAGTGATTTATTTTTCTTGTGATCAGATTCACCAACAATTCATTTGAACAGAATCAAGAATTCATAATCTTTGCCCTTAGTATAAAAATGAAATTGTAGGGAGGGGTGACGAAAACACCGTGAAAATCCATACACAAGCATTCACTGATCTTATCTTACAATGCTGAGTATTTCGTCCAGATATGATGGGTACCGGTATAAAACACTCTACCCATACGAAGCAGAATATTTTCATATCCAAAAGAAAAGAAGGTGAAAAAAATTGAAAAGCAGTATAGTTTTTTTTTTTTTTTTTGAATCTTAAAGAAAATTGTTATCTGTAAATCCCAAAATTATTAGCATGTAGCTTGTATGAAATGGAGACTTAAAATAACAATAATAACAATAATGAAATTCCACAAACTAAAGCAATAATCTTTCTTGTAAACAACTTTCATATATCCTTAGTTTTTCTGAAAGTTTTTCATGGAGTAAAAGGTCTATGGAACGTTTTCAAATAGGCTATTATGATAAGACTATGATTTCAGTCTACTAACTTGTAATCCACTTTTAAGGCTCTCAAAATCAATAAGAATCACCAGAAGCTTATACGTAACAAAATTGCAACATTCCAAGATAATTAATTGTTGATCGCAAATAGAATACTGTTGGCAAGAACTGTTTATTGTCTATTGCCTATAGATAAAGAAAGCTGGAAGACTGGTCTTGTTAATTTTTGTTTATTTTCATTTTAAAGATAATAATAAAGATTGTGTAGTAGTGAATGAATTAATTTAACCACTTAATAACGTGTAATAATGTTTTCTTTTGAGTTGAGGAGGTGAGTGTAAGTGTAATAATGATCTATGTGACTTGAATTAGCCGAATATTGTGAAGATTCTGACTACTGTTTTTGACGATAAGTTATTCAAATCCTGTGAAACTGAAAGTCATAAGTAGAATAAGCACTAGTCAAGAGTAGTAATCAAATTTCCCTTTTAATAAAAAGACGTTTCTTATTTCTTGGAACAAAGAATTTACTAAAGAAAATAACACATGTACGTATTGCTGTAGGCTAAATAAAACTATCTAAGCAAAGCGTAAGTAGCAAAGTAACATGTAAGATGTTTGGTTACAGCACTTAAATACAGTATACTCTCGATATCTCGAAATCGAAGGGACGTTAAAAAAAAATTCGAGATAGCGAGTTTTCGAGATAACAAGGTCATAACCAAAACATACAATTTCACGTAAAAACACAAGATACGCAACAATATTCTAAAAATTTGAGTCTTGATAGACGAGAATAAGTATAAATATGTAATGTTAGTTGACAATAAGTCTAAATACAGCAATGATAATTTTAATTTTTAAAAGTAGTCGAAAATAATTACAGTAAATTGAAAAGAATTAGTAAAATACAATGAACTTACATTGCTAGAATTTCTTAAAAGATATCTCTATTTCTTTCGACACAACTGAGCGGCGATTTTTCCGGAAAAATTCATTTTTTACTTCGAAAAATATTCGACATAACAAGGTTTTGAGTGAAAACTCTTCGACATAAGAATTAAAATTAACATTAGATGAATATGTAATATCAAGGGGAAAAATAATTTTTCGATATATCAAGGTTTTCGAGATATCGAAGTTCGAGATATCGAGAGTATACTGTATTATTTATCATTAATTATGGAATATTACATATCAATCTCGAGGCCTGAATTTATATAGTAAGTTAACAAGAGATACATTACTGTCGTTTTGTTTATGTGACCATTAAGTTTACTAAACTATTTCTTCAAACTGAAGTCACTACTGATTTTTTATTTACAACATTAAGTTTTTAAGATATACGGGAATTGGAAGCAAAATTTATGGTCTATTTGAATTACAAGTTAGTATTCCTAAATTCAACTGTGACACAAAGTAATTGAATAATCGCATATCTAACATTTCCAACTACAGTTCCACCTAGGTTCCTTATCTATGTATTCAACGTCTATAGAAGTCAATAAAGATCACTCTTAATAGTGTAAATTTATAGTTTTAAGAAATCTGGTTTGCTAGGATAAATAATAATTACTTATTGCCATAATCACAGATTGCTTACTTCAATGGAGGCAGCATTCCCAAGCCCCGTAAGGGAAGGTTTTTGCTTGAGGTTGAATTCATAATGTTTTAAATGTGAGATCAAACATAATATGCAACTGGAAGCTTTTATTCCATTGTAACATAAACACTGCAACGCTCCTGTAAACAAACTTGTCAACATAACGGTCTCGAGTTAGGAAAGTACTGAATTTATATAGTAGTTATTCAAGAGATACATTAATATTGTTTTATTTATACGATCATTAGCTTTACTCGAATTTTTCTTAAAACTGCAGTCATTATTGGTTTCTCATTTATAATATTAAATTTTAAAGATAATACGGAATTTGGGTCCACAATATAAGATTCATAATTTTTAAATAGGCTTTATTTATTTATTTACTTATTTATTTATTTTTGACTTTGAAGTAATTAAAATCTTATTTCTGTTGGACGAAATTACAGATCTTTTGCATATGAGTGAAAAAACAAGCCAAATTAAGTTAATATTTTATGAAATATTTATAACTGCTTTACTTGAAACAGTACATTTCTTTAACTTTTTCAATTTTTATATATTTGGTTATAATGCATTTACGTTTCATGTAATTGTATTTAGAAATGGAAACTTACATTAAATTATCATTTTCTATATCTTCCGCGTAACAGGCATTTACCACCGTAGTTCAGATAAATTGTGTAAGTTTCCATGGTTTTTGTCATTTATTTTAATAATTAAATAAATTAATTAAGTAATTTATTATTATTAGAAATAAAAGGTCAAAGAAAAGTAATTCTGTAGTCAATTATAATACTTTTTAGTCAGTTATAATAGTTATGTATTTTGTAAGTTTAAATTTAAACTTTACGAGTTCCCTTTGACTGATTAATGTCTTGTTTATATATAATAAATAAGACTACATATTTTCTTGCATGATTGCCTCCACGTGCTGATTATACCTATTTTAATTCATCCAAAGGTAACATGCTTAGAGATGCTTCTAACAATTTCTTTCACCCAAGTACCAGAGTTACTGTGGAAATAACAATATAGCGTAAGACGTGTGATTGGGTTGTTCGCCGGAATTCCTGAAGACAAAGAAGTCATTAGAAGCTGTCTAACCCCCGGAATTGCAGTGTGTGACAAGAGCTTGTTACAGAAGCAGAGGAGAGAGCATGCGCACAATGAGATCCGAGAATAAGTGCGTCATTTGTTAGCGGTGGTTGCTTCCAGGCAGTGATGGATACCATTGTCAGGATTCAACAAAGTAGTGAAAAATGCAGTAGAAAGATTATCATTTCCTCGTCTCTCTTTATCTATCTTCCACTGAATTAACGGGATTTTTTTTTTCCAAGAAAAGAAAAAAAAAAAAAAAAAGTCTAATTTATTTAGCTGCTATAATAAAAACATCCGAAGAAGTAATAATTAAGATAGAAAATGGAGATGCTGGAACTAAAATTTAGTACAACTTATTGATATTTAATCCAAAAAATTTATTTTAAATCAACCTTACGTTAATGATTGAAAATAGAAATAATAACTGTTTAAATAATAACCTTTATTGAAAAAAATACATAACAAAATTATATTTATATTTAGACTCACTAATTATGTAATTGTAGGAAATGCTCTCCAGGATTACGAGACCTAAAAACTAAGCCATCAAACAATTGTTTCATTAAGTCTCAAGTTTGACTTGTTTCTTCCCGTCAGTTTGCTTATTTCGTGAAGCGAAGCAGAGTAACGTCTCCCGATATTAAACGCTGAGATATGCATTGTTAGCAAGCTGTAAAGCAAATATGTAAATGTATCATGGGGAAGCAGACACCACAAACTGTATAAGGATTTATTTATATTAGATTAACATCTAGATTTAAATATGAAAATCGAGAAAATTAGTAATTAGTCAAATAGTCGAAATTTCATTAGATGAGGCTAAAGTCATATTTAAGGAAAAAAAAAAAAAGAGATATATTTATCTCCGTCTTTTGATCAATTATAAAAGTGTTTCATGATTTATTGCTTGAATACTTCCGAAATCTCCCGTAATTTCGAAGAGAAATCATTGCTGTGTAATTCCTCATTGTCTCGTAGATTAATTCTTTTACATTATAAGGATATTTAATTTGTTCTATAGAGATCTCCAGGATTTTTTCCTGGAATTGTAAGGCAGAATACAATGGTACTGCTAAAAAAAATTTAAAAAAATAAAAACCAAACAAAACTGTTCACTTATGCATTATCACATAATATAATAACAAAAAGAAATTTCCATTTTTTTTTTTTGAGTTTCTAAGTTTTTTTTTTTGAAAAAAAAAATATTTTGAATTTTGTTTTAAATTTTTGGACAGGCAATCGGGGTCAGGCAATTTCCCCTCCACTTGCCCTTTTAAGGATTTAACTATAATTGGAAGGGGCCTCTGAGGTTTGATCTGTAAACTTGACTTCACCATAACTTATTATCTCTTCAATAATTTCTATATTTTTTTTCGAGACATTTTTCAGCTTTATTAATTGTAATAAGGTCATTCATTCATTTATTAATTGTAATAAGGTCATTCATTCATTTATTAATTATAAAGGTCAGATTCTGGAATTTCCTTACAATTCATTCACAGTATTTTCATACGGTTGATTCACATTGTTTTCATTTTCAAATTATACTTGATGCTTAATAGAGTGTATTACAGTAGAAAACTGCATTTAGAAATTACATATTTAAAGGAGAAGGATAGAAATTCCGAAATAAGTTTTTTTCTTTTAATTTACACAATTGCCTTACCTTTGAAATGTAGCAAATGTCAATTTACACTTGTAGGCCCGGTAGCCTAGTGGGTAAGGAAGCTTGGCTGCGGGTTGGAGGTGGCGGGTTCGATCACGCTCCATTCTCCTCCAAACGGGTATACCCAGCCCTCTGTTGAATGAGTACTGGGTTTCCCGGGGATTAAAGGCAGGCGGGCGTCGGCCTGACCACCCAACATCAACTTAGTCCCGTTGGTCATGGAACGCCGGGATCCTTACCTCCCGCGGGACCCCAAGGGCCACATAGGCCAGTAGTGGGATTCTGTAACAATTTACATTTATTAGCAAGTTTGAAAAGCGCAGTCCAGTCGTGAGTTTAAAAAGAAAATTCAGAATACAAAATTCAGACTAAAAAAAATAAATTTATTCAAATTTTCTTTACTCTGAATTTTGTAAGATAGAATTAGTTTTTGTAAAGCAGCCATATATCTATTGTCCTCCAAATGAAAGTTGGCCGGCGGAAATTTGAACTGCGCAGCCCTTCCGGTAGCTGATCAATTATGTTTTCCTGTCACAATGGACGACGGCGTCTGTTTTCACTGAGAAAGACATGTTGATAACGCCAAATTAAAACTTCTCTCGACTATTTAGCGTTATTTCAATGCCAGTTGCTAACAATAAGTATTTCTATAAATCAATAAATATATATTATTTATAAATACAATGCTCTTTTGCAAAGTAACAAGCGATTACCGTAATGGCGGCGTCCTGTCATAAAATCAGACGGAAGTGCCTGACCAGACTAATCGATCATACATGCGCAGATCTCACAAAAACAGGGCGGCCATCTCTCATTTGGAGGACAATATAAGTTATTTCCGTACCTTTGTCTAACGTTGCAATAGACAACATAGAATAAATCAGAAAAAGTTTCGTACATTTTCGT
>JAFIDM010003189.1:44436806-44453894 GCA_023159025.1 Thereuonema tuberculata | reverse complement strand
TGTAGACTCTACACAGGGAAATATTATTTATTTACTGTAAACTATTTGCTATAATTAAAAAAAAAAAATGGGGGAAGGGAAGAAGAAAAAGAAGGAAAAAATATACAACCATGAAGTTAGATAAGGGTAATAACTTTAGTGTCTTCATAATTGAGAAGGCTTCAAGTTTTGTGAGGCCTCTTTTTGGCAAAGCACTGTTGTATACCTCTTTGCATTATCATTTTTCATGTCAGGGAGGGGCTGTTTTCATTATAGGATGCCATAGGTGTAATCCCGCCTGCATGACAGCCAACAGCCGCGACTAATTTTCTCGCGCCACCCGCGTTTCGAGGCCTCATTCTAATTAATTCGCGACAGGCAACCCACGTGATTTACTGCGAAGCCCATCGTCGAAATGTGCGCACAACCGACCCAACGATTCAATTGTCCTTGGAGGCGGCCATCTTGGAACTTCATTACAAGAGTAGTAATTGTTTAGTTATTTCAATTACTGTAGCTCTTTTTTTGATAGACTAATGTGTTTATTTGCTTTTCTTTCGAATTTGGTAACTTATTTAACGTAGACCTACTGTTAGATTTAGTTTTTATTTAGTAGGTCTATATTTATATTGAAAGCATAATTCCCAAAGATGTTTTAACATTACTATAGATTTGATCAATCATAGAATAAAATAATGTTAGACGTAGAGGAATTTTTAGTTAGAATAAGTCTAACTATTTGTCCCTCAAGTAGTTAGCTCAATAAGATACAAATATTCTTGGAAGAAAAAAAATATATAAAAATTAGTCGTAAAAAACATCCTAGACCTAAGTTCTTGTTTCATTTTGCCCTTAAACTTCGATAACTCATCAACTACTTTTCTTAAAAATATAGATTTAGTACTAAATAACATAGATTATCTTAAACTACTTCCATTTTGTTTATCAATTAGGATCATAGACTGAAATATTGGTGTCATAGTAAGTGTAACGTAAGTAAACACTGATCTTCACAATTTCTTTATTATATGAAGATGCTCTTAAGGTAACAAGAACAATAAAAGTGTGTATGTATGTATATATCTTTCTACGACCCTTGTTCGATTCTATATGAAATTCTTGTAAATTAGAAAAATAGGACTTATAAGTTTTCTTAATCATTAATCACTGAAAATAGATAGAGGTCCTCAAGAATTCAAAAACTTATCTAACTCAAAACTTTTTAATATTCTTTTTTAAAACTCTTGAAATCAAATCCTTACCAGAGGATCTCTGATGGGATTAAACTGACTACAATAGAACCTTGATTATCTGGTCTCCACTAACTGAGGTCCCCATCAATCGAGCCCTTAGTTCTCCTGATCGTATATTTTTGTTCATGAGCTCTGTACATTAGATATCTACCTAGGTAATCCTTCAGCAGCTTCTAATAGATCATAGAGGCACCAAAGGTATAATTTCAGAGGCTCCGATGCTTCAATGACCAATCGGTTTAGAACGGATGGTCAGTCCAACGATCCTTAACCGGTAATCATCCGAAAAAAAATCGGTATCCATTTTACAAAATGCTGGGTAAACCTAATCTATATGTTAAGAGGCTAGAAAATGCTAAATGGAAAGATTAATCAGTGGAAAGTCATCTCTTCTTATTGCTTCTGCTATTGGTGTAAGCATTCGGCAAATGTGTTCGTTCTCTTCACTTGCGGTTGTAGACTACTGTAGGATTACTGACAGTATTGTACGATTTAGTTAAAGAAACATAGAGTCGAAGTTAATTTTTTTCGTAATCAATTACATACTGAAACATTCTCTTAAATCATTAGAATTCAGTAGAATCCGAGATAGTAAGTTACCTGTCCCAAATAGCATAAGTTACATGTCCCAAATAGCGTAAGTTACCTGTCCCAAATAGCGTAAGTTACCTGTCCCAAATAGCATAAGTTACCTGTCCCAAATAGCGTAAGTTACCTGTCCCAAATAGCGTTGATAACTGAGATTCAATTGTTCTGATTAAATGTCCATTAAACTGATAATTTTTGACATTTGCGGAAGCTAAAACTAATTTCAATTCACATAATTACCATATTTTGTAGTTAAAACTTTATTACAAAAACAGTTAGTTCTTTAAGAATTAGATGTGTTACGGACGAATTACACCAAGTAAAGACGTAAGGAATATAAAGACGAAGAAATGGGATGTACCTCCTTAAAAGATGGTCTTCCTCATTATAACTATCTAGTTGTATGTCTTTCAGTGTCTTAAAACCGTGAATTCTAAAGCGAAACAAAATCCACACTAGCCATCTAACACTTATGAACACTGCTGCATTCTAAAAGAAAAAAGTTTCATCAGGTTTTCAGTAACCGAATAAGCACGTATTCAGAGTTATTCTTCTATCCATAGGTTTATTAGCTGTTACTCACAAACAATAACAAATTTGAACTAATAATCATTTCATTAAATTTTTTTCTGTCCTAATTTGTATGTCAAAAATTTCAGGTGTTAGATATACACTATAAAAAGTCGATTTCATTTTTTTTTAACTCTATTTTTTGATTTAACTTACCTCGAAACTAAGTAATACTTAAAAAGTGCAATAGACCTTAGGTCGCAGTGCTAGTTATATTTACCACCCATCTTCTACATTAAGTAATACTTAGACTCTATATTAACATGTAACTTTAATATACTTTTGTAGAATAAAGTATAGAAATTATCTAGGTTATGAGTAATGAATTTCATTTTCTTCGTATTTAACATTTTAAGCAGTTGCTTAAAATCTCATCCTTTTTTTAAATAGTGAAATGGTGAATAGTTAAGTCTCTTGTTGAAAATGAATTCACTCAGAATTCCTGATAATGATTGACTTAAGTATGATTGTTGTTTAGAAACAAGGTTTCTAGAAGAAATAGACATTGCCAAATACTTTGCCGAAGACTTATCATCTGACTCAGCAATCTTACCAAAAAATGGTAAATCCTTTGATGGATGGTACACCTTATTTCTTGCTAAGAAATGATGTAAGACGAGATTCAGTGTAGTAGGTTATTTAAGATTTTGAAGGGGTTTGTGTTTCTGAGCTCTCCTGAGGCAAGATCTATATTGTTTCAGTAACTGATCTGTAAATTGTGACAATCTTTTGAACAAAGTAATAACACACTTGGGTGTGCCTCAGACAATGTGTTTTCGGAGTGTAATCAAATCAGGTCACTTGGAATTATTTTAATGACAGGCGTAAAATGTAGAGAATATGTTGTTGCCATGGATGCTAAATCTCTTTTGCAATGAAAGGTCTATAAACCTAAAAAAAATAAAGTGGCGACGTAAATGTTTAAAAAGAGAAGGAGGAATAAAAAAAAAAAAATCCCCAACCCTCTTTGGTCGAGATAAAGGATCTTAAATGGGTCCCTAATCTTATTTGCACTCCAATAGGCAGATTGTAGCAGAGAGAGATTGCGAATCATTTCTTTGTGCTTAATGCTGTGGAAATAGTGAGACAAATCTTCCTTTATGATCTTGCGCGTAACGGACGAAAGGTTGTGCTGCTCGTGCTTCTGCTTGGGCGCTTGGTAAAATGAAAATCACTGAAGCCGCCAAGAATAAAATTTCATAGCAGCGAAAAAAGAGGAATTGGATAAAAGGAAAGAGGCTGTGATGGAATTCAATCCAAGCTGAAAGTGAATAAATTGAGATAAAGAAAAAAATGATTTAGTAAAGGGAGACTTTGTTCTTTTTTTTTTTTTTAATAGCCTTTTTTTTTGGGGGGGGGGTGCTGCAACAGAACAATCAGCCTTCAGGAAATGATAACATTAAAGCTAACACATGTTTTAGTTTATATCTTTGTGAAATTTCACAATATAGTAATAAATTTTAAATTAGAGTCATGGTCACTAAATGATATTTTTGGCAATTTTATTATTAGACGGATTAATAATAGATACAAAAATACAAAATGTAAGAAATAAAAATACACAGGAAAAAATTCTCTTTACCATTTCTGGATGCATCGCTAAGGAAGAATTTCTTAATTACAGTCTTTCCAAACTGAATTGAGGTTCTAATTTTTTATCTCGAAATTAAGGATTAGTACAATCTTATAGAATGGATATCACCTTTAAAAATAACATTCAAATATAAACTTCACTGTATTGGCGAATAAACTGCAGTGCTATTAAACAAGAATGAAATTAATGTTGGTTTTTTTTCAAAAACGGTATGATAAAAAGTTCAGTGATAATAAAAATAAACACAGATTAAATTAGACTAATTAAAAAAATACTTAATATTTTTTAATACGTCGACAATATTAATACAGTGATAGAAAACGTTGCGGTTTGTTTGGCTTCGTCAGTTCAAATTAATTTAATTCAAATTTGAACTGACGAAGGTTAACACACCGCAACGTTTTCTGTCACTGTAATAATATTGTTGGCGAATTAAAAAATATTAAGTATTTTTTAATTAGTTTACTTATATGTGTTTATTTTTATTATTATTGATTAATGAAATTAAGTTATTAAATACGTTAAATTATTAGGTCCTTTCAGTTACAGTTGTAAAGAGTAAATTTAAATTTAGTACGTCATAACAGTATTTTTTGATATTGAAGTCATGAATTCCTAGATTGTAAGGCACAGTTGTGAATTTATCCATGTGAGATATTGAAAGAGAGAAAAATGGGATTAAAAATTTGATTGGTTGTTCCATCAGAAACAAAAGAATGATTCTATCTAAATTCATTTAGATAAATGTTTCTCTAATGTCAGACCATATTATTCTTCGACCCCAATACAGAAATGTCTAAGTCCTTCTTAAAAACTATGTTACATTCAGTTGCATTTTGATTTTTTTGATATATTTTACATGTAAACAATCCTGAAATTTGTCTGCTTGTTAAACCTTTGTTTGGTCATTGTACAGTTCTCCAAGTATTTGCACTTTATTAAAATTTAAAACCGTTGAAGTTTTAGTCTAAAATATGGCATTTCTTTTCAGAAATATAAAAATGGTTTATTGCCTTAAGTACTGCAATGTTCTCTGACTGACTAATCCTGATTGGAGAGTAGTAGATCCGAAGGCTGGTTACGTAAAAAAATATAGGTAATTATTGGATCATTCGAAAAAAAATTGTTTTTCATACAAATAAAGTCTTCTGCAAATAATACATTTGGGATTATTTCACAGATGTGAGTCTGTGGCTGCTTATCTCCCTTTGACTGCCTATAACTTTCTAACAATTCCATTTCTGACCCAAAACTAAATTTTTGCTTGTAGTCATCTACTGTTAAGTTCTTCTTTCATGCCAAATTTGGTCAACGAAGATATTGCGAAGTCTTTTAAAGTGGAAAGATGCATACATATTATTTTCTACCATATTCGTACATCAATTGATTCTGTGTAAGAACGATTTACAAAATAATGTATGCAGAACGTAAAAAGAAAAACAAAATATTTTTCAAATACTTAAAAATTTTCATCAGTATAATTTTAGGTTTTTAATTTAAATTTCAATTAAAAGTTTATGTAAAAAAAAAGATGTATTTGCGTAGCGTTTACTGAATGATGAAAAAAAAAATCATAACTAATCAACAAGTGATCCTAAACTTCGAAGGCTTTATTAAAACAGAAACCTATCTCATACAAATCGATTGATGTACGAACATGGTAGACCGTCAGTTCATTCTCCATTTATTGTCCATTTAATGAGGGTAACATATACGAATCGCAACAGAGACATCCATCAAAAGTTGAGGCCCTGACAGGTAGATTTCGACATGGTTTCAATTAAGCTAATAACATTTAATTATCTTTGGAAAATTAAAACGTCTTTTAAGAGGGAGCGCTTCTTGCCAAGCAGCGCCGATGACAGCAGTGCGGGGTTCAATCAGTGTACCGAATATATTAAGTCAGGAAGGTGGATTGGCTTAAATTGGTTTCTCATAATTAAATTTCTCTTTCCATTCATGACATATATTAATGTATCAGGCATAACATGAATAGCAATGTGCCTTTGACAATTATGAAGATGTTTTCCAATCAGGGTTCACTTAAGTTGAATTTATAAAGACCATTCCGTACAAGCAGACGTGTCCAGAGACTCTAATGCCTAAGTTACCTCTGAAAAAAAGAATCTCGATTTAATAATATCATTTAAAATATTATCTTGACAGCATTATATTGGAAAATTGGCAGTTAACATAAAAAAGAAATCACAGATATCTCGTAGTCATATTGATATATGGTTATCGTTGAATGTAATTGGTATGCTGAGGTCATTTCAGATATTAAGATACTACGCGAGTTATTTTGAGGTAATTTTTTTTTCTGATATGAAAGATATACAGTTGTAGCTACAAGGATATTGCTTGCTAATTGCATAAATTTGCTTCCCCCTCTCTATAATATTACAATAACGCAATTACATTACGCGTTATTATGGTATTACACTACTTCGAAACAAGAGGTATTAAAAGCTTGTTTTTGACTACTTAAGTAATAAAAAGGATTTTAGTACAATCTTTAATACAGATTTCTAAATACCCGATAGAATTATAACAAAATCCAACTTGTAATTACTTTTAATGTTAACATAAAGAATAAGGAATCAAAATTTATACAAGTTTAAATTAATCTAGAGTCTGCACTTACAACTGGCATTTCGACTATACACTGGCATTTCGACTACACTTGTCATTTTTCATGCAAACATAAAATTTCTGTGCATCTTAAATTATTATACAGTGGAATGTAGGCTCAAAATTGAAGAAAACGTCTTTGAAAGAATCTATACTGATGCTAACATTGGTTATTATTACTGAACAGTTCCACTACAGATAAGAACATGAATCTTTAATTTTATAATATTACAAATAGTAATGCAAATAGTATTACAAATCACGTAATGGTATTTTTCAGTATAATGCTGTCTAATAAATTATCTTTCAAATTAACAAAACTCTTATAAATTTGTAGAACTTAAACATAGCTTTCTTTTTTTTATTTTATGCCCAATTTTCACACCAATTTTTAATTTTTTTTATACACAATTCTTATATTAAGAATTCTTATTATTACTTGTCGACTTTATCAAGCGTTGTCAGGTTATTTGTATAGAACTTTCTTTAAAAATTTGTAAACATTGCAATATTTACCTACTGTTATCGAAATTATTAAATTCAATTAACTTTAAACAGAATGCTTTGATTTAATTAATAAACTTCATTAAAATTGGATTGAAAATTTCGAATAATATCTCTAAATAATCTAATGTCTAAATAGAGATTACGTTGAAGCGCGAAAAGTAAATAAATAAATAAATAAATAAATATCTAGAGATTAAAAAGATTTTAGTTAAAATTTTAAAGACATATATTGCATTTATACATATATAAGAGATATTATTCTTCTCTTTATTTGTGTTTATTTTATTTTTAATCTTTTATTAAATATCAAGTTGAATAATAATACAAACTAACTTATAATGTATTGTATTGTTATAATTGTAATATTATTAAAATATAGACAAATCCAAACCATTTTTTAAAAAATCAGAAAATAAACACAATCTGTTTTCGTGTTGAAAAACATAATTACTTTTTTTGAAGCAATTTTTTTTTTTAGACACTTACATTACAGATCGGTGTTTATTTGATATCGTTAAGCTAAGCAAAACATATTAACTCGATATTTCTGATAATTTGAGCCTGAGTTGAGTCAATCAGCTCTCTTATAATGAATCATACCAATAGAATGCTCTTGAAACGGTAAGTGATGTTCGGAAATGGGCACTTAATACCTCTCGGCTGCCTGCAGGGTGGATAAGGTCGAAAGTATTAGGATTTTGAAGTGGTTCATTCCACTCACACTGAGGATCAAGAGGATTTATTCTCCCCAGGATGGATCACGACCACGCGTCACTCACAACTAAATTGCAATTGTTGGAACCGGAAGTACACATTTGCATTCGCAGATAACTTACCGTCTCTCTCTTTATCTGTGAATGATCTGTATAATTGGAATGCTTATTTCCTTTATGTAAATGAAAGTGTAGCTTACACTGTGGGTGAAAGGTACAATATAGAAAGCAATATATCGTAGTGTGAGTTTATATTATTATAGTGTTGTAGCTTCCTGTGTCTATGAAAGTAGATCAAATACATTTTAAATTTAAAGAAAAAGGTACACGTTATTTAGATCTTCGTTATTAGATTTTATGTCTTGTCTAGGATTTCTAAGTCAATCGCAGAGTTGCAATCCTGTATATTATCGATATTTCCACATTTGACCAATATTAAAGCCTTCTAACTCACCGTAGTTTAATCTAATCCTATTAAAAGTGGCTGAAAAGTTTTTAATTTCTAGACGGCGGTCTGCCGTGTAACCTATATGTCGGACACCTGGGTTCGAATCCCGGCGAGGGCATGTCTGTTTCGTTCTTCTTCTGTGTTTCGTCCGTTTCTCCCCTGGAACTTACTATTTCAGGGTTATTCTGGTCGAGATGAGAATCTCGTCCCCCCTTGACTGTTCTAGCCTCTTCCTGACGTTGTCGGGTCAGGCTAGCGCATGGTCCGTAGTTGGCCGATTCGCGATAAAAAAAAAAGATATTTTTAGAAAGGAAATAGTGTTTTATTCAAATACTATAGCCGATTTTATTTATTGTAATTATCATATGTCATAGGCTACTTTTTTAGTTTTCTGATCAAGATCAGAAGACTTATATTCCCATTTTGTCTGGGGAGAAGTATCATTAAATGACAACAATTGCGTCTTTCGCAACAATCACATTTATAATAATAAGGAAATTAAGGCAATATAAATTATATTTTCATAGACGTATCAGAAGTTGCGAAGCATTGTGATTGGTTTACTAATCGCTATTCCTATCTCATTTTTTTTTTTTAAATTTTTGATGGATATTTGAAAAATGATAAGAAAAAGAAAACAGCACATGAACAAAATAGGAAATTGCCTTTCTGATTTTGATTATGGGAAGGAAATTGGGAACGGCCGTTTCGTCCTTCTGCGGACTCATCAGCCCAATTCCCGCCTTCCCTTAACCGAATCAGAAAGGCAAAACCTGGTTAGTGTAAGCCACCGTCGGCTTGACAGTGACCCCACAAACCACAAAATACAAGAAAACAAATTGCTGCTTCTCTCGAAGCCAGCACAAACCTTCTCCTAAGAATGTTTAGGCTGAAGGGAAATAAATAATAACATAAGGTTCAAAGAAATATTAATAAAGAAAGTTTAACGTGTCCGCAGAAGGACGAAACGGCCGTTCCCAATTTCCTTCCCATAATCAAAAATCAGAAAGGCAATTTCCTATTTTGTTCATGTGCTGTTTTCTTTTTCTTATCATTTTTCACATATAATCCCAGCACGTTAAACTTTCTTTCTTTATTTTTTTGATGGATATTTTATACAATTATGAAACTTGTTGAAGATATTTACTCAGAATCCTTTGCGCACATTTCGACAATTCCGAAAAAGTCTATTTTAAACAATTAAAAATACCTTTTAAATTATTCTAATGCATTGATTAGATAATTTATTGATAAAACAATGTTTTTATACGAAGGACTACCTTATTACTGAATGTGAAATGCTTTCGTTTATCGGAAGCGGACAGGACAGTTGCCAACCGCCATGTTTCTTATTGTGGACAATAGTCAAGAGTAGATCGATGGATCAGTAAATTGTCTTTCAATCATTAGTACCCGGTAATTGAAATTAAATGCAAACTACAAATTTCTCTGCAAGTTTTCAGTAAAACAACTGGATTCTCTGATCCAGCTAAAAGCTATGGTTCTTTGTTTCGCTATCTTGGTTGCTGCTCGACATCAAAGCATCCAACCATTCATCAAAAAAAAAAAAAAAAAATAGAACAGATTTTAAAACTGATGGCCATCAAGCAATTCCTGCACCGAGCCAGCCAATTCCCACCCGTCTAAAGCAGCCTCAGTGAATGAAATCTATTGGTAAAAGTCAAGACTAAACTTATTTTCTAAATTCTTGCACTGTTCTTCATCATCAAACTTCTTCCTAATTTTATATTCTACACTTTAGAAATAAAATTTGTATTCCTACTACAAAATACTCTTCACAATATTTCATTAACACTAGAATAACGATGAACGAAAGACTATCACAACACATTAGAGCTTTTAGAAATAAAAAGAGAAAAATTTCTGATTGGGCTGACCATAGCATGGATAACGAACATAATCCGGACCATGTTAACATTGAGTGTAAAATTTCCAATGAAAAGGAAAGGTTAATGATTGAATCATGTTTTATTATCTTCAAAGTTTGTATGAATAAAGAAAACGTCTTGAAAATAAGCAATATTTCATTCGGATATATAAAGATATAATACCTAAACAAAGTTTTCATAATATGATGATTCAATAAGTGTAACAATTGATCAATGTGTATTATATATTATATATTATGTTTGTTTGTTTTTATATATTGGTTCGTTTTGTAATCCTAATGAAAAATTGGAGGAAGAGGAAAACTTTCCTGTCCCCATATTGACACCTGAGAAAGTTTTTCGCTCAGAAACACGAAATATTGTGAAGAGTGTATTTGTAGTAGGAATATTTATTTGTAAAGTATATATGAATTCTTGCACATTTCTTAGCCTATTTCTAGCTTCGTAAATAAAGCCTAGCTTTTACATTTATTACGGATTGACAAGAATTTTCAATTTTTGAATTTTGAAAATTTCAAAACACTTCTGCGAAAATTATTTGAATGGAAAACATAGAAACTAACAATTAAGGTATTATTCTTATTTTGAAAACACTTTAAATTTACGTATGTTATACAGCATAATAATAAAACCATTCCTTACTGTCCCTATCTGAAAATGTCATCATCTGAACAATATTCTTCAGAAAAAAAAAATACTTTAAGAGTTGATAAAGATGCAATACGGTAAGGATAAGAATTCAGAAAGAAAAAAATGATTCTTGAAAATGCATTAACAAGTAACTTAAAACGATTTCGTTTCCTTTGTTTTTCCCATGTAGTCTAAAAATTCTTTCGTCAACTGCCAATGATATGTTTTTATATAGGTTTAATAAAATCTACGAAATTATTTGCTTTGGTTATTTTTTTTTATTTAAAATTAAATGAAATATGATGAATTGAGAAGAAAAAAACAAGGCGAACATATTTTTTCTTTTAATTCACAATCCCATTACGATGCTAATTCCATTGCCAACAGTGAAAGTAGAAGATAAAGAGGAAAATAAATATGCTTGTATTTTGTTATTGCGTCAGTTAGATATCAATTATCATGTCACGTTTTGTTCAATTTTAACAGTGCTAATTAAAAATACTGCTTATTATTTTATTCTTTATTATCCTAGCAAACATAATTAATGTCACAAAAATCATTTGAGATCCTTAAAGAAATGTGGAACAGTACGTAAATAAATTTAGGCGGCGACCTCCCGCGAGGCAGATGTGTCTGAACCTGGGTTCGAATCAAGGCGTCTGCATGGATGTTTCCGTTCTTTCCTGTATTTGTTTGCTTCTTCTCCTTCTTTTCTTCTGTCAAATATTCCAAAATCCTAGGTTTTGTGCGGTTGATCCTTCAAGGATGAAAGTACTCGTGGGATAATAAGTACTCCCGCAGCCCTACTCAATATGAAGGATAATAAGAACTTGGAAGTTGATGACATATTGGGACTAACTAACTAAAAAGAAAAATATGTAAATAAATTAATTGTATCATCATACTTTCATGAACTTAAAAAAGGAACAACAAATACATAATAAAAAATGAATTGTTTATTTATTTAGTATTTTTTTCGAGATATCGAAAGATATGCCCTATTAAAAATTAAAATGCAGTGACATTCTCTTAAATCTTTTCAAAAAAAGGCTGACGAAAAGTAAGAGATACAATTCTTATGATGTATCTAGACATTTTTTTTTTTAGCAGAAATATTTTCATCTGATTAGGGCATATGTCTTTCGTTTAATGTTTTCTGGGTCAAATGGAATTTACTCTATTACATTATTAATGTAATTAAATTCTGTTAGGTTACTTACATACTTTGTCGTGCCGGCATGGCCGAGCGGTCTAGACGGCGGTCTGCCGTTGCGGCCAGTTTGCCGGTACCCGGGTTCAAATCCCGGCTTCGGACATGGATGTTTGCTTTCTTTCCTGTGTTGTTTACTCCTTCGTCTTTCCCTTCTTTCGACGTTTATGGCATCTTTGGGTTTCCCTCTGATTTGGGCTAGTGTTAGGAAGGGCATCCAACTGTAAAACCCCTAGCCAAATCCCAATGTTGAGCAAGTGCGCCTTGCTCATCAGCGACCCCACGCGGCAGTGGGAAAAAGCTGTCGATTAAAAAAAAAAAAAAGGTTACTTACATACTTTATGTGCATAAAGAAGGAAAAAAACAACGAGCAAAACTTTAATTTCCTATTCTACAAATGTAAGATTTTAATAATGTTGAAACCCAATTATATAAAGATGTTAAATAAAATAAATACTTCTCAGTTATTGAAATTCATTTTTGAGTTCCAAGCTTGTTCCATTCTGATACAAAATCCATCGCTTTTGAAAGAATTAACCAATTTTTCGGAAACTAAAAGAAATGATAATTTTACTATTGTTGTTAATGGAGTCAGTCGAAAAAGTCCAGCATTTCGTTGTGATTCTCTGGAAAGGTATGAATTTGTCTTTCACCTGCAAGTCCAACTTTGAAATCGGCTACGTGATCCCACTTATTGTTGTTTTCCAATAGTCCTTCTCAATGTAGATATTTCTTTTACTTTCACTAGATACAATTACTTGATTTTAGAACATCGTAGCCCTCTCTTCTGTCTTCGAAATTTCTCATTTTCAGAAAACAACAATAAAAATTCTTTTGCCTTGAGTTTGATGAAGCAAAAAAAAGTAAAAACGTTTTAGGTTTTTTTTTTCTCTATTTATGAATTTTTATGGATGTTAAATTTTGCTTTGAATTTACTCTTTTACGACGTTTTTTACTCTTTTTAGTTTTCTATTTTTTCTACGTATAAGTTTTTAGATTTAAGCTTTTAGAAACAAAAATTGCCATTTTATTTCCTCTACATTTTCTTTTGTTATTCAATAGCTAAGTAGTTTTCTAGAATATTGACGTAGATGTACCAATTTTTGCTTTTTCAAACCAATTCATCTTGGAAACGAAACTCATGTTTTCGTCGAAACTTGAATTCATTATTTCTTAAATTTAATTTCAAATAAACATATCAATCCTTCTTTTCTCTTGGTACCTGTGATCACCCCATAAACCACAGAGCTAAATATCAAGGAAACTAAATTTTATTAATCAAATAAATTTTTAGGTTGTCAACAGATTCTAACTGTTTTTGGTGCAATTTAATAATTAATTAAAAATAAAAACAACTAAATTTTTGAATCACTTCAAGGGGATATTCAGTAATTGACATACAAATTAGACTTTTTTTATTCTGACATTCTCTTGCAGCAAGATAGCCTTAGTTATCCTTCTAACCCACATAACCATTCTTGAGGAAGTAAAAGATAGCGTTTTGTCATCCTTTATAAAAAGCATAACCAAATGATATATTTACTACTGGTACCAAGGAACATTGTGGATACTTTAGGTAATTTCTTTACCTTGTTGTTTTCTTTGACTTAAAAATATATAAGATTACAAGAAATTCACAAGAAATCTTTTAGCATCAGATAAAATGCTAAAGAGTATTTGATAATTCCACCTTAAAACAGAACTTGCTGGTGTTCAAAGGATTTCACTTAGATGGTGAGCAACGTTAGAGAATGATGAGTTTCCTGTTGTTATTATCAGGCGATCCCTATTACCACCTTTTGAAACTCATTATGAGATTATCGAATACCGTTTAAGGTTTTACTGTTGGCAAAATTGAATTTTCAAGTGAGCAAACCCGAGAAGCGGATTTGTCCATTTTGCCAACTCGTCTTCGTATTTTTCCCCCTGAAATCGATCGACTGACTCACCAGCCCAACATTCAATTATTGCAAAGGGGCAACAGAGGATGATTCATTTGCAATTTTCACCCCGAATATATTGGGCAACAGCTGATTGGCATCGCAGAGCATCATTAACACCTACCACGACTCCATTTCGTTTTTTTTTTTTTTAATTTAAAGTTTGACGCTTCTTCTTTTTTTCCCTGGAATTTTTTTTTATTTATTCGTCATTTTTCAAGAATGAGCTACCACAAACGGGAACATAATTATTATGTTGTTTTATTTTCAATACTTTATTACCAATGCTTTTAAATTTCACATTTTAATGCTTGGGCAACTTTGAAGGGAGTTGTAAACTGCAATAAAATTTTTACTTTTGTTAAATTTAATGAATGGTACTGTAATAAATGAAAGAAAAAGTTTAATGGAATCTTGTGTATATTTTTGAAAAATATCACAGAAAAACATATCTTCATGTTAAAAAGTAAAATTGCTTTTTCCATTTCATCCTTGTAGAAATTAAAGATAAATAGAATAGCAATGGAATGATTGACGAAAACAAACAATTCAACATATGTTGTTGTTTAATTTAATTTGGTTGTTGAATTAAAACTTCTGACATTATTATAGCACATTGGCATCAGCAAAGTTCTGTGAACCATTGTTAGGTGTTCCAACGTTAACGTTTTTTCCCCTGAAATGCTTTCTTTCTAACAGATCGCCAATATTAATAAATAGCGGTAATTGAAATTCATTATTTGTAAACTTAGTAGAAATTAAAGTAGCTTCCTAACAATGTCTGCTGAAATCTGAAACATGCTATACAAAAAAGGCATTTTATGATAGTCCTTCATGATTAACCACGTATTGAGACAGTCCCAACAAATGCATAGACGCTGGGTGATGAGCAATTTCTTTTTGTGACTTTAGGAAAGTTTTGGGAGAATTACCAAAGAGTTAGTTCTCATAAAATTCACTATCACGTCACATGAACAACAAATACTGACACTGAAATGAAGTTTTAGTAAATTTCTACACGCGGATTGCAACGGTAATGCAGAATTTTATGGATTTCAGTGTCCTTTCATCAAGTAACTTATCTTATTGAGAAAACTTTGAAGACTGCTATCAGATGGAAAAGAGCAGAGCTTCAGGACTTGATGGTATTCCCAGAGAATTTTGGAAGTATGGTGATGAAATAATAAATACATTTTTTAATCCGTCTCTTCAATCAAATACTACTTGAGAAATACCGGAATATTGCTGCACAGATATAATAATAATATCCATTTTTAAAAAAGACGACCCTAGAAAATGCAGACATTATCGTCCTATCATTCTCCTTTCCCGTACATACAAAATTTTAATGAGGATTATACAAACAGAATAAAAAAAGTCGAGAGATGCAAGCTATCTGGGAAAAGAACAAGCAATATTTAGAAGCGGTTGTTCAGCAATAGATGATACATTTACATTACAACAAATTGTTCATTTAAAGTATAATAAAGCATCTCAAGAAATGCATATTTTGAAAAAGGAGTTATGCAGGGTTGCCCCATTTCACCATATCTATTTAATGATTACTTAAAAGATGTGATCAGAGAATTGATATCTGACGAAGAAGGTATTGAAATAAATGACCTTTATGTTAACCACATCAAATATGCAGATGAAGTCAAGCCAATTGCAGATTCCAAACTTATTTTAGAAATTTAATCACCAAACTAAATCAAACAGAAACAACTACAAAATGACAATGAATCGACTTGGCAATATTTGGAAAAACAGTAGAAAACCCAAACAAAAATAAAAATATTCAAATTGGTAATAGTTATATCGGTCGCATATGGGTCAGAGGCTTGGGAAGAGAGAAGATGAAAGACTCGTTGCTAAGGAGATGAAATGCCTTGGAGAGTTAATGGAAAGAACTTCATATTGGTATAAGTGACACAATCTTGGATAAGATCACAAGAAGCCAGCTCCAATGCTGTGGTCATGTAAAGAGAATTGATAGAGGACAGCTCCTAGTCTCACCCTAAATGCAGCTATAAACACAAACCTGTACGATTCAGAACTAAATGGATGAAAAACTATTCTAAATAAAACAATATTTAAAACCTACTGAGATCTCACCGTCGCAGCAAGAAATAAAGAGGAGTAGACCATGAAAGCCTCAACCCGATTAGCATGGACGAGGATGAGTGAATAAAAATAAAGATTTTCATTCACTCATCCTTTTATTGCGTCTAGGAGTTAGTTGGACTGTTCTGTTTTGATGAGTAAGTGACTGGTTCCGTTATTGAAGGCTGGGGGAATTCTTTGCATCAAGAATTCATCTACTTTATAAGTTTAAACAAGATTGGTTTCAACAATTAAAATATATATAGTAAGGATTGGCATTAGTTTGTCATTTAATTAGAAAAAGGAAAGATATAAATCGTTTAATAAAGAAAATCATCTTTAAATAAATTGAACTGCCCTCCACTGTTTGAAAACTGTTTATGTAGGTTGTAATTTTTAAAAATCTTTAACTAATAACAGACGATCTGTAATTAAACAGGTTAAAGTTCAAGTTTTGTATTAATTCAACAAATTCGTGAGATTTTAGGTATTGATATAACATTGAAAGGCGGTATCATATTGTATCCTTTTATTAAGAATATTTTAGCATAGTTCCCTTCAGTGCTTTCTTTCTAGCAAAAAAGGTGCTGGTACTCACTATTACAGCAACTTCCATACTTTTAACATATCCTCCAATGTGAGATCGTCTTCTCTAGATCGCTTCCATATTACAATACATTTTGTTTTCCGTCTGTAAATCGCAAATCTTGAAAAAAATTCAAAGAAAAGGTAACTTACTATGTACCATTTCGTACTGCCAGAAAACAAAACTGGTTCCTTTGGCTAATTGAATCACTTAGTCTCTATTATTCTAGAACTGTTAATCTCTATTATTCTAGAACTGTTAGTCTCAATTTTTCTAGAACTGTTAGTCTCTCTTATTCAAGAACTGTTAATCTCTACTATTCTAGAAAGTCTGTTAGTTTCTGTTATTCTAGAACTGTTAGTCTCTATTATTCTAGAACTGTTAGTCTCTGTTATTCTAGAACTTTTAGTTTCTATTATTCTACAA
>JAFIDM010003189.1:44389622-44436796 GCA_023159025.1 Thereuonema tuberculata | reverse complement strand
TGTTAGTCTCTGTTATTCTAGAACTTTTAGTTTCTATTATTCTACAACTGTTAATCTCTATTATTCTAGAACTGTTAGTCTTTATTATTTTAGAACTGTTAGTCTCTATTATTCTAAAACTTAGTCTCTGTTGTTCTAGAACTGTTAAGTCTCTATTATTCTAGAACCGTTAGTCTCTGTTATTTTAAAACTGTTAGTCTCTGTTATTCTAGAACTGTTAGTCTCTGTTATTCTAGAACTGTTCTATGGATCTTCTTGAAACCGGCATGTAAGAATAAGAGACGATCGGAATTTTCTATTTGTGGGTCTATTCTGAGCAATTAAAATGCGAAGATTACGAAAGTTCCCATAGGAAATTATTAGAACCAAATCAATCAATTTCTATCGATGTCTTAACAATAACATATTAATCCTTTTTAATAATATGTTAATTTGCGCGTGCTTACAAGATTAAATTTACTCTGATTTTTAAAACTTAAGAAAGCAATGCGAATTTTTTTTTTCATACAATGGAGAATATTCAGCAGATATTATAATTTAAACCGTATCATTTTCAGTTCTGTATCTATTAATTTTTTTTTAATTTCCTAATGGTTTGGAAATAACAGAAAAATTGATAATAAGTTCTCACATTCAGCGCGACCATTGGAAAACTCAAAATCCATAATGCCAATTATCTAGCAGAAAGAAGAACAATTCAAATGAATATACAGATGTTATTCTGTTTTCAGCAATAAGTAATTAGACTTAATAAAGATAAGAAATTTGAAAACCAATTTTTTTTTGGGGGGAGGGGGGCTTTTAAGTCAATGCCAAACAGTATCCATTATATTCAAGCTGTATATAAATCAATGTGAATACTTATAAGCTTAAAAAAAGAGAATATATAAGACAAAGTTCTTCAGAAATTCTTTCAATTTATTACAAATATTAATAATTCAAATATTAATTAATAAATTGACTTGTAAACTGCATACCTTACGATAGGCTTTTTAATTGCCTTTAAAGTTGCGTTCTAGACCAAATCTCTGATCTTACGACAGCTACACTCTTCTCTTGTTCTAAAGCATCTTCATTTGCCTGACTCATCCCTCATATTTATCATTAGAAACTGAAGATTCAATTGCAAAAAGAAAAAAAGAAAGTAGAAAGAATCAAAATTTAGTAACATTTAAAGAACGACAATAGCAACAAAATAATATTACTCTAAAATAAACACACGACGTTTACTGGTTTTACTGGTCTCGAAGTTTTACTGGTCTTTATAGACCATCCTTTGTAAAGATTTCAATTTGACTTATTTAGTATTGAGATGTATGTTATTAAGAAATAAGACATATTAGATTAATGTAAGTTAACCAGTAACGTTTTCGTATTCTTTAAAGTAAGTCATTGCTTTATATACTAAAATGAAATTCTATGGGATCTTCAAACTCCTGAAAATATTAATATTTGATCAATGTTACAATCTATTAAACTACTATCGAGCAATGCGATTTACTTGGTAAATGTGATTTTATTTTTGTAAACAACAAAAGTTCTTTTGACTTTGATTCTCGTCCTTACGGTAAATTAGAAAGACAACGAACAGTACTTTATCTTTTTAAGTTTCCTCGCTATTCAAGGTGGTGTATTTTCGGTTTGATTTGACATTCCACGGAAAAAAATAGGAATTTCCATACTCCTGTAAAGCTTCTATTAGCCTATGCCTTTCTTTTATGATATTAACCAATTTCGCTGTTCCATTCTTGCTGTGCATTTGTAGAACGTTATTCAGCAAGACTAAGTAATGTTTTCTGATTATTGAATAGCATGAAAACTTTGTAAGACATTCCTCTGAACTGATTATGCTACGTCAGCTTTTTCCTGCAATAATTATCTAAACCAAATAACTCCATCGGAAGAGATTGCACTAAAATAAATACTTTCAAGGCTTCTCGATACTTTCTCTTAGGCACTAAACATCTTTACTCAACTTTCTTACAAAAGTGAGACTCATCTGTGCGTTTGTGTTTGTGTTCCTCCTAATAACGTTTTGAACCGTTGATTAGGTTTTTGCACATTTAAAGAGATAATCTAACTTTTGTAATATAATTTTTTTTCAATGCTGTTAACAGATATTACACTTAAGTATTACACTTAAAAGTAAACAAAGCTTTCTTTGCATCATTCCATGACTTTAAAAAATGCTAAGTTTTAGGAGGAGAGGCTTCGAATGCTTTTAAGAACTTCTTAATTAAAAAAAAAGGCATTTTCACTTTACTTTCTCAATCCATTCTGGAATGAATAATTTTGTAAAATACGCTACCATACAAGAAGAATATACGTTAGCTGAAAATTAATATTAAATTTCCAATTGAATAAAGCTTATTAAAAATTTCGGATTTCTTCTGAGAAAAGTTAAAACTTAAGAATAATTATGAAAATCTAACGAAGAAAAATAATAATAAATAAAAACAAAACAAATACAAGTGAGTACCCACAATATTTATTCATTTATTTCACACCTGAATGAAAGAAAAGCGAACATATGAAGCTATCATTTGTAAAATATACAAAGATGAAGCCACGTAACACAAATTTACTTGCCATTAATTATGATTTTAGATATTTTAGTAAATCTGTCTATGTATGTATGAATGTTCCACATAAGAAACATGTATTTAGATTTAGCAAACGCATTAGAAATTATAATCATGATAATCAATTTTTATGTTATTGATTGATATTATATATTTTATAATGTTAAGACTATAATTGGTCTTTTAAATAAAATTATTAATGGAAATAAAAGATTTGATTTGCTTTTTCAGCTGTATAAGGAACGTGGTAGACTTAATGCAAAGTTGTCAGACACTTTACAAATAGACAATATTGTAAATCGCTGACAGTAGGCAGTTTTATATTTTGTTAGCAATTTTGACTTTCATTAAGAATCTGAAAGAAATTTTCTTGAACATCAGAACTTAAAGCTTTTTTTTTGGTATTTGAGTTTATTTTCGTTCTGTGAATAAAGCGAAGCAAGTTGAATGAAGTTTATTGCTCGGGGTACAGTTGAACTGTTAATTAGGCTTCCTCCGAAAAAGAACGATTCACTGCTGCCAAATGGGGACCAGACTATTAAAATCCTGGAGTAATCCTCGTTAGGTGTGCATGATGAAACCTATCTTGTGCCAGTAATTCTCCCGTCTTCGTTTTATTGGCCATTACTTTCCCCTAACGCAGTCCTTCGAGTCACTAATTTGCTTGCTGAGTTGGTATCCGATGAAGCTCCTTCCGTGTCTTGGCCTCTAATTAACTGCGGCTTATTGTACCAAGGAACAAAGCTTTCCAGAAACATAAGTGGATTAATAATTGGTAAAAGTAAATTTTAAATAGGGTTTGTGACTTTCTTTACAAAGTAATGACTAAGGGTAAATGAATATGACTTATTTTAAATTTATCTTTAATGGGGCTGCAAATAATTACATAAATTATCAATGAAACTGAGGGACGAAAAAAAAATTTCCTATTTTTCTTCAATAATCATACTTTCTTTATGAGTTCAAAGATCTGTAATATAATCGAATACTCCATTTTAATCCACCATCCTAGAATTAGCAATCATCACTAATTGCCAAAAATACATTTATCCTTCATAACAAGCTATTATTTTAGTAATTACATTTATAAACAACACTTCTCTTCTTGTTTCAGAAAAGCTGCTTCTTCCTTTTTACTTATTTATTATTTATTAAAATTTCCAAGTGATTTAGTGAGATTATAATACGCAAACATTTTAAACATCATCTTCATCTTCGAGATCTATTTTACATTGAATCTTACGCAGTAATCAGGAAGGAAATTGATATATACATTTAAATTCAATGTCTATTGAAAAGAATTTAGATTTCTAGCTTTTATCGTTAAACATTATTTGCGATCTAAAAAAATAAATAAATACGTGTCCAAAAGTTAAGATTTTTAAGTTTAGTAATTTACAATAGTTGTACATAAAAACTAAAATGCATATATTGAAGTAATAGGCCTAAAGGTTTAAACTACTTTAAATCGTGAACTACCTTCGAACCAGCAACTGCTACTTGAATAAAACTGGAAACTCTATTTTATTGCATTAAATACCTATTAATTATAGTTTAACAAGTTTTCCTTTCTTAATTGAAATCAACTCTTTTAAATCCCAAACAACTAAAAACAATTGTCATCTCTATTTGGGAACTGTACCATAGCTGGATATCAAAAGCATATAATATTATAGGCATACAGCTTCAAGACATTAAACGCTTGAGGTAATCTTTATTCGTTGTCTTTGACGAAAAAAAAGGTCTCTCTGTAATTACCTTCTTTCTATTCTGTTGTCGTTTAATAGTTTGTGGCTACTGCTGAGGAAGACTATTTTTAGAGAACAAAGCAATCATTATTATCTATCAGATTTAACCTTAACGAATTGAAAACTAATAAAGCCCCTTAATCTTACTCGGTAGTGGGTGTTTTAATGCTTTGTAATTTAATTGCCACAGGGTTTCCCTTAAGAATATTACAAATAGTTTTCCCAAAGAGAAAGATAATAAAGATTTGAAGAGATACCCTAAGGTTTCGAATAAAAAAAGAGAAAAAAAATCACATTTCAAAGCCAACTTGGAAGTCGTGGATACTAATTGGCAGCAAAGATTTTTTTTAACGAAATTTTTCCATGACTTTCTTCCTTAAGAACTGAATATCATGTTGTGAATGGATTTGCAAATTCTTAATAAAGTAACTTCTAATTTTAATTTCTTACCAAACAAAGCAGACAATTGTAAATTCTGATAATTATTAATTGAAAGTGTCTTAAAAAAATATGTAAATGAAGTTTATCCTTAAAATCTTACGTAGTCATTGCATTTGAATTTATATATCTTACCCCCAATCCCCAAAAGAGAATGAAAAGAAATGTCTTTAGCGAGATGTCTTTGTGTCACTTACGTCTTGACGATTATTTACATACTGAAGGCGAAAAGAGTAAAAGAAGCCAGTAATTTTATGACAGGTGATTGGACACTATAATTTGGCGGCAATCGGATAGCACGGAAACAACCTCTATGTGAAATGTCTAATTGAAAACGCTTAGAGATAATGACAGCTCGTTGAATATCATTTAGACCTCACACGATGATTCCAAAGACATGTATTCATCTACTTTGTCGGCTTCACTCCTTGGACACTATATAAAAGATCTCGCCGAGTTGGTCTTCACTTAAGACCAGTTTTTATGCGGTGGTATTTTTTTTTTCTCCTTATTCTTTCAGGCACAATTTATTCCGTAGTAGGCCATGTTTTCTGTGCATTTTGAAAAGAAAACGTTTGGCGTTTTAAGTAAGAGCAATGCTCAGAAATATCATTATTTAAAACAAAAATAGAAATTACAAAAATTTTTGGCAATGCTATTAATAAAAAAATGAAAATAAAATTAGAATAAAATATTATTTTCTTTTGTAAGTTTAATTTATTTTTCAAAATAAGGGAGTTTCTTTGTTTCTTTTGTTAAATAATAATTGAAAAATACGCTGTTAGTGAAGATCTTACAATAAAGTAAATTAATCTTCATGTGCCAGTTATTAAAAAGAAGATAGAATAATTAAACTTTTCAAGATTTTGTGTTAAATGTAAATTTAATCTGATTAAAATATGACAAACAAACAGCATTGTAAACTTACTTTATTATATAGATAGTATAAAAAAACAAAAAAAACAAAACAAAAAAAAACCAGCCAATTTCGTTTTCGAGATACAATTTTTGTTTCAGTAGAGGAATGAACGAAGTGTGAACATAGCAACTCGAACTGATTAACTCGAGTCAATTTGCAAGTACTTGTCTAAATAAAACGGATGTCATAGTTTGCAGTTACTAATAAACTGTTGGGAGTAATTAACCACAAGGTTGGCTTCCTAATTCTGGGATAAGGGTCCCTAACATTTGTTTCAAATTGATTCAAGTGTATTAAAACAATAAAATATATTACTATTTTTATTATTAAGTGAAACTGATAATCCGATTTCCTTAAAATTTACTAATTAATTACAATACCAATGAAATATATTCAAGTCAGTTTAAACATACTAACTTAATAAAATTTTATCTTCCTGCAGCTAAATATACAATAGGCCTATATTTACTAAATATGCAAATTTACAAAGTGTACTATTCATTCGTGTTCGAATAACTGTTATCTTTTTATGTGCATTTTATTTCGTATTGTCTGTCTGTTTATCCTTGAGTTGACATTCATGAAACCTGGAATATCGAACAGAATTTACCAGAATAACATAATTGACAACTAAAAGTTTCAGTAGGATTAGATAAAAATTAAATATTTCACACATATTGCTATGATCACGCAGAAAAGGTCCGCATGTAATGCCTTTTTTATTTTTGGAACAGCGAAATTGAACTCTCCTTATAAAAGCTCGTTGTAGTCTTCATTAACTTTATTTGCATTGAATTCTCCAGTTCCCAATGGTTTATTAACTCATTTCTACAGATTATCTTTCAATCTGAAAAATAAACCATATTTATATCTAATATTTTCAACTGAATTGAAAATATAAAAATTCTTTATAATCAAAAGAATTAAGTTTAATGTGCAGAAAAATCATGAAGAATCAAAACCAAAGACTGCACATAAATATACAAATAAATATACAAATGAGAAGGTGATTCTCATTTTCTTTCATACCTTTCTGGGTTATCATCAAGGAGGATGGATCGGATTGATGAGTCCTTATAAAGGATGAAACGGCCGTTCCCGATTCCCTCTGATGATAAACTGAAAGGGGTGAATATTTATTTATTTATGTGCAGTTTTTGGTTTTAATTCTTCAATTCGATATAAATTTACTTAGATTTTTTAACAGATGTGATTACACATTTCTCCTGTAGAGAAGACCAAATAGGGTTATTAAAGCAGTCAGGCCGCGCGGTTGGCGATATCGCTAAGACACTGGCCTCTCACCTGTGAGTCCCGGGTTTGGTTCTCATGTGGGTTTCGTTGATGGTGGTGATCTGCGCTGGGCAGGTTTTCCCGGGGTTCTCCCGTTTCCCCTGCATTTCTCACACCATCCTTTCTCAGTCTTTCTCTCCGTCTGTCCTTCTTTCCGTGGGATAGTACAAAAGATCTTTCAGGTCGACGTGCTCGGCAGTCATGCCACCTACTTTTAATTAATCTAATTAATCTATTAAAGCAGACACACATTCAGCCTACAATGTAGAAAAAAATTAAAAAGAATACAAGGAAAAAAATATAATCTGCTAATGAATGAAAGTTAAGTTAGTGAAAAAATGTAGCCTACTAATGAAATATTTGTAACATACTACAGTAAAACCTCTCAAATCCGGCCTTCGGTAATCCGGTCCTCGGTAATCCGGCCCCCACGGTAATCCCGTCTGGTCCTGAGTGAAAATTTTTTGTTTAATAATAAATTCGTTTCCCTATTTTGTTTCCCTATCCGCGCATATTCATTATGAATGAAAAAAAGAAAGAAAAACTTTGTCACTATGGAACAGAAGCTTAATGCGTTAAGGAGATTGAATGCTGAGGAATCTGCAAAACAAATATCACTAGAGCTTGGTGTCGGAAAAAGCACATTTGTATTGTTTTTTATAAACATTTGAGTGCAAAATTATGAGAATGGGGTTAAATTAATTAAATCTGACATTGTGTGTTCAGAAAAATTGAGCTACTGAGTTATTTTATGAACACTTGGTAGTCCGGCTTTTCTGTAATCCGGCCTACTGGGCGCCACATTAGGCCGGATTTGAGAGGCTTTACTGTATTTTTATCTTTTATTTTTAAATGATAAAAAAAAGAGAATACTAGATAATTGGGAATAGAATGAAAAAGATTCTTCCAATTCCTTTAATGTGAGATAACAGAAAATAACCAATGAAAAAAAGAATAGATTACAAAATCTATCATTGAGTCACTTTCTGTTAAGAAGGCATTCCTTCCATGTCTGACGCTGTTTATAGCTATAATAATAAACAATAAATAAATCATTATATAGTAACCAAAAAAAAAAAGATGTAAAAATTATCATTATTCTCTCTTTTTTTTTTTTTCCTTTAAAGATTTCACATTTTTAGTTCATTCAGAACTGAGTGAACTATTTCTCAGTTCTGAATTGAGTTCAATAATTTGCAGTTACTTATTGTTAAAGAAGCCGGCACAACCTTATGGTTAAGGCGGTGGCCTCACACTAGGTGGAGGCCACCGGTTCGAATCCCGGCATTGGCATTGATATTTATGTCTGTGTTTGTCTGCTTCTTCATCTTCACCTTCAGGCCTGAAGTTATAAAGGCTTCCTGAAGAAGTCAAATGGGAAACCACCTCAGTATCTATTCCCTAGGATAAAGCGAGTCTCCGAGATCGGAGATCGTAATTGGATCTGCTGCACCCACTGGAGAAGAAGACTCGTATTTCAGTTTTGGTGGAGTGTTACACGTTTTCTTGAGTAATATAATGTCATTTCTCAAATTCTTGATTCATTAATGCTTATTAATATCGAAAATGAGTAAATTTGATTAATTCAAGTTACTGCTGACGTCTTCGATCGTTATTTTCTTCGATCCTGTTTCCTCAACATTGGCGTGCTTAAGGGGAGAATTGACGGGGGTTGAATCTTCCTTTCATCGTTTTATTTGTAATGAGTCATTGTTTTATTTGTAACCTCCTTTCCATTCAGATTAGCAACTTTCTTTTTTGGTTGCACGCAAGGACCTTCATAATCTCTATTTCAAATTTCCATGCCACTGTGCTCTTTTTCCTGCTGGTAGTTCATAGTCACTTTTGGTTTTGAACTTGAAGGATGATGAGATACACATATCTGTTCTCAAAGCTGAAATTCATTTTTCCCTTGGGGTTGCATCTGAAAGCTCTTTCGTATATTAAAAAAAGAGTTCGAGGATTCATTCACAGACATAATGACGTAGAAAAGTGATTTTAATTTTTTTTTGAACTTAACTAGATGAAGCATTCACGCATGCCTTGGGGAATTTCGTTCCAGAGAAGAGGAGTTGAATAGATGACTGCTGTTCTTTGATAATTGGACATGGTTAAAGGCAAGAACTAGATTGGATCTCATGTCTTAAGGATAGTAAGGTTCTTGCTTTACTTATTATAAAGAAGAGAGAGTATTTGTAAGCAAAGATCTGAAAGTTTGCAGTTACGTGAATAAGGTTATTTTCATACTTTGATCAAAGAGATTAAATGGAAAAGTGATTTTTTTCGTTATTTTTTTCCAGAAATTATCTTGCTTGTTTAAACCGATTGAATTCAGCAATTATTTACTTTAATTTCTTTACTGAACCTAACTGTAAGTGACTTGTCATAGTGACTTAACATAGGTGTAAGTTTTAAGTTAACGTGCTGTTATGTAGGTATTGCAGAATCATCGCAAAACATACTCGGCTGGATAAACATAAAGGTTTTCCTAAAAGAAATTACAGGAATAATAATACTTTCGTAAAGTTATCTTACATGTTTAGCTTGAATAAAGAAGGTACGGAAACAGCTTTTACATTTTCCTTCGTGCTTATCCAGCCAAGTGTTTTTGTGATGATACTGTAACACCCTTTAAAGACTGTTTGGAGGTATAATCTTTCGTCGCTTGGATTTGTAACCGTCTTTCCATGATGACTTCATTGAAATTCCTCTTTCTGCAGGATTGGAAAGAATCCACAAGGCTCTCTTTTTTTTTGGTGGAATACCTAAATTGAAAAAAACAAAAAACAAAAACATTTAAATGCTTCAAAGTGATTTAAATAAGAAGAAAACTGTTGAAAAATTTTGTCTGAGTTTTTTTTTTTATTTTGAAAAAGTGTTTTCGTCCATAGGACGTCTCGCATCTTTGCAATGCATTAAAAACCCCTTCAGTATTTTCTTCAAATTGTAATCCGCGTCGGATTGTTTCAAATGATTTTGGCATTTCTTCATACGAAGGTTCTTTTTTTGATTTCTTCATCATGATCATTTCCATTTTGATCATCTTCATCTTCATCGCAATTCATTGCTCTATTGTTTTTATTTTTCACACTGTCCAAAATATCCGATTCAGTTAGTGTTTGCGAGATCTCAACTTCAAAATCAAGTGAAAGATAATCATCAGTCAGCACATCATCGTTAATAACTTCTTTTTCCCTCAGCTATATCCACATTTCTTTCATTTCCTCTAAGGGAATATTAATAATAAAAACATTTCAAGGAAAAAAAAAAATAGATACCACGAAAAAGTTCGTTAAATAGAAAATGCACTTCGCTATTTGGATGTTATTTTACGAAGAAATTAGCAAAATGTTCTTGGTTCCAAAGAAAAGTTCGTAAATTAGAGAAATTCGCAAAATAGAGGTTCGTTAAATAGAGGTCCGACTGTATTTGAACAAGCATTTTTTGTATGTAAGCTATTTGTAAAGGGAAGAATGTAGGAGATGTTGAGTAATAGTTTTTCAGGAAGACAATAATTTCCGTTATTTAAATGCTGGATGAAAGCTAAAACCAGGGTTTCTTCAATTCATTACATCAACTCACTACATCTTACATCAATTGAAAAGATGCAGTTAATCAAAAACACTGAATTTAGCGTAACTTTCATTATTTGCTATTGTAGTATTAGAAAAATATGTAGATGCTCCTCGACTTACGATGGGATACTTAAGTATAGTAAATCGAAAATACATCATTGCTTAGCCTAACCTAGAGGTTAGCTGCCGCTATCCAGCATCAGAAGAGATTATCTTATTGCATATCGCTAGCCCCGGAAATGTCCAAAATTCAAATTTCGAACTGAATGCGAATTGCTTTCGCCGTAAAGCCGAGAAATCGTAAGTCGAAGCATCGTAAGTTCGGGACTGTCTGTACGATCAGTTAATTGCCTTTATTATACAATCAAACAGAAATCGTAAACTTTATATTTGGGAAAAAAAATTAAATTAACAAATTCTGGACTACTTAACAATTTGAAATAAATATAAACTCCTCCATACATCACATAAGTATTTAAAATATTTATTAAATATTCTTTGTTTGTTTGTTACTTTATTCTAATTTTTGACTTGAAAAAAGGAAGATGTATACTTCCTGAAAATTTTTATCTTTTATTTTAGTATTTAATAAATATTTTAAATACTTATGTGATGTATGGAGGAGTTTATATTTGTCTAATATTTTCGAAATGGAGAGAAAGAAGATCGTTGAAGAATTTGAAATAATTACAAAATTAAAATGAATTACGAATAATTGAGTCTCGCTTGTTTTATCTAAGGTTCTGTTGTTTTATTTTTAATTTTAACTGCCAAAATTGTTTTTTGAAAATTATTGGTTATAGTAATACAATATAAAAAAAAAATAAGTTAAAATTAATGTTTCTTACATTTCCAATAACTCAAAAAGCTTATCAACATAAATAAATAAAGCTTTGATTAAGATTTTAATGAAAAGATCTCAATAAATAAAAAATGAGGAATTAAGCAAAATAGTTGCATGATTTACGTATCTTCTATTCACTGGTGTTACCTTTGTTATTTTCTATTGATATTATTCGTTTTATCCTCCTTTTTTTTCTTTCTATTTTAAATTTCTAATCTCTTCCTTTCTGTTTTGATGCAGAATGTTTCCATTTAATGATAAAAAGAAAAAGAGAAAAAAAAATTGAAGAAAAAAAAGACATCTTCCCAATCTAAGGAAGTTTTCTGAATAAAAGTCTTCTCTGAAGCAGAGAGAGAAGAAAGACATCTGACAATGATGGAGTGTAAATAATAACTTAAGAGATTCCACAATCCCACAGGATCTTTTCTTCTCTTATCTTCTTCTTACAGCGAACTGAAAATGCAAGTTAAGGCACTGAAGAAGAAAATCAAGAATTTTTCCCCAACAAACCAACACGGTTGGAAGCTCCAACGAGTCTCCTGAGGAAAAAGTATATTCGGCTTGTAGCACAGTTCACATTAAAGTGAAGGAAGAACCGGTTTGTTTTTTTCTTCTTCTTAAGCAATTCTCTTGTAAGTATGCTGAATGTTTTCAAGCCCATCTAAAAAAAAAAAAAGCCCCAGTCTTTCTTTTATTTTCGAATTGTTCTTTAATTATTTGGCGGAGGATTTGCAATTCCGATGGCTTCCAGCCAATCTGAAGATGATGTCTCCATTCATAGATTGCTGGTCTGTTTTTAAATTTCAGTGTTGTTGAATTACAGTGTTTTTGTAACTAAATTTCATGTCTATTGGTTTTTTCATTTATTTATTGGGTTGGCCAAAAAGTTTGTTCGGCTTTTTTTTTTTTTTTTTTACATAATTTGGCTCTAGTAGCGCTTAGATGTCTTTAACGTCCTTCGACGTTAGAGACAGGTCCTTCGTTAGATTGTATTGTGACAGGTGCCATATCAGCGTAAAACTGATCAAAATTGGTGAATTTTGTGTCGCCAATTTAATATTGAAGATGGAAAACAATAAGCACGCAAGACCGCATGTTTCATTGATGACCAGGCAAAAACTGTTTCAGCTTGGCTGGGAAGTTCTGATTCATCCGCCCTATTCACCGGATTTTGCACCTTCGGATTTCCATTTATTTCGGTCTTTAAAAAATGCTCTTAATGGACTAAATTCAATTCACTGGAAGACTCCAACAACACCTGGAACAGTTTTTTGCTCAAAAAGATAAAAAGTTTTGGGAAGAGGGAATTTTGAATTTGCCTGAAGATGACAGAATGTACTGGAACAAACCGCTCAATACGTTTTTCACTAAAATTATTGGTGAAAATGAAAAATGTGTCTTTTATTTGTACTTAAAAACCGAACGAGCTTTTTGGACAACCCAATATTTATTTATTTTTTCTTGAAAGATCTTAGGCAGGATAATCGCTGAAATTAAATAAGAAATTTTAGATCATTTCTAGTTTCCTATGAAGGAATGTAAATAATTGGAAGAACGATTGGAATTTAAAGGCACCTGAGAACAACTCTTATTGTAACACTTAATCAAGCTCATGGTGAGAGTGGAAAGATATTCCTAATCTTCTAGAGAGTCGAGCTGATTGATCAGTTGCTGCTGAATTGTTTGCTAATATCCAATTAACCCATTTTAACGGATTGATTTTTAAATGTAAGGAAAAAAAACCCACAACAATAGAGAAATAATAACGAAAGATTAATAGAAGAAATAGACAAGTACTACAAGTAAATGACGATTACCTAAATAACATAGCCTTACAAATAACGAAAACACTAATAAAAAAATAGTTGTTGCCATAACTTACACTATATGACTTAATTTCTTTGTCGAAAGACACATTGAATAATCTACGCTAATTTCGCTATTGATATAATTACAGCCATACTAGATTTCAGTTCAAAACTTCTAATGTCATTCAAAACTCTAAAAGTAAAAATAAATAAACAAATAAATAAATCTACTACTTTCATGTGTTTGAATCAAGTTAGGATACTTCCTATGATCTACCGGTAACATCTATAGGCATATATATATATACAGTAAAACCCCGTTATTACGCTCCCGCTTATAGCACTATCCCGTTCTTTACGCTCCTCTCCTACGGTCCTTGGAATTTTCTATGTAACTCTGTATACTTTTACCCTCTTATAACGCTTCAAATCCCGCTTGTAGCGCTTTTTTTATATCGGAAATTTTGTATCGAAAAGAAATGTAACACTGTAAAGATTCTTTTCTTTCCCTGGTAGGAGGGAATCTTTGAACTCTTTGAAGTGCGGGTCTGTGATACAGTAAGTTAGTGCAAAATGTCGAAGCGGAAATCCCTTTCTATAAGTGAAAAATTGCAAATTCTCCTTAAGTACGACGAGAATTCTACACTAAGTCAGAAGGATTTCAAAGAATCTCTAGGAATTCCCTCATCCAGTCTGAGAACAATAATAAAAAGTAAGAATGGAATTACCAATGCAGCGAAGGGTGGTTGCAAACGTAAAAAAGTAAAGTGTGGAAAATATGAAGATGCCGAGGAAATTCTAATTGAATGGATTCATCAGTCCCGTGATGCATCAGTGCCATTAAGTGGCCCAATCATTCTAGAAAAGGCGCGTGAAATAGCGGGCAGTGCACTAAATCTGCTCCGAAAATATATTAGTGTTGCTCCTAGTGGAGTATCAATTGATGTTAATAGTTTCTTGAACCGCATTGAAAATGTCATAATTCATAACAGTAGCACACACACACGGCAAACCACAATCAAAGATTTTTTTAATAGGAAATAAGCTCACATTTGCACTATATCTATTGCAGAATCAAGTATCTTTCCTGTAAAGTGGTGTCTAAATGTTTCCCCATCTTATAAATCATTCCCCGTCTATAGCGCTATTCCGCTTATTACGCTTGTAGGTCATGATCCCTTGACGAGCGTAATAACGGGGTTTTACTGTATATATATATATATATATGAAGGTCATTTTCTTTTTCTGGTCCTGTCTCCTCCGAAGCCATGAGACATAGAAATACAATTAAGGTGGCAAATGTTTGGTGAAGTATTGAGATGCTCACATTTTCCTTTTTATCTATATGGGGCAACCAAGACATCACTGGTCTCCGAGACGGTCTCTGGAGATGTTCACATTTTCATTACTATTTACATGGGTGACTTACGATCAAACATGAGGTCTCCAAGACGGTTTCCGAGACGCGGAATATGAGAAAAGTATCTCAGAATCCAAGATCACGTGATTGCTAGTAAGCAAATAATAATAAAAAAAACTGCTTTCAAATGAACTATAAAACATTCGAAAATTTTTAAAATTTATTAGATAGTCTATTAAAAGAAAATGTGCCGTTCCGCCATGGCCGAGCGGTCTAGACGGCGGTCTCCCGTGTGGTCGATGTGAGGTCGGAACCCGGGTTCGAATCCCGGCTTGGGCATGGCTGTTTCTTTCTTCTTCTGTGTTTCGTCCGTTTCTCCCCGGGACTTACAATCTCAGGGTTATTTCTGGCAGAGATGTGAATCTCGCCCCCCCCCCCCTTTCAATTTCCTAGCCCTGACGTTGTCAGGTAGGGCTAGATCATGGTCCACAGTTGACCGTTTTCGATATAAGAAAGAAGAAAAGAAAATGTGAATGCAAAGTAAAGGGCTCATGAAAAAAAAAAGACCTTCAACAAAGGCTGATGAGTCCTAATGAAGACGAAACGGCCGTCCCAGTCTCACCCCAGTGACATCTCGAGTTGCGAAATCTTTTTGGTTCCTTTCTACCTTTAGGAAGTTACCATTTTGTTGAATTATTATGTACGTAAAATTCATTAATGCTTAAAAACACCTTTATTTTCTTTTACTTAGGAGAAGAAAAATAGATCTTCAAAATAATTGCCCTGATGAAATTAGTCGGTTTTGGATGAAATTTTTTGGTTTTGCAGTTTTGTATTGTTTCAATTAGGCTCACTTCCGATGAAGAATTTACAAAAGCAGAGCATGAAAACAGAATTACTTCACACTAATTTTACGATTCTTAATTTAACGAAGTTTAATTAAAGATTAAAAAAAAAAAAATTCTTTAGAAGATGTCAATGAACAAGAATCCACAGAAATAGAGGCTTTGGAGTCACAGCAAAAATCCTGTTTAAACGATTTCGATCTAGAAAGTATTTTGAATCCATCTCACCTTTTCGTACTTACTGGTATTTTCCATGTTTATTCTAGTCTATCCTATCTTAACAGTTGTGATCATATCTGAGTTGAATCCCATTTGAGCTTCTTTTAATTTTTATTTAGAAACCTAATGAAAAAAGCTCCAATTAGAAACAAACGATCTATTCAACGACAACAGAGCAAAAAGGAGAAGGGAAATAAACAAAAAAAAAACCCTTGTAGATGGGTGGAATTCGATATATTTCAGTTTAGGTTCCGTATTTGTTTTATTTTAAATTGTAGCCTTTGGTTTCATATTAACTTCAGTGGCGTGTTGCTAATGAATTTTGAATAGGGTAGCATGAATATTACTTTTGACTATCCAACCAAAAAAAAAAGACTACTTTTATGAATGTTTCTTTTTAAATTCTGCGAATTGCATTGTGAAGTTTATAACCTTCATTAACCTCCTCCCCCCCCTCTCGTCACATCAATGTACAATATCAATGAGGCTGTGTAATTGCAACTGAAGGCCAAACCGAAGGAATTTTAATGATAGCTATAAATAACCAATGCAATTATACTGTTGCCAATGATAAATTTAGACATATATGGCTAAAAATAAAAAAAAATAAAAAACATATTTCTCATAAACAGAGGAAATACAAAATTACACATTAGTAGGAGAAGAAAAAAAAAATAACATGTTTATATAAAGTGTATGTGCTGTAAAACAAAACAAAAATAAAAAATTCTGTCAAATAATCAATATATCTCTTGAGACTGACTATTATTTTTGATAAGGACTCTTAAAAATCCTAAATATGAAAAAAGCTCCACTTACAATAACCTGCCAATCATCACTCTTTGGATTTGATTTTTTTAATTTTTCGTTTTTTATTTTTCTTTAATCAGTTTAGGAACAATTAAGCAGTTTCTATTCCAATTTAAGTTATGTAATAGCCTACATAACTTAATGTACACTATTAGCTAAATAAAATAAAAGAAAACAATAACGCGTAGCTTTTAAAACGGAATTAAAATGTTTCCACATTAATTAAAAATTTAATATAGAAAAAAAGAGAAATTCGTGTTACCAACTCTATTAACTTATAATGTAAAGTAATATATTAATTAAAAATAAGCTATTCGTCATTTATTATTACATTATTTTTATTAAATTTTAATAACAATAATTTTAAGTACAATTTCAATAAAGTTATTTATTATTTTCATTTTTTATTACTTTTCAAAAGCGATTTTTTTTCTTTACTAGGCTATATATTTTATTTTAATTTCTATATTTACTTCTTGCTGATTTTATATTAAGTTTAATCAAACTAGTATAAGTATTTGATCTTTTAGAATAATATTACAAACAAAATATCCCCCTTCCAAAAAAAAACAAAAAATCTTAAATTTTAAGATTTTAAAATTATCATAAAATCCTTTCTAAAACCTCTTATTTAAACAGATTCTAAAGTCTCCTACAATGAACTGAAACTTCGAGCCATAATTATATATGCATATAGGTGCAGTCAATTTTATTGGTTACCTTTGACAGTGAATGTTGGGTGAGCGATGGATTTTCGTTAGAGACCACCTGGTGGCCATTTACTGAGGCAATTATCCTTTATTTATAGAATTGCTGATTGGCTGTAGTAAAAATACGTGCTACTGAACTTCTGTATTTACAAAGTAGACTCCATTAGAGCTACCTAACTAATTGGGAAACGATTAGGAACTACATCTGTCTTCGTTTTAAAGACTTGATGAGAATCAATCTATTATCAACCATTTTTTTTTTTTCATTTAATTAACGAAAAGCTTAAATATCTTATTGAAATTAGAAAAAGAAAAAAAGAAAGAACAAATATTATAATTTCTAATAAACGATCTAACAGATATAATTAATTATGGTATTAAAAAAAAAATGTAGGAAAAAAATCCAAAAATTCTTTACCAATAATCTATTAAGATTAAGCTTCTGATTGAAATTTGGGTGGAATTTCATCTTTTTTAAAGTTAATAACAATGTAAAACTTATCCTTTATTTTTTTATACTTACATTACTAAGTTCTATTTACTTAATACAAAGTAAACATTGTTCGAAAGTAAAAACAGTGGTTAAACAATTACATATCGCCGCTGTTATACCAAAATGTTCAAAATTACCAAAAACTTTTTATTAGGAAAAAACACTTGTATTTGCTCTCAAATTGTTGTATGTGATCAGGTGAAGTTACAGATTACAGATGAAGTTACAAGTGTCCTTTGAAGTTACCTATTAAAAAGAAAATGCATTTTAATTAAAAAAAAAAAAAAAAAACTAATTGCAAAACATCGTATGTAAGTAACAGTGCACTACAAAAAGAAATTTATTAAAACTAGTACCTACATATTGCATGATGTGCCAACCAAAGTTTAAAATTATGGTATCAAGTAGTTAGTGTTAATACAAAATGAAAACATAAACTTTTTTTAGCTACTGAAAATAGTAGATTTTGACATATGACATTTTGATATTACATTGACGATATTGCGTTTTCTTAATTGACTTTTTAATCTTTCAAACTCATTTAGTAAACGAGCAAAATCAGTCAATCCGTATGTGTGTTTGTTTCGTAAAATCTTTAGAATCATTGAACCGAACATGTATATTTATTGTCAAGAGACGATGGAACTTCTGTAGTTGGAAATTTTTCTGTGTGGATGTTTGTCGAGAAACTAGCTTAGAGAGATACAGCAATTGCCATAGAAAAAGCCTAAGAGGCGAATAATGATAAGATAATTAACATGCATTGGATTATATATGACAACTTAAATATGTATTTACGGATTTCAGTATTTTCAGAAAATTAGAAAATTTGTACTGTCTTACTATTAGACTAAAATATAAAAATTAATTATTAAACAAAAAAAGAAAAAAATCCCCAAAAGTTTTAGCAACGCAGTCTTGAAATTTTAGTCTTATCGCCTAGGTATTAAGATGTTGAACTTTGTGGATACTTTGTGGATGTCATTAATAGATAAATAAATTAACAAATAAAGAAAATAAATTAAAATTAAAAAAAAAAAAAAACCTCTTCAAAAATGCAAATTTTATCTTATTTTTTTTTTTATTTTTATTACAAGTGAAAAAACAAAAACTGTCAATCAATCATTGAAACTTATAATGAATGCTTCTGAATTAGTTCAAATAGTTCAGTTTTATTCAAATATAACTTATCTTTTGTTTTGTAAGATTTTTGTTTTTCCCTGAAGGATTAATATCCCAAATCGTTCTATTATTTTTTGTTTTCATTTTTAAAATTTTGTCAACCTTAGAATCTTTTCTAAATTTATACGTTTTATTGCTATTAACTTTACTAATGTAAAATTTCAATTAAAAAAAAATTACTTTAAAATACTTTCTTTTTTTATTTTTGGAATAACATATTTTGTTTATTGTAGTTAAGAAATATTCGTTGACTCAGTGTTTCCTAGTTTCCAATGTAAAAATGATTTATAAGTTTCGGTGTTACGGTGTTGTTGTGCTACGAAGGTGGCATCCTTTGAGCATTTCTGTGTACATGGGACTGTAGGTGGGCGAAGCTATTGTACCGTGCGAAAGGAAGGGGTGGAACGAAGCCACGGTGTCCCCGGGGATAATTATTCCCGATCGGTTTATTGATTCCAACCGGCTAAACCTAATCGACTAATGGTGACATTAGCACTGCGATTATTGGGCTGCTTTGTGTGGGATCGGTCACTAGGGGCTTCCCTGGGGTGGAGAGGGGTCAGTGTTGTGGCTCCGATGACCACAGGACGAGCACATCGCCGCCCACTTCAGGTAACTTTCACAACCTGTTCCCACGTTCTGAAAAGATGTCATTTGCAACAGTCGCATCATCTGTAAAGAGTGTCCTCCATTTCCAAAGACACCCTCCCTCCATCGCTCTCCGCTATCTCCCCTGTCCCAAAGGGAATTATCATTTGAAAAGTAATTGATCCTTTAAAGTCGTCCTTTGAATATCATTTTCATCTCTTCATTACACAGCTGTATTTAAACGAGGAAGATCATTTACAATTCATTTAGTTTCACTTAGCTCAGTTTTTGGGTGGTGATGGAAATGATACACAGTCATTTTTCAATAAGATTTTAATGAGTAAATCTCACATTCATGAATATTTAGCTTTGAGCTATCGCAGAAGTAAGAAGAATATTACAAGAAAAAAGCCTAATAACAATAATAATTATGCTTCTTTTTTTTGTTATATATCCTCAACGCATCTTAAATTTGACTATTAAGAAGATTATTAGAATTAATATTCCTCTAATCTAATGATTCACCGGTTATGTGCTTTCTTAAATAAATAAATAAAAAAATAACAATAATAAAAATAATAAAAATTGTTTTATGTTTTCCTAACTTTAACTTCTATTTTCATTGTAGGACTACTCTAGGATTTGACGAATATGATATTATTAAAGGGTACTCGTATAGAATATTTACTCGTATTATTACAAATGTAAAAATAAACAATCAAATAAAAGTGTGATATGTTTGAGTATCCATTTATTAAGATTCGAGCAAATGCAGACGACTGCAAACCTTTTATTTCTTTTATGTATTTCTTTTTCCAATGCACCTAAAATTCTGAAAATTTAAATATGAACTTATGAAGTATCTGGGATTTCTATTTTCTTATTTTTAATTTTCAAAATATTCTGAAGTTAATTCAATTACAATTCAAAAACAGTCAATTTTGGGGGCTTTTTCGAGATATTACTCGATATTTTTAACTTAAAAAAACTTGATAAAAGCCGGAAATGATAAAAAATTTGTAAAATAATGATTTGTAAAGTTTCCATACTTTTTTAGTAGATCTTTCCTTCTAAAGCCTCTACTATTAAATATTCTAAACATCTCACCAAATTTAAAAAATTTGGACAGAAATCATTGTATTAACAACGAGATACAAATTTTATATATTGAAAGAGACACCAAAATAAGAAAGATAATAGAAAGCATGTGTATCCGGAACACAAAAAGAAAAAACATGAATAGGAATGATGGTATGGAAATAGAGAAATTTTTCTCAAGATTAGCTAAAAGTTTTGTAGATAAAATATGCACAAAATGTAATAATAAGGTTACAATCAAGGAACTAAATTGTTAAGCCCCATCGTATATTATTGTTAAAGAAACAAAGATTGGAACTAAATGGTATTATTTTCATATATTATTTATATTTTCTCGAGGAATTTTATGTAATTTAGAGTATTGTTCTTCAAATTATTGTTATTTTAGGCTTGAGAAAGAAAAGACGCAATCTTTTCGAAAGTTTGCTTTTTTGTATTAAATGTAGTTGTTTTACATTTAAATTTGGTGAGATGTTTAAAATAATGATTTGTATTTAAAATAATAATTATTTGTACAATAGTTAATTTTCAAAAAAATAAAAATTGTGTTTTTTTTTTAAATTTTGAGAGATTAAATTATTTTTTAAAAAATAAACTATTGCACTAATAATAAATATTTTAAATGCAAATCATTATTTTGCAAAGTTTTTATCATTTCAGGTTTTCGTCAATTTTTTTTTAGCTGAAAATACCGAGTAATATCTCGAAAACACACAAAAAATTGACTGTTTTTGAATTTTAATTTAATTAATTGCAGAATATTTTGAAAATTAAAATCAAGAAAATGGAAATCTCAGATGCTTTACAAATTTGGTGCATTGAAAAAGAAATATGTAAAAGAAATAAAAGGTTTGCAGTCACCTGCATTTGCTTGAGTCAGGATCTTAATACTTAACAGTAGCCTATTTACAATAATGCAATATATATATCTAAGTAACCTAGCATATAATAAGTAGACTAATAAAATCTTGCACAATAATATCGTCAACAATAATGAAAAAAATTATTATTATATATCAAACTAAGTTTGAAAAAGTTGAAGCAACAACAAGCTGCTAAATATTTTTTAACTTTTAAAAAGCTTGCAGATTTTTACGTGTGTAAAATTAATAGAATCGTTCCAAAAAAGGCCAGACACGTAAACTATTTTAATGTTTTCAATATTTTTAAATAGTTTGTGTGTCTTTTTTGGAACAATTCTTTTAAAAAGCTTTTTAAAATGTTTTTGGAAATCATGATTCATTTGTTTTAAATGGAAAAATCTAAGTTTTTAATTCATATCGAATTGTCAAGTATCTGAAAATAAAGAAGAAACTAAATAAATACTTTTAGATATTTTTTATTCCTGCAATTTCGTTTTCAATAGCTGGGAAAGATGAGATAAAAAAAAGAACAACTTATTATCAAATTGCAATAATAAAATAAACTTAAGCTAAAAATTAAAATTCATTTTATTTTCAAATCTAGTAAATTCGAAATTATAGTTCTAATAAAAGTTGTATTCAATATTTGCTTCACTATATTATTATTTTTATCAAGTTATGTGTAAAATCTACTTTTATACTTATATCGACAACACACGTTAATTTTCATAACTGTATTCACTATTCTTTCTGCATAATCTGGTTGTGGCTTTGGAGTAAGTAAGATTTGAGTTACAGAAAGGGAAACATTTTCTTAAATAGAATTCGGATTTTACTTCGCAGACCCTATGAAAAAATCGTGTTTCATTGAGAAATAGTTTCACTTCAGATTTCGAATTCCAATCACATCAAAGAAATAAATACGGGTATTTTCATGTGAATCTATTAGGCCTAATAGTGATATCTGTGTGACAGAATTAAATAATTATTCACTGTTTTCATAGTTCGCTAGAAAGTACTGAATTGAATGACTTGAAACAGTTTGAAGATATTTTTAAGCAAAAATAATTAAAGCTAATAAAGTAATAAGCCTAAAACAACTAATTATTAAAGTTTTGTACTTCTGACAAAGTTTGTACGTCTGTCTGTTATCTGGACTTTAGCTCTTTTGAAAACACACACAAGACTAAACTTAGCTGCTATTTTTACTTTTCACTCGACAGCTAAGAAGAGCAACGTAAGCATCTGATTTCAAAGAATTATCTTGTGTTCTTTGACATTCTCATTCTTTCCATGAGTTCTGTTTGTCAATTTCTCCACTTTGGACTGTGAAATATCTTGTGGCGCTTTGAAGGGCTGTCTTTCTCCTTTGCGAATGCTGGCTAAATTAGAAGGTCAGACGCTGCCCAACCAACAAATCAATCGGCAATTAAGCGGCTCTCTTTCGTTCCGGTCACAGCGTCTCTTGTCAGAGGCAGCTACAAGCGGCACTGGCTCACAGACACCACGGATTCTCTTCACAGGGGAAATTTACGGTTTTCTATCTTTGGTTTCGAATTTCTGAGATGCTCCTCGAAACTCGTCTTTGCCCTCCCCCAGGGTTCCTGCTCATTGTCCCAAGTCTCACAACAAGATAAGAAGCGGAACGACTTCAGCAAAGGCGACACCTGGAGGGCCATCTTTTAACGGCACCAACACTATGGATACCCCCATTCTTCTATAGTTCCCGTGTGGACACACAGCCGCCGCTTCGGACCCAAAAGCTCTTTTGGTGAGAAATGGCTGCGTGGTATTCAAAGACCAAAATAAATCATTACATTTCTAAAATCCTTATAAAAACATCCAAGAAGCAGTAGGCCTACTTCATATTTTTAGGTTTGGTACTCAATTGGCAGCCAAGGAACAAATTCCTAAAATAAGTTACTACAAACGAATCAGTTTTTCTTTTCCATTCCTTTAATTTCCAAGAAAATATGAATTACAATAGTCAATTTGAAAACAATTTAGTGCATTTTCGATTAAAACTATTGTTTTCTACAGAATACGCTATTATTTGTCTGTTGTTCAAATAAATAAAAATGTGTATATGTATAATTTATGAATATATGTATGTTATGTAAATAATAAGTAATGTATACATAACTAACTTCAAAATTTTTGGAATCGAATTCGTATAAGTTGTTTCTGAAGTCATACCGGTACGAGGAACTTACTTAAAATTAAGACTAGTTATAATTAAATTTTAATGAATTTTCAAAATGGTAAAGTAAAGGAATATTAAAAATTAATTTTTTAAAGTTAGTTAAACTTTTTTTAATTTTTTTATTGGTTATTAAGCATTTTATTTGGTTATTAAAAATTTCAGAGAATTGTAAAGATAAAACCTAATTTTTTTTGTTCTGATGTGAATTTTTATTATAATTTTTAGCAAAACTTTAATTCTCGAAATTTACATTTTGCGCACACGTGAAACATAGCTACGTTCGGATAACTGGAAACAAAAATAAAAATATATAAAATATTTATAAAGCTATTCGTTTTTAATATTGAGGAAGGATAGGTTTTATGTAAGTAACTGACCAAAGTTTGTTTTATCTCGACAATTTTTTTAAAAAGGAAAATTAAATATTCAAGTAATAAAATATCTGAAATGTTAGATTTTTAGATACTTCTTTTTGTGCACATTTTCCGATTCACCTACGACTTTGTAACGACGTTTCTCATCTATAATGAGAATGACAGACTTATAATATGTGCTTAAATTAGCATTTTTTCCAAATATGATAATTAATCTCACATTACAATGAAATCCCTCTTCAATAAATATTACAAACTCAGGTAAATGTAACTAGAAATTTAATAATTGATTTACGTTCGAATATAGACTACAATTATTTTATTTTATATTTTTATTAAAGTTATATTAAGAAAACGATAAAAAAAATAGAAGTACTCTATCTTATTTATTTTTTATAAAATATTATTATATATTAAAATATTGCATTAAAAATAAAAAGATAAATAAAAGGCATTCGGAATTTCTTAAGAGTAAATCTTTTTAGATAAAAAACTCTCGAATTAACTCCGTTATTGGATTTTTATTTGTCATCTTGCTTTTAATACTAACTCATGTTATAATTTTAAAGTATTTTTTTTTTTTATTCAACTTATTATTACAAGCAATAATTGTTCTCATAATGTAAGCTACTTTATTTAAAAAGAAAAGATGAAATTGTTTTATAATGAAATTGAGTGACTTATTTCGTAAATAAATAACAATTTCTATAATTTTTCCTTTTTGTGTGCTAATTTGCCGACAGAATATTATTATTACTTTTATTGTTAAAAAGCTTACCGATTATTGCTAAGTTTGCTCAAAATTACCGTAACTTATAAATTTTCATAATTACGAAAGAACATTCTGCTACAAGCCTTTGTGGCTTACGGGAAATGAGGCTCTCGACCTTTTGTGGCATATAACTCGTCTATAAAGTTGAGGTCGGGTGGTCAGGCCGATGCACGCCCGCCTCTAACCCCCTGGGAAGACACCCGGTGCCCAATCTTCAGAGGGGTGAATGGATCCTAGGACCAGTCTGGAGTAGAAGCCAGGTTGAGAAATACCGGAACTTTTCCCGGACTTGAACCCGATTACTTCAGCCTACAGTCAAGCGCTGTACCACTTGACTACTTGGCCTTACATTCTAATGCAAAACTTTTAGTGTATTGATTTGCATTTCTGAATAATAAATGGGCAATAACTTTTAATTTTTTTTTAAAAATAAATAAATAAATAAATAAATAAATAAATAAATAAATAAATAAAACAAAAAATCCCTAAATTGATGTAATAAATGTCAAAATAAAGCACTCCACTTAATATCGATACTACGATATTGGGCACATTTATTTTTCAACATGTTTATTTATTGTACATTTTAACAATTCACACATTATTCAAAACATTGTTTCGAGATATTATTACATTTATTTATTTAAAGCAGTATAAAGTATTTATAACAATTTTCCAATGTGATACATAATTACTGTTTTTATTAAATCTGTGATTATCAAATTTGAATCATTCTTTCATCGGAAGAAAGATATTTCAAAAAATTAGTACAACCAACAAATATTCAGAATGTGAAGTACAATAAAATTTAACTTAGAAATGGTAATTAGTATTTTATTACTCGTAATAAATTTGTAAAATGCAAACTTTTTTCCGGTACAAACAGTTTCCGCTATTAAAGAAAAACGCGTTTAAAACTCAAAGATAGGGAATTTTTTTGGTGGCTTTATCTAAATTAATAATTACAGCATTGGCACTTTTTTTGAAGTCAACCTGTTCTTACACCAAGGTTACAAAGATCTACTACTTAATTTAATCTACTGGCGTAAGGAAAGAAGTTAAAAAGCAACAATTAAAGCAAGTACAGATGTCCGGAACTGTAAAAACATGTGATCTTGCAGATTAAGTGGTTTTGTTAAAAAGATGTTGACGTGTTGCAATTTATTCTCAAGACACACTATTAATTAATACAGGAAATGCTAGATACCAGCAGCTGGTCTATCAATTCTCGCTGTTGTGTGAGGAACCTTCAATTAGAATTTATTTATTTTCAGTTAAGGATGTCGTTACAGACTGCTTTTTATTTTTTCATTAATTTATAATTATGCATCGAAGATCAAAACCAATTAATGTTAAGTCAACGTTTCTCTCTCTCCGGTGAAAAGAAAAAGAAAGAAAACGTATAATCAGACTTTAAAATAATAGTTGAGAATCTATAGGTTCTACAGGTTTATGTAGCATGTGGTCTGGATTTTCATGGAATTTGAAAACCTTGGAATTTTTAGTCTTCTGTGAACGTGTAATTATTTATTTCGAAGATTCATTGTTTTATTTACGGTAAGTAATGTTTTAGGATGTTTTACTTACGTTCAGTTTACTTTAAGTTTATTTGTAGATTAAAAAGGGAGGATGTATCTTTCAAGGCTTAATAGTGAATATCTTAACGATAAAGAAATTAGGGTAGAACTTAAATTTAACATTAAAATTGCTTAGGAAGCAAGAGTTAATAAGAAGTTTAAAAGAAATTAAAGCCTACTTTCGCTAAAATGTTATTTCTTAAAATTCTTTGTTTTTTTGTTTTAATTAACAGAAAAGTTTGTATTTGTATTTCAATTAGAATATCTATTCAATAACAGTTTTGCATTTTCTGGAAAAAGAAATAAATCTTCATTATTTACGTATCTAAATTAAATTACTTTTAAATGAAACTACTGTGGAATGGATTAAGGATTTGATATTCATTGTTAAAGTCAATGAGATATTAGCAGAAATAGGATAGAAAGCCATGCTTTATATTCCAATGCTTTTCTATGGGAATTTTTGTTTCTTCATGTGCTAATTTCTCCATATGAATCCACTTGGGAAAAATCTGAAATATAAAAGTTTAAGATTATCCCGAACCCTTGAATGTGCAAACCAAGTTTCATCAAGATCCACTCAGGGGTTCAGAAGTTGTTAGTGGTGGAAGAACGCACCTACCTATATACTTTTTTTTAATTTTTAATTCTTGCTTTCTAAACAGTTTGAAATCACTACAGCAATGTTAAGTTAGGCAGAAATGTATGACAGTGTTGAGTTATTAAAATAACGTTGACAGAGAGACAGGTTAACAGGTAACTACTGACTTACTTTATTCATCAAACAGATATAACTTATATGTGTATATATACATTGGCTTTAGAATCCCAGAACCAAAATACCAATCTCACCTCGGTCCCCCTGTGCTGAGGACCAATCAGGTGAATCTCGATTCTAGAAACCGTTGAAGCCTGATAATCTCTTGGCCTTAATCCTAATCCCTTGAACTACGCATCAATAGTATGAAGTGAGTACAAGGAAACTAACAGCTATACTAACAAAACTGAAAGTTCTTTCGAGTCTTATAGTAACTTATTCTGCAACGAAAAATAAAAATACTAGATTTCGTTTGCGCATTAAGAAAATCGGTCCAGTCGTTTTAGAGTGAGTGCGTTCAGACAAATAGACAAGAAATCTGAAAATTCAATATTAAGACTTAGTATACACAGTCAATCAAGTATAGATAATGTTTTTCTCTATATTAACTTTATTTTTACCTAGAAACGATAAAGATTTTAAAGGTTTTCCTGAAATCTGTGTAGGTGTAATTTTGATTTTAGGAAAACATTGAAAATCTTTATCGTTTGCAATTTGTACAGATGTAATTTTAATTCTACATTGCCATAATAATGCAAACAATAATTTTAGTGCGCAATATCACGATTCATGAAAGGCAGCTACTGATGTTTACATAGTTTTGGAAATTAGTTAGAATGCGAATTCTCTGGAATTAGTAATTTAAAATTTTCAATAATCAATAAAATTAATTTCAGTTATAGCAGAAATGCGATCCTAACACATGTACGTATTATTGTCTTTTTTTTTATTTTCATGTACATAAATATTATTTTTCGAAGAAATGTAGTTTCTTCAAAAGAAATATAGTTTCTTTTTAATTTTTTTAATTTAGTAAAACAGAAATATTAAGGTTCATGTAAGAGATGAGATCTTGAATAAGTTCTTAAATGACAGTGAGTTCCTGATATTCCATGATCACAACATGAGGCTAAATCAAAAAGTGAAAAGCTAGGTATTTGTTTTTTATACATAAAATCGCCATAATAATCATTTATTTACAATAGTCGTCAATTGACTGCAGGATAAAGATCGCTTCATTTTTTTTATTCCTTTCCTTTTCCTCCATAACATTCTGAATGTTCATTAGCTTCTCCATTTCTTATACTCTTTCTTTCAACCATTTTTGATTGAACGTCTTTCTCATTCCAGGTTAGTTTCTTAATAGTGAGTTAACTATGGTTTGCTCTCTCAAAAAAATATTTTGTTTGTGTATTTACATATGCATGTCAAAACAAAAAGGAAAAGAAACAAACCAATCTCTTGTTTTTAGTTAATAAAGTAATGTTCTACAGCACATTAAAATGACCAATATACTGACCAATGTGTATATTGTCATATTGCAATCTTGTTTTAATCACGCAAAGAAAATGTGATTAAAGAAATTTGAATAATTTTTAATATAACATTGTAGTTTCAATAAATTATACATCAGTTCTAATGATTGTTACAGAACGGTTTCTGTAAGCCAAACCTAATAAATTTACTAGATACTTATTAAAATGTTTATATGTTTATATCTTAGACAATTCTGATTATAGATTGATGATTCTAGGCAAAACTTGTTTTGAATAAAAAAGTACAAACAACGTATTCTGAGCTTTAGATTTTCAAGAAAGAATACAGATGATAACTACAGCTTGTTGGAAAGCTATGCCCAAAACTTTGCGGAAATTGTGTTGTGTTTTCTCAGTTTATTTAAGGCGCAAACAACTATAATTTTATACAAAAACTGAACAGTGTTTCGAAAATGCAATAGAATATAACAACATTTCATTTGCACTGTAGATTTCTCTGTGTGACAAGAGTTTGGGAATATTGAGGTTTTTATTGTAAATAAAAACAACAACAAGTTTTATTTATAAGTCAAGTTATTTAAATTCTATTAAGCTTCGTATCAGGTAATATAAAGCAGTCAGATGAAAAATCATTAGAGCTAAAGGTTAGCGATTGTAAAATACTGTTTCCTTAATTGTAATTCTGATTACAAGCAGTGATGTTAAAATTTTTGGCACCATCAATTTCACACTCGATTAAAACCACTTGAAAGAGAAGAAACAAAATTGCAAGGCTTTAAAAAAAAAAAAGAAGAATTTTCGAGATTCACTGTGGTAGCCAATTTCTCTGATAAAAGTGTGTTGATGATGTCAGAACAAGTACAACATCAGCAAAAGTTGCTCTTTTGGCTTTTAATTACGTCAAGTCATTAATTCTTAGCTTAATGACATGTGTAATCTCAATGGTTGATCAAAGGGCGGGATTCGTTTTTTACCCCGTATGTGGGATGATTTCTTCTCGTCTCTTTATCCTCAGCACACACAAACCGAAAAGAAGCAGAACCATTATCTTGGTGTAACAGTCGTAGCACAGATGACCCAGCACATGAGTCAGCAATAAAAATCTCTTTTACACCACTTGACCACCACTCGAAGCCTAACCACTCTAATCGCTAAATATGGGGAAGCAGCCCTCACTTTTTCTTTCTTTTTCATTATTAAAAAAAGAAAGAGAAACAAAAAGAGGACAACTATGTCTCTTTCCAATTTCATTTTTCTGTAATTCTGGAAGATTCCCAGTCAAGTCCGTTTCAGAAGTTGGAACGCAGAAACAAAACACTTTAACTTTTAAAGAAGCCAGAAAAATTGAAGGAACAGTTATAAAAATTTACCAGAAAAACGTTTTATTTTGTTTTTTGATCGATTATCAAATATCTTATAAAAGCGTAAGTTATATAATTATCAAAAATTATTAAAAGAAAAATAATTTGCCAAAAAAATAAGCCCTCATTGTTTCTGTTTTTTGCCTCAAGTTTGTAAATTTTAATAATAATAATAATAATCAGTATATGATAATAAATATAAAACTTATATATTGTTTCATATATTGTTTTATATATCTTTCAAAAACTTTAAAAAAGTTACATTTCATTTCGTATTGATTTGCTAACCAGCTTGTTGAGGTTTAGGTAATTTCATAATAATTGTAATAACAGAATTGCAATTTTAATTTTAGAATATTTTTTTTCAAAAATAACACCCAACAATATTAAATATTATAAATAAAACAACAACATTTTCTTCTTTCCTAAATACAGCTATATTTCGCAGATAACTTATCTGCTTCATCAGGCTTATACAGAGAATGAATAGAATATTAACAATATTACATCATACATAAGTACAATAGAAATAATATAGAATCATACATGTTAAACTTGATCATACACATGATTAACTAAAAGTATTATTGACATTGTTAAATAAAAACATTATTGAATGTTCTTCAGCAAAACAAAATAGCCATTATTTACTATTACTAACGTAATTAATGAAGTCATGACCCAACAATATTCACGTAATTCATTTCGATAAAACATCATCTTCTTCTACAGGGGGTTTCATTTTTTTAAAAAAACTTTCTAATGATTCGATAGATTTATTTAAAGAGCTAACTGTTTATTAAAGGGTTTTTAAATCTATTTGCTTTATTCTGGTCATTTGCCTAGCCTTCTTTTTTATCTTCTTATTTTTATTTTTTTAATTTTTAATTTTTTTTTATTACTTTACTTTGTTTTTTATTTAAAAAAAAAAAGAGCAAAAGAAAATTAACACTTTTCAATTTCTTCTTCAGTTTTCATAAATAAACCTTAATATTCTTCTTCACAAATGAGCGTTTCCAATTTAGAGTGCTAAAATAAATCACTCTTTGTTGAATTTCTTTTTTTCTTGTTTTTATCATTTTAATTCAAGTTCTAAAAATGATGAAAACAAATATGAAAAACACTGACTATAAATGAATAGACATACTTTATGGACTTGATAAAGAAAAAAACTAGGTAAGTTCATGTGTACTTCAAATATGCGGAGATTCCTTATGATTGGAATTTATTTTGAACCAAGTTCCCAATGTAGGTCTTATATCTTTTGAAATACTCTGATTTTTTTTTTTTCAATTATTAATTATATAAATTTAAATGTTCAGCTAACTATCCATTTGATAGATGATGTTGTATTTCAGTATGGAGTTTTCAAATTTCTTACATCTTACAAATTTCTTACAATAATAATATTGAGAACTGTCTCATTATGATTTTTTGCGAACACTTGGTGTGGTCTCATCCCCGAATAACATGAATTCTTAGAAGACATTCTATTGGTTCTTCATTGTACTCCTATCGGTATTGAGTTAACTACTTGTAATGCGAGCTGTCAGAGTGGCTTCTTAGGCTGTTTTATAATCACCACTTGTGGACCTTCTGTTTTCCAAGTTGAAGTATTTTCCAAACAACCTGCGAAGACAACTCAAGCAGAACAGCTCGAGGCGCCACCAGACGGGACTTCATTACTACATTTCATCGCCAATTCAGAAAAGCGAGAATAAAAAAAAAAGCAAAAGAGAGAGAAAAAAAAAGGTAAAAACAAAAAGTGATCAGTGGCTGTTGCGAGCATAATAGTCGGCCCTGGTGGTCTGAGTCCCGCGAAGGGGCTACGAATTAATCGTCTAATCCTTTAATACCATGAGAGAGTAACAGCAGAGGAGTTGATGCGTCATACCAGCCTAATTATGAGTGTGAATGAAAACACAAATGTCATCCGGTGGATTACGTAAAACTAAATGAAATTTTTGACACATTCATAAAAAAAAAGATAAGCAAAGAGGGCTGTAATTATGCAAAACCGAAGCCCCATTGCACAGGATTTCACGGAAACCGAAAAAAAAAAGTATATAGGATCCTATTCAAAATCTGAAAAAGAATTCTGACAATAAAGTGAAAGGAAAAGGGACATAAAATGAAGACAAAATAATTTATTTTTTTCGTATTCATTTTATAATTAAGAGCAGTTAATTTTTTTTTCTGTTTCCTAAATTTTTTTTTGTCCAATGATAAAATATTACTACATTTAAATAAAAGGGTGACATATTTTAATGATCTCTGAAGAATGCTAGATTGAACTGAAATCGCATCTTTCATTATTTTTAATTGTATTAGCTTTTAAATTAGTAATTCGTGGAACTTTTAATATTTTTTCTTAAAAATTGAAATTAAACTAAATCAAAGGAATACGTGTTTTCCAGAAGATCCTATTATTAACCATTTATCAAGTGCTTAGATTAAAGTGTTTAGATTAAATTTTCCTAATTAGGTTTCTGTATCATTTGAATATTGGATCCATACTTTTAGAATTTAAACAATATCATAACAGTTTTTTTAAATATACGATACATTGGTGATGTTTGAACACAAAATTAAATAAATTATAATAATAATGAATAAATAATAACATGAAAATATAACTCTTGTATGTTTGACGATTTTATATAAAAAATTTTTAGATTTTTATGAGCAGTAGTTTAAAAGATATGGGACGGTGAAAACCATCAGTACTTTCCAGTAATTTATGAATCACTCAGTATATATCACAAAATCACTAGAAGATGATATTAGATATATCTTATTGGCAGTAAATGATGACTAAAAAAAAGTTCTGAATTTTCTACTTTATTTTGAGGCAAATAATATTATAATAATATAATAGTTTCAAGGTTCTTCTATTAGATTATGATAACAATAAATTGTAAAACTTATATTCATCACAAAAAGAAAATAGTGACAAAAAACAAATTTAAAGCGCAGGAAAATTATTAAGAAATGAAAAACCAAAGACTGCACATAAGTTTACAAATCGAGGAGGGTAGACCGGGCTGATGAGTCCCTAATGAGCACGAAACGGCGGTTTCCGATTCCCTCTGTGGACAAACTCAACGCCGTGATTTGTTTATTTATATGCAGTTTTCTTGAAAATAGTGAATATTCACCAGTTTTAGGAAAGTTATTTGAATAGTGTTGACATATTTAACAAGTTTATAGATTTCATCATTCAGAAATAAGTATTTCCTTAACTATTTATAAATTCTAAATGTAGAGATATTAACGTTCTTGAGACCTCATGTTCTATTGGAAAAAATAAACTTATGTCAGAATGTCAGACATGTAAACCTTATCTGTATTGTTGTAATTAAGTAATCATTAGTTATTCAACATCAGGAAATGGTCTGATTGTAATTGGTAAAAATATGTTCAATTCAAAGTTACAATCATGTGCGCCAGTGTATTAGCAGTCAGTCAAGCGCAACTCTGATGAAGATTCGTAAAACCTTTATATACTTTAAAAAAACCAAAATTACAATTAGGCCAATCTGTATTTATATTTATGCAGCAACACACATTCACATAGACATACATATACCTACTATCCTCGCTGAAATTTTAGAAATTTCAAAGTAACTAAGGAGTCATCCAACATTTCATCGTTAAGATCCCTTGTTTTCTGTTAAATATCGCGTTGTTTTAAAGATTAAGTTTTTATCAGTTGATGTAATAGAAAAACAATGCCTCTAAAAAACTTATTGTTTTGAAAACTGCTGCTTTCTTACTAAAGATAGTTCCTCTGAACAAAATTACCTTTTTGGATCAAGATATACCTCATCAAGAGTCACAACGTTCTTAACACTGTTTCATTAAGGTGAAAAGTTAAGGTTATATTTGTTTATGGGTTCCGTTAACTACTGTTAAAGGTATATAAAAACTTTATTGGTTTACTTGTTTTTAATTTTTTTGTAATAAACGAAAAAAAAAGAACTTTCTTAGATTACAGTGTTTCATTCTCATCCTGTATACTTTCATATTATTTCTTGATACATCAAAAAGAACTAACAACAATGTGCAGCATTCACTGTTTTTAAAATAAGTAGCAATTCTATTTTTAAAGTAATAAATAAGATTTCAATGTTTCGAGAACTGCAGTTAAATCACAACTTCTTTCTGTTTGCTGGATCACCCCTCATTTCTCTCAAAGAAATTTAGATTCGATATAATCCACGATAGCACTTTTTAAATTTTTAAATTCTTGGCATGTTTTAAATGAATCTCCTTTAATAAGAATCGCCATCAAACGAACTTTGCCAACATTCCGTTATGTAACTACGTATATCTGTCTTTACTGCAATACATATAGTACGCATTTCAATACATTTTACGAAAATATAACTGAAGTTAAATTTCTATGAAAAACACAAAATTGTTGAAAAGCTTATTTTTTGGCTGACATTCCTTCGTACATCTAAAAATATTTCAGAACGGTGGCTGAAAACGTTGGTAATTAGGATACCTAGATATTTTCTAAGCCTGACGTTGATAAAAGAGTTGTTTTTTTTTGTTTTTTTTTTTTTTCCAATCATTATTTAAACTAACATCGAGACAAAAAATTTGCGTCTAATTTCTATTTCAGAGCAGTTTGACCATTCAGCCCTAGCAAGAGATCAAAAGTTAAACAGAATTCTGCAATTTTGATCAAAGTGTTCTTTTTTGGGGTACTTGGAATTTTATTTAAGTCAATATTGAACATAAGGAGACTAAAAACGAAAGAAGAGAATAAAACTAGACGTTTCCAGGGACTTTGAAGGCATAAAAGTAAAACTGAATTAAAATTCTCTGAGGAAAAAAGAGAGACTAGAGAAGAATTGGACAAGGATATTAGATAACAACATCAAAAAGAAAAAGAATTTTTTTAATCCACCTGCGTTATATCAATATTATATCATTATTCTGTATTTAAAACATGTAAAATATTTCAAGGTTTCTAAATAGACCAGCAGTCGAGGTTCCTAAATCTAAAAAAAGCATGGGTAGTGAATTCTAACGTTCTTATGGACTTTTAATAAGATATAAAACAAAAAAGCCAGTTTTTAAAAAGTTGAAAACTTTCTATAAAATCATAGTACAAGCAAAATAAATTCAACGCGAATCGAAATCGAACTCTTTTCAAAAATTCAACAAGTTGAAGGCCTTTCACTTCTTCCAGCGGCCAAAAGAACTGTGAGAGGCTACCAGATTAGATTTGTTTTTTTTTTTCACCTAAAGGCTACCAAAAATAATATTTTTAAAAATTAAAATCGAACTGAGAGACCTGGTGTCTTCCTTGTGGCTGAAAGCTTTGTTCTCCGACAAAGATAAGCAGCTGAGAATGTGGAGACTCCGGAGATTAGCTGTCTAATGAGATGAATTCGAAATAGAAGAGTAAGTCCGGGGCTCGACAAGGAAAATAAATCCTATTTTAAATATCCTTAATAGAATAATTTAGAGACAAAGAATAACCGTAGAGTTAGAGAAGAAATTATCCCTTAAACTGAGATAAGTATGAAATGAAAATTTTGTAAAAACTTTACTTGACTAAGTCCTCATTTTCCTTCAGATATACTAACTGTAAATTCATTTTTCCAGCTGTCACATTTGTTTGCTTTGTTCAATAAATCAGAACAAATTAAAAATCAAAATCGTTGACTCATGGGATAATTTATATATTATTTTTATTTCTTTCTCGATCGATTTATATGTAAAAGTTTAAGAGTGTAAATTGTTTACAGATTCAAAATAAAATGAAAGAATTTCAAAACTTATTCAGTGAAAACAAACAAAACAAAACAAACTGGACAGTTAAAAAAAATAGACAATGAAAACAAGTTATCAAATAATAGCTTACATTAACAATAATAATAATAATCTTGTTATTATTATTGTTATGAATGAAAGTGAATGAATTTTCTTTCCTTATTTATTTTTAAGTTTTACAATTTTTTAACTTATTAAATTTATGATTACATCTCTTTCAACATTAAACTTTTCTTTCTTTATTTAAATATGGTGTTAGCTAAATATAAATTATTAAAATTTCATAAATGCCCACAATGTTTTAGGAATGAGTTTTACGCATAGACTTTACTTGTATCAACAATAAAATCTCTCATCCCCCAAAAAAATGAAAAAAGAAGGAAGAAAGAAAGATGATGATGCTTTATTTTTAATAAATATTAGCTTCTAAAAAATAAAATTTAAAGAAATGCCATTGCGAGTTCGGAATCCTATTAAATTAGAATACATTTTACACAGATTACGAAAGTTAGAAAATTAAAAATATTAGTTGTAACAGTTTTGGATTTTCAGTTTAGATTTTTCAAGATTATTTTTTTTAAATACTGATATTAATTTATTAATAAATAAATGATAAATAAAATGAATTCTCTAGGAAAGCAAAGACAATTTTTTATAGAAGGGGAGGAAGAAAAAAAAAGCATTAAATTTTAACGTAGCATTGTTATACTTCTTAACTATAAAATAGATTAATATACAATATTATTTGTTGTACGTATATGATAGGCTAATATACAATATAATTTGAGTTGAAAATGAAGGTAGTCTAAGGTTGATTAATTTCGCCTACACATTGATCTTCCTATGTCTGCCCTTATGTATAGTGTAGGCATTATATTTATAATTTTTTTTCTACACATTACAAACAAGAGTAACAATCAATTTTAACGTTAGGAAATTTTCCATTGCGGCCTTATGCGTAATTTTGTTTTAAAGTCTTACGCATTTTAAATTTTTAGTTTTAAACATTTGAGCTTATATATCAATTTTATTAATTTAGTTCGTATATTTAAATTGTAACTACCTACACTTAAATAGGATAGTATTTTTTTTAATGATTTTTTTTATTTGAAATCCGCAATTAATAAATAATCTTACAATATTTTTTAATGCTCATGTCTATATATTATTAGCTATACAGTGTCGTACCATTTTATATATAAAATATAAAAATAAACGAATATTTTTTTTTAGAATAAATGGATTAAGAATAACATTCTGGCTAAAATTTTGCAGTCGGTCATGGGCTGCTAAATTTGTTTTGCCTTGCGAGATCAACTTAATTTTGTAATTTCTAAGCCCAGATTAAAAAGTTAGAAGTACATGACTGCCCAAATGAAAATGGGTTCATGATTTAAGATAGAAAAATGCTTCCCAGGACTTCAATTTATTTAATTTCAAATGGCCGTTAATTAGCCTTAATTTGCAAACGATTTTATCATGTATTAAATAAATCGACATTCACAACATTTTGTTCGTTAATGGTGTTATTATGTTTCATTCAGTTTTGTTATTCACAGGCTGCTGTATATCAAATCCGATTAGAGAACATTAACATACGCCTCAAATATCCACGATAATAATAGTCTCTTCACAAGATGTTATTACTCCTTACGAAACAATGAACAATTTCAAAATCCTAAACATCTTACAACGATTTGAATCCTTAATAAAAAAAAAAAAAAATTCTTCGAAGAAAAGGAATTTTTTTTTTTTAAAACAATGCTTTTGTTAATATCTCATTCTTTTCTAATTTTAAGAAAAAAAAAATATGGCTGCCCCATTTTCTAAACCTTTAGTGTTTCAGAGCATTATGGCAGTCGCGAAATACAAAGCCGTAATTTATTTATAAATAAAATGCCTATTGGAATTGCTAGTTTTTGGAGAAAAGTTTTCTTTTTTTTAATTTTAAATAATCTCAACAATGACCCTAAATTTAAGATAAAAGTATTGTATTGGCAGTAATCGTCAGACAAATTTAAAAATTTTCGTGCAAACGTTGAGTTTTCCTCCATTATTCTTGCTTATCTTTTAGACTGTTGTTAATATAACACTGTTAGAAATTCAATTTCTCTGTTCTTAAAGAAAATTGATAGGTTTAATTTAAAATGGAATCGGAGGTTTTTGTTTCATCATTGCAAATTATTAGGCCTATTAGATATTATAGATTAATTACAGTTGACCAACTTCAGAATTGTTGTTAAATTTTTAACAATAACATGTTGTAGTTTGTTTTAAAATACCAGGGTGAGCTCCAAATTGGAACTAATGAAAACTAAGGGTCACCAGATTTTTCCGACGTCCGGGACAGACAATTTTGAAAAAGAAAAAAACAAAACAAAACAAACAAAAAAAAACAAACAAACAAAACGCTTTCTCGATTATTTACAAAATCCAGGACTATTTTCAGAATCCGGGACATATACTGATGCGGGACACTGCACTAAAATCCGAGACTATCCGGAACGTTCTAGTCATCCTATGTACATATTTTTTTTTTAAAAATAAAGTCGGCTGTTTATATACGAGAATAAGATAATCATTCATCTTTGTTAAATTAATAACAACATTGATTTATAAAAGTATTTATTTTATTATTAGGCTCTAAATATTTCTAAGTTTGTTTTTTCTTTTTTTCATTCTTGGATGAAATTTATCCGTAGCAATATTCTGTGATACGAATTTTACAATTCGAAAAAAAAAAATTGAAAATAAAAATTAAAATGAGCTTAAAAACAATGAATTTAATTTGTTTGAAGTTTAACTCAAATGTTTTAATTTAAGTTTCAGTAACTTAGGCCTGTAACTAAATAGTAATGTAAATAACGTTCAACAATACACCGTAATAATAAAATAGTAAATTGTTATTTATAGTAATTAAATGAAATTTTAATTTGTTTAATTTTAAGGAAACGATAGTAAATATAGTAATATTGAAATTTAATCCTTAAATAGAAAGACAATTTAGAGAAAACTTAAAATCTTGTTACTCCATTATATTTTTTTTACATGTAGCAATTGTATTTAATATGTAGATTTTGTAAATCTTTATTTTCTACAATAGAAAATGTCGTAACTCATATTAACTAATAAAAGTAAAAATGTATAAAAAAATATTAACTTATTTGCTGAAGTATTCCAAAAATTTTAGCTTGTTTGCTGAAATATTCCAAAATTAAGCTTATATAACTTTGAAGTGGACTTTGCATTTATAATAGTTAATTTGATTTTAAAATTAAAAACAAAAACAAAAACAGATTTATTTGCAGTTTCTTTGGGCTATTTCGATTTTAAATACTAGAAGATTTTGCTGGCACTAACCATTGGCAAAGGTTTCACAGAGAAGTAATTCTAAAGAAGCATTGTTGAATTACTCCAATTAGGGTGAGATAGAAAACAATCAAAGACATATATAAGTTCATAATAATTAACAAATTAATAATAAAATAACTGTTGTGTTACAACGTGAAGTTGTGTCTTTGATCAGTTTTCTAAATTGATTTTATTTTCTTTCTCATTATAGGATAGAAGAAAATTATCCATATTTTAGTTATAGTTATTCTGGATATCAATTTCATATTAATAAATATGTAATATTTCTTATAATACTTCTCATTTTCAGTTGACATGTAATGATAAGTTAGTATATAACAAGGCAGCACATTTTAAGAAAAATAAATACTTAAAAACAATTCCGAATTGTAAGAAATTTGATGAAGAAATATTATTGTTCTTCAACACTGTTCAAAAATGTCTTTGTTGAGATGAATAACATTCGATATTTCTTTTAATAGATTCTAAAGCCATCATTTTAAAGCAAATTTTCAAAATTTATTCTGACTTCTTTCTAAGGATTGTTAAAATTAAAATACAAAACTAAACAGTATTTTAGGATCTTTGCTTATAAATTATTATATGAAGATATATTTCAAAAACAATATATTTCAAAAACAATATTGTTATAATTATAACAATAGAACACTTATGATTTTCCTGTCTACTCAAAATTTGATTTCTATATTTTAATTAAAATATTCTTAAAAAAAGAGGTTACGAGATAAAGCTTAAAATGTTGCAAAGATAATGAGTAGCCTAATGTTATTGACTGAGATTTACGTATTTATATCGTTAGGTTTCATGTAAATACTTTATAAATATTTGTGAATATCAAATTAATGCGTAATGGAAGGGGGAACAATCTTGAAGTTTCTTAGATTCATTAGCTGCCAAACTATATTTAAAAGATTAAAAGTTGACGAGTTTAGTAATGTGACGAAAAGGTCATCGTATCGTTGTTAGTAGATATTATTTTTCCATCTTAATTTTCACATCTATATGCGACTGACAGATGGAACTATGTAATTATGTAATCTTGCCCAAGAATGAGATTAGAGCCAATTTTCTCTTTTAAGAAGGAAGTTGGACCATCTTTGGTGGAAGAATGGACAGCCATACCTATTCTTCTTCTCCTTTTCTTCTTCTATATACTTTTTTTTTTTTTTAGCAAAATCACGGATAATGTTATTTACACGCCATTTACATATAAAAAGCTCGTAAAGGCTTTGGGGCGGTTACGGACAGAACACAGTAAAATCGCAATTATAAGTTTTCAGCGTTTCCGCTGAGTTTTCTCGTGTAATGAGAGACTAGGATGATGACTTTATAATGCATAAATTGTTTTCTCTCGAGCTGGTTTTCCCTGCGTCGCCAGCGAATCTGTTATTATTGTGAAACAGCAATTTGCTTTTTCGGTAATGTGTTTGGGCCGCGGCGAAGGTAGGCGGTGGGGCTCCGGGGAGGGTGGACCGAATTTCTCGGTACGAGCGCGAGATTTGTCCCGGCCTCCCCTCCTCGGCCATTGGAGATTTTCTCGGGCTGGTCATTATTTTCTCTCGGGTGTGAGATCACCTTTAAGCCATCATCGTAAATTCAAAGGCTCCCCTACAGTTTCTGCAGCTGATTATAGAGGTCCACGAATCGGCAGAGGGGGTGGTGGGAGGTAAGACGAAGAGGAAGGGTGAGAAAGAGGCGCACGCGATTCGTCAGGTGGGATCATCTATCATCACTTACTGCAGATAAAGGAGAAGTACAGAAGAAAAGGAAGGAGAAAAAAAAAAGGAGGGATGATGTATTCATGGAATTGCTGTATTCTGACCACGGTAGCAATAGAGTTATGCGCCTCCAGATACACGGAATGGAATATTCTGTTATCTCAACACCTGGAGAAAATAATCGTTCTCCAAGATCTGAAATTCAGAGCTGCGTGAAGGTTAGCACCGAAAAACAGCAAATTTAAATGCTGGATACGTTGTTGCAAATATCTGCAGGAACGGCCTCAAATGTCGTTTTCATTTCAGTAATTTTCCAATTACAGGCTTTAACTATTCAAAATTGGAGTCTTTGAAGCCTTTTACAATTGAACTGTGAAGACGATGACATAACAATTGAGATTTTTTATATCTACTTTCGGGAGAACGAACGGAAGTCACTTTATTATAGGCCTACATCTGCGCAATCAGCAAATTTAGTAATTCTGATTTTCTAGAACCGTATGAAAAATTAATATCACAATTAGTAACGATTAATAATAGCTAAAATAATTATTAATGATTAAATAAATAAATAAATTATACCATTTTTTTTGTAAGTATTAAGACAATGAATTATGGGCTCTTCAAGTAGTACTGACCATTAACCCATTTTCACTTTTTGAAAGAATTGACTAAAGTGTAACGAAATAAAAAAATAAGAATGATAAAAGTTTTTTCTTTTTCAACTCAAACTTTCTAAATGGGATAAAAATAAGACTTTATTCTTATTGATAGCATAAGTAATTTTGTACGGAAAACCTCGTTTCGGTCAATTATTTTCATCACTTCAAAAAATAAAAAAATAAGCAAGTAGCCATTTTAACATTTTACCAATGGAAACATTTAACAACCAAGATTAAATATTTGTTCCCCCGCAAACATCTTGAGGCTGAACATCTTACCTCAGATCTATTGCGAAAACATTTCAGTTCCTTGTTTCGTATCTAAAAAATTTGTGACTTTGAAGTTCTCCATTTTTTTATTACAAAGAAGAATTCCTTTCTAAATTAATCAGATTTAGAACATTTAAAACTAAAAAACAGTCAATTTAAAGTTTTTTATAAATCAGAAAGTTTTTTTTTTATAAAGTAGATAAATTTTATAACATGTTCAAAAACTTATTATCTTACTCTTAATGGAAATTATTAATATTATTGATAAATGATGACCATTTGTGAAATGTCCACAATAGAAAGTTTATTTCCTTTCACTGACAAGAACATATTTATTAAACATTTCACCTTAATGTCGAAGATTAATTACTAAAAACACTTCCACTCAGAAACGGAAGAAACAGCAATTAAAAGCCTGACACCCCCTTCCCTTCATTGGGGTCCCTTCATGTGATACGCAACTCTTGAAATGTCCTTAGCATTGAGAAGTGATTTTTTTTATGTTGAGACGTCCTCATGTATCTCCATCTGTTTTTGTTAGCTTTGGTCTTGGTTTTAATGCTGAGACACCCGTAGCAGTCGATTTGACAGATGTCTTAACCGTGCAATAATTATTTTCGTTGGTTATTTTAGCCCAGAGAGAAGGAAGGAGACAGGGATAAAAAATTACATATCCCCAGTCCCAGTATGTGATGTTGTTTATCAGGTAAGGTTGATAGGTGAGGGGGGGCGATTCCTCTATCCCATTGGCCGACAGGTTATACTTACAAGCAGTGCTAGGCGGAGTCACCTCAACTTACTGAAACCACTCCCCTCTTTCCCGCTCCCAGGCCCATGACTACGCATGCAAAGCAATCCAATAAGTTTCCCTCTTTGTATCCTGGATAGAGGTAATGGGGTTGGCAAGAATATAATTACATAAATCTCAACATATTAAAACCATTCAGTGCGATCTAGCTTTTGAAATACACATAACTTTATAGTCAAAAAAATAAATTGCATTAAAATAATAATTACAATGAAATATCGTAAAGACCCCTTATAGAAAACGATGGATATATTGAAATATCCCAAAGTTCACAACAGAAAGAATACAAAGGAAAAAAAAATCATTATTTTATTTCTTTTATATTTTAGATTTGACAAGGGAATCGCATAAAATTCCGAAAGCTCTCCTTGGTTTCCTAATGTATTTTTAAACTATTATTCTAAAGGTTTTTAACAAATTTTGATGTGTGGGTGATTTCTTAGTAATAAGAAAAGGAGAATCTGCTTTTTCTAAGATATTCGTAAATCAATAAATCCTCCAACACAAATCAATACATTCAGATGTTAACAATTAGAGACGGTGTTATTTTTAATTTATTATCATGATTAGCGCCTAAACTTTATGAATAATTAAAAAAAAATTAGGAAAAGTTGCATTATTTTTTATTTCTTTTCTTTTCATTTTTTCTGTTTTTTTTTGGTCCACTTTAACATGAAACCTCCTTCTTTCTTTCATTTTTTGAGTTATTTCAATGAATTCTATGAAAATATAAAACATTTTTCTTATTTTGAATGAAAATATTAAATACTAACTATTTAAAACCAGGATTCAGTTATATTTTACTTTGCTCTAATAATTAACGAATGTCGTGAAACCATTTTTATTACTATTTAAAAGTCGTGTCTATACATACATCTAATATCACGTTTCATCTATACTTATAACGTTATGTGACTACTTAGAAATTTAAGAATTCTTAAATTCGTCTTAGAAATTTAAAAAATTTAGGTTATTCATCATTAAAAGGTTTCGGATGTGACTGAAACTTTTTATTTCATTAAGAAGCAAAAGTTAATGACGTTTTATCAATATCTTTTATTGTGCATTTCTGTATTTTGAATTAAAACATTATTACGTACATGAATATAATAAGTTTTGAGAGTGTTCGTACAAGTGGATTTAAAATGATTAAGGTATGTAACCTCTGATACATGAAACGAGAGCAAATTTTGTTATGGATATTGCTTAAATATTAGTCAAATACTTTTGGAATAATTTGTAGTTCCATAAGCATTCTCCTGGCATTCAAGCGATATCCTATCTATAATAAACCCTGCTTTCGTTTCATGTATTAGAGATTACATATTTCAAAGATTAACTTCTTAAGAAGATGATAAATTACTAATTTCTGCAAAACAGAAAAGTATCAGAAAGAATTAAAACAAATACAGAAAAGAAATAAACTTATAGCTTTGTTGTGGAAGCGAATAGATAACCGTATCATACATGATTATAAACACTGATTAAGCAATTTTGGATAGCTCTGATTAAGGGCAGAGTTGTGAGACTTGCTCAAAACTTACCAAAGCACATTCAACTGTGATTAAATAAATTGATCCCTGTAATGGGTGTTAGAATTATTTACTAACAATGAATAATCAACAATAAATTGAATAGTCAAGATACTACCAGCAGAAGTTACACAGTATTGAGTTATTTTGAAATATTACTTTTTTAAAAAACTTTAGGTAAATAACAAAAAAAAAAATTTAAAAAAAAATTAAAAAGTCGTTTAATTAGGAATTTATAATAATCAAAGTTGAAAAAAGTCAATTTCCTAAAAAAAAAATAATAAAAAAATTTTCCAGTTTGGCATTTATAGATATCTTCTTTCAATTGTGTCTAACTTTATACTTCTAAATTATTAAAAGTCACCGAACATGACATTATCTTTTATTTTTCAAATAAAAAATATAGCAGTTTTTCTATTATAGACAAGAACTCTATATTTCCATCAATTAAATCTATCTATCTATCTATCTATCTATGGAGGATAGAATAGTAAGTTACTAAAACGTCGCTACTTTCGATGTTATAACATGAAAGCTACGAAAATTCGAGATTATTCTTCTCAAGACTTCAGTTCATAAAACAGTCGTTAACTATGAGGAACAAAAGGTTACGTAATAGTCCGAGATTAAGAAGGGATGTTTATATTACAATAAAATTAACTACAGATAATTTACTGAGAAAATGACTTCGTTAAGTCAATCCTTCATCAGTAAAACAACTATAATTTTAATGAATATTATCTTTAATTAGTTTCAGAAACTTTGTTTTGAACTTTTGATGGACTTTTTTTTTACTACGGCAAATTTTTGATAAGTTTTTTTATTAGAAATAAAATTGTAATAACTACATTATATTTTGGTTTGCCAATAACAGTTTCTAGATCAATCTACTGCTATAATCCTAGTGCTACTTCTCATTCGTCCCTCCTTCAGAACTCTTAATTCCGTATAAAGCGTTTCCTTGACTGTTTCCGTGTGTAAATTATAGCAATCTGTAAAAGAAATCCTTAATAAGCACATCAGACCACATCAGGACAGGCTCTTTCCTCACAATAAGATATTATCCACAGGAGAATAATAATAATAAAAAAAAAAAATCTCCATCACTCCCAATGTCTCATTTCGATGCTTTTTTTTTTATCCTTTTCTTCTCCCCTCTTCCCTCCCAGTCTGGTTTGTGGGCCCCGTAGCAAAGTGCGAAATGAGCCCCACCTACCGTGGAGGGGAGGTGTGGCTCTCTAGCCTATGGAATTGCCCCGAACCCGTCATATTTCATGTAGGTTTGGCATGCGTGTCAGGCCCGAGCCATAACTCACGTGTTCTTTGATTGGCTCGTCAGGCACTCGTGATAGGTTTGAATACAACTGCCCTACCACCATACTCTCAAACCGCTTTTCATGTACATTTCACCTCCCTCCAGCCCAACTCGCTTTATTTGCCCCCTACCCCCCCAACCCTCTTCTCGCTCCAACATCGAGGTCTTTGTTAAATTGAACTAGATCTTTTATTCTTGACAACCTTACGACATATCCTGTAGCCATGATCCAACTTCTTTTAATGAAAATGTGAAATATAAGAAGAACTGAAATTCAATATGAGTTTTCATAAGATATCCTAGAAATACATTTGATCCAATCAAACCCTACGACGTCCAAAGTGTCAGTAACTTAATGTCAGTACCTTAATGTCAGTAACTTACGGTAACTTTTAAATGCAGTTTTCATTTAAGCTCGCTTAAATTTTCCATAACAAAATTATTTATAAAGTTTTACTTTCCTTTTCAGCATAATTTTTAATATTAAAAGAAAAAGAGAGAAAAAAGAAACACCTTATCACTCTTTCAGTGTAATTTGAAATGTTGAAATTCTTATTCTTTTTTACCCTTTATAATTTCCTAATTTTGTTTTCATATTTTTCTTTGCGAAATCAACATAAAAGTATGTCAAAATTTATTAATCAACAATACGGTACTAAGATATTAATCGAAACTTACTTATAAACACAGTTACATTAACAAGTACAAAAAAACAACAACAGAAAATTTACATTTTCAGATACTGTTTTAGATTTTTAAAAATACACCATTTTAATCTTAAGTAAGAAAAAAAAAATCAATCTCCACAACATTTGAAAAATAAAAATAAAAGTTACTCTTTTTTTTTGTTTAAAAATATAATTTTATAATTGCCAATGAATGTAATCCTCTCAAATTTATGATAATTTAAAACTTCAAGTCAATTAATTTAAAATATCCTCTCAACTTTTCAGTAACTATCCAACTCGCCAAAAGTTTTTTAAAACTTTTTTGAAGAAATATTGTTATTGTGGACCAAATAAATTTTATGATATTCTAATGATAAATTTTATGACATTTAACATTAGAATTTATTGTTCTAATGATTGAGCTTATTATAAAAAAAAAAAGTAAGTGGATAAAAAGTATTTGTATTGAAGCAATCTTAAACAAAGCAATGGGATAAATTAATAAAATAATTTGTGAAATAACAAATTCAGTACCAGCAATTACGACAGCAAAAAATAAATGAAATAGGAGCGTAAATTAAAATGAAAGTCTATTTATCCATAATAATAATCTATAATAAATGGTGACTTTTGTTCAGAAGTGAGATCGTGAGACAGATTTTCGCCGCTATAGAAATTTTTGAATTTACTTAGGGACTCAAAGTGCATTTATTAATATTATTAATTTAACAATCCGGCAGTTTATCCAAAGACGTATAAAAGTAATTATACTTACTACAATATTTAATGATAAAGCCGAAGATCATACAAATAACAATAACGAAATGTTTTCGAAAACTATTCTGTAAGCAAATAGAGTAAATCCTTCTAAAAGAATTTGATTTAGAATAAATATCCTGTTGTTTTTTTTTCTCCAGCATTTAAGAATCTTGTTGTATTTTTTTCTACGTTTTTAAGCGGTTTTTGTATTTTTATCTTGATATCGTAAAGCATATTTACTCCAATTCTCTTATTCACATTTGCTTGATATTGTTTTTCAAAATTACTTTAATAAGCTACCTTTCATTGTAAATCTACTTGGAATTATTTTGTTGTAATTTCTATAGAAATAAGAGACTTCTCACGATCTTTGAGATACTATTTGCTAAAGCCTTTTATTGATCTTCAAATTGCTTTCGTCTTCTTTCATTGTAAGATCGCGTTAAGTGATACACCTATTACAGGTTCCAATTTCCGGAAAACCAAGGAGATAACCTGCAATTTTTAACCAATTTACTCCTAAG
>JAFIDM010003189.1:44359216-44380978 GCA_023159025.1 Thereuonema tuberculata | reverse complement strand
TAATATGTTAAATAGTTATATGTTAATTTATATGTTAAAAAGTTATTGAATCGTTATTATAATGATTATGGAAATCTTATACCGATTTCCTTTATTAAAGCCGAAGTACAGTAAGGAATAACATTTAAATTTTTTAACAGCTTCTTATTGGTTTTCCGTTATCTACAAACCTTGCATTAGATCGAAAACGAAAAAAAGACATCTGGCAAGAACCTATAAAGTGTGAAGGTTACATGAAAAGAATGAAATAAGTAAACAGATGTTTAACTATTGAAAGATCCGTAACAATCTCTTTTTATGTTTTCTTTATTTGCTTTGTATTATTGTGGGCGGAGAGATCATCTGCTACGGCAGATGCTGTAACTGAACCTGATTCAGTGTTAATTGCTGGCATTGAAACGTTTCTAACCCATCTAATAACATCGTAAGAGTTGTGTTTTCCACGATTACAGTTGCTTTATATCTACAAACATAGGTTCTAAACAGTGGGGAAGTAAGTTAGATCTGATTTATGATAAGGAAGAGGATACAGTAATGGGTTAGTATTCCACAGATGGAAGAACTTGGAATCTTTGTCTCCAAGTGGTAATAAGGGTTTTTTTTATCCATACGGAACTGATAACGACCAATTTTCATGTCTGTAGATAAAGATTCTACTATGATATTATCTTCATAAATTTTTACTTTGTTGTAAGAGCTAATAACTGTTAGTTTTAATGTAGAATGACCTAATTTATTTCTTCCGCAAGTGCAAATGCGCTGCCAACCACAAAAATGCATATACGGACAAGAAATTAGAACAGGATTAACTTAGAACTTAGTTTTAACGTTTAGGCACAGTATGTACTCGTATATCAGTGATAAAGGCACTCAGTTCAAACAGCGCTTTTTAAACTGGATCACCATATGTAATTCTATATTATGTTGGTTATAAATTGATCTCAAAGAGAGCATCTTAAGCCATAACTTTAGAATTTTAGAAAAAAAAAGCTCGAATTCGTTTTTTTAATTTATTTGTTGTTGTTTGTTAATTCGATATTACTCACTATGTTTTTGAACAACTGTTTTTAGAGCGTACTATGAAAGTTTACTTTGTTTCTTGATATATCTATGTTAACAGGGACTGGGGTTTTTAAGCTTTTTAAGCTTTGAAAACGATTGCAATTAAAAAAAAAATCCTTAGAATTTCATTCTCAAGTTTTAAGTTTGTTTTACTACTACTTTTATTTCTCTAATGAATATTATGCGATATCGTAATACCTTACAATAGTAGAATAAGCTTACGATGCTAGCATAAAAAAATGGCTCAATTCTCCAAGACATGCAGAGATTTAATGTAAATAGTTGTTTTCTTTTCCTAAGGTTCTATATCTACAGTTTCATTTTATGCTAAAAGGAATTTCTGGCATACAGTGGATATTCTAAATACAATCATACAGTGGATATTCTAAATACAATCATACAGTGGATATTCTAAGTACAATTATACTCATTTCTGCGACAATTTTCTTTCTGACACTTTACCCATATGTTAGTTTTCAATTGCCAAGCCAACCCCCGTTTTTTTTATAATTCGTCAATACTTTTACGTCATGACGCTACCATTTCGGTTTTCAGATTGCAACGGAAATTTAAAAAAAAAAAAGGGGGGGGGGGGATACTTCGCAATCCGACGATTTTCGCTTTACGTTATCGGACTGCAATATCGGGATAAGCTGTACATCATTAACTTTCCCCTTGCGATGTCGCTCAGACACTGGCCTCTCACCTCTTGAGTACCGGGTTCGGTTCTCATGTGGGTTTCGTTGATGGTGGCGATCCGCGCTGGGCAGGTTTTCCCGGGGTTCTTTCGTTTCCCCTGCTTTTCTCACACCATCCTTTCTCAGTCTTTCTCTCCGTCTGTCCTTCTTTCCGTGGGATAGCACAATAGATCTTTCAGGTCGCGGTGCTCGACTGTCAAGCCACCACGCTCACCACATTATATTACATTAACTTTCCCCTTCGTAGGATTTATCGTAAAAATGCAACACGTAGCAGTTAAATTAGATTTCTTCCATACAGCTCCTTATTTTATATCAAAGACAGAAGACATCGAAGTAAACACAAGTAGTTTGGGAGATATTGTGACTTATCTCTTTAAAAACAATTTATATAATTATTGTTTTTGGTTCAGAAGGTCTACCTGTAGATCAAATCTATATCAAACTTAAGAAAGATCTGCACTTTACAGTCCGTGTAGCATATATTCCGCTCAACAAAGATTGGATATTGCGGTTTTCTACGCCACTAATTCTATACCAAAGAACCACGGGAATGTACCTAATAAAAGCTTTTCGAAACTGTTGAGGTAGTAACAAGATAGACCTTGAAAGCCATTGATTATTTAAACCTTAGTTCCGTATCTGAAATAAAAGAAAATATCTAATACCAGCAGATATATTGCCGATCCTCTGCAAAGCAGACTTATTGCCGACTTGATGATCCAGAAAGAAGCTCTGTGATGCATTCCAGAATGAAGTGCTGGAATTTTGTATTTATAGTAATATCTCCATTAAAAGCTTCAATGTCATATAATAAACTATTTTAAGTTTATCTTAATCTTGATGAATGTATATTTCCATTTAAAATTGTATTCCAAGAAATTTGCTGTCACATGTTTTTGTCTAAGATGCGTAGTTTAACCAACTTAGATCAAATGTAGGGTAGTTATACCTACGAAAGATCAATGAATTCCATCATTTATTTGATTAAGTTTTTTTAGCTTTATACTGAGCAAACGATTAATGAAAAAGCACAAAGTATCATTTTACAGTTACAAGTACAAAACTTCCTGGCGCTTTTCCCTTTTTTCTTTTTTTTTCTCTATCTGCTGGAAAAATTACGGATCTGCAGAGATGCAAATAACAGATTTTCAGAAACTTTTATTTGTTTGAATACCGGTCTTTCCTTTCTTTCATCTGTCTATTAAAAATGATCTTAATTGAGATTTAATTGAAATAACTTAACATTTAATTTAAAATTTTGATTTATATTATTTTTTTCCCTTAAGATAAAACAAAATTTAATTATGCAGGTTTAAGAAAAAAAAGTACTTGCATTGAAAGAGACTACAGTGAGCAGAAAATCGAATTTTCTCCTAATTATTTTTTTTTAACTATATATTATTTTTATAATTTTAATTTAGCTACATATTATTTTTTTAAAATTTTGTTTTCCGTTTCTTTGAAATCCATAACATTGTTAGGGGACGAATCGAATGTTTCAAAATAATCGAAACACTTTATATGTTTCGATATTTTAAAAGTCAAAATACAGTAAAACTCGATATAACGCTCCCGCTTATAGCACTATCCCGTTCTTCACGCTCCTTTTATACGGACCCTGGAATTTTCAATATATCTCTGTATACTTTTACCCTCTTATAACGCTTCAAATCCCGCTTGTAGCGCTTTTTTATATCGGAAATTTTGTATCGAACAGAAATGTAACACTGTAAAGATTCTTTTTTTTTTTTCCCTGGTAGGAGGGAATCTTTGAACTCTGAAATGTGGGTCTGTGATACAGTTGTGCAAAATGTCGAAGCGGAAATCCCTTTCCATAAGTGAAAAATTGCAAATTCTCCGTAAGTACGACGAGAATTCTACAGAAGTCAGAAGGATTTCGCAGAATCTCTAGGAATTCCCTCGTCCAGTCCGCGAATAATAATGAAAAACAGGGATGCAATTACCGATGCAGCAAAGGGTTGTTGCAAACGTAAAAAAGTAAAGTGTGTACTAAATCTGCTCCGAAAATATATTAGTTTGCTCCTAGTGGTGAATCAATTGAAATTAATAGTTACCTGAACCGCATTGAAAATGTCATAATTCATAACATTAGCACACACACACGGCAAACCACAATCAAAGATCTTTTTAATAGAAAATAAGCTCATTTTTGCAGTATATCTATTGCAGAATCATGTATGTTTCCTGTAAAATGGTGTCCAAATCTTTCCCCATCTCATAAATCATTTCCCGTCTATAGCGCTATCCCGCTTATTACGCTTGTAATTCATGGTCCCTTGACGAGCGTAATAACGGGATTTTACTGTAATATGTTTACTAGAAAGTAAACAAGCAGATTCCACTAAAATATCTTAACATTAAAATATATACATCATAATCTTCTGTCATTCCAAAATTACCTCCTTTAATCTGTCTATATTTCATCTTTTTTAAATTGTCCTGATGAAGTCTTGGCAAAACAAAAGATGAAATATAGACAGATTAAAGGAGGTGCTTTTTCCAACGACAGAAGCAGATTCCAAATTCCGTTGAACTACAACAGAAGAAATGGAAAAATAAAAATAAAAAAATAAAATCTCTAGTTGGGATCTCATCAAATATTAAATGATAATCCATTTCTTAGCATCCTTTATCCATCATGCCACTTCGTATAGTTTGCTAAATCGCTAAGGATTCTTTGTTTAACTTGTTTTCTTCACAAATTTTGTACTAGTGACAGATAATAATTTTTGATTCATTTTTGTTTTCTTGAGTAATTCCAAAACAAGCTGCAGAACTTTTGCAGCGGTATTACGATGTTTGCCATCGCTAAATGAAGAATGCAGAATTATTTATATTGAGGCAGTTTCACAATCATATTTTGCCAAACTTCAATTTACAAATAGTTTGACAAAAAAAAAAAAAAAAGAAATCGGTGCATTCAAAGCAGCCGTTTATGCGACCAAATCCTTTCCACATATACCGACGGTGGAGTGATAACGAAATGGTTTCATTAACAACTTGAAAGTTTATTTCAAAGCAGTTGCATTATCAGTTTTAACAATTGAGAATACAGTAATTCTACTCTGGCAGTAGTGCAAGTAAATATTAGCCTAGGTATGGATTCATACAGATGACTTACCATTCAATTTTTCCACTCATTTTTTTTAACTTGGCTCTTGCAGTTCTACGATGTTTCTGTGGTACTCAGATTTAGCATCTAATTGTCGTTCGTAAGGGTAGGATTGGGAACAGACAGGAGCAAGAGACGCCACAAAGACATTCTTGAGAGAGAAAATTAGGTGAATGGGCATTATCCTGCCTATAATGATCGCTAGCATGCATGCATGCATCCTATGGAGTGTAGGATCTTGTGAATGTATTTTCATTGTTAACATTCAGTCATCAGTACAAGGAAAGATGGATAATTTTAGGAGATAGCACTCCAGAGAACACACGACACTTTGAGATTAAATAATTGAAAGCTTTAAGGTTCGTTCTTTTGTTTCTTATTTCTTTAGGTCTCCTTTCTCTTAAAAGTCACTGTATAGTTATAGTTGCTATTTTGTCTTCCACGTTTCCAGAATCCTCTTCGACTTTCAAAAAAAGGACTGGAGTGCTTTCTACTTCAAGAGCGGTGTCTGTTGTGACAATATTTGGCAAAACCATCCTCAAAAACGGCTTCTGATTTATGAAAATAAAAGACGTGTTCTTTAAAATACACAGCACTGCGGATCAGATGTACTTACAGTAGTCAACGTCCAGGGTCTAAAATACCATTCAACTTCAAGCGTCTTCACCAAACCGTTTCACTTTATAGATCAAGGTTGTTTTGCTATTCTTCCTGCAACTCATATTCATTGTTCTTTATGTTCAACAGACTATCTGAATGATTCTGTTTTCGCTTTTCCCAAAAATCTATTTTTTTTTTTTTCAAATTTTAAAAAAAAAAAAAGTGTCACTCTTTTACCTTTAGCTTCTTTCCGACAAATTCACCCTGACACATAAGTGCTCTTTCAAATTGTATTCTACGTACCTTTTCTGTATTATACACTATAAAAATTTTAAAAAAATCTTATTTACCTCCAAAAGCTTTCAAAATTTTGTTTGGGCTTGCAACCATTATTTATAATAATACTTTTTAATGGCTTTTATTAACTATATAATAAATAAAATCATCGGCTAAAACAAATCAAACCTTAAGAAAAGCTTTTCTAATAATAACATTTGTGTCTCCTGTTTACGATTTTTGAATGTTATCTAAATCTCTCCTACACAATAATAAGAGATTTCAAATTTACTTGCATTAAAGTTAAACGTGCAAGAATTCCTGCTGTTTTTTTGAAAGTAATTCAGCAACTTCATTCCTTGAAACTGACCATTTAGTTCTATCAATTAATATATTTAATTGAAATTAATAAATATTAATAATAATAATAATAATAATAAATATATATAATATTCATATTATATGATTATTATTAATTAATTATTATTATTATGTAATATATTAATATTCTAATATATTAACATATTGAAATAATATTTTTATTTGAAATGATTTTCCGTTTGAAAATGCCGTGCTTTCTAAATTATTTGAATTGCTTATTTTTGAACTTTATGATTATTCTGTATACTTCAAAATTAAACTTGACATGAAAAAAGCATTTTAATTAAAAATGTTTGAAGTTGTGAAATTGTAATGTGAATTACAAATGTTTATTTTAGCGCCAAGTAGTAAATTTCTATCTCATTATTGGAAAGCTAATTTAACGTTGGATTATTCATCAGAAAGTAATGATTGCTAAATTTTGAAATGATTAATGTTTGACTTAAGTGATATTTTAATTTAATCGTTAAACATGATTAAATAATTATGTTTTAATCTGTAATCTAAATATTTAATTTGGTTTTAATAAAATATACTAAACAATCACGATGAAAGAAACAAAATATTGGATTTATGATCAAATTGAGCGAAAATCCATTTTTATTTTTAAAAATTGTTTTCACTTTAATTTAAATAAATAAAAGAATAAAGATGAAAAGATTTAAAACGAAAAAAAGCAAATAAACAACTACATTAAATTTGTTATTAAAGATTCTTACTTTACGACTATCACAGGATATTATAAGTTAGCTGTGATATGTGTAACCATTATTTAATATGAACTGAGGGAAGAAAGTTAGAAAACAAAACGTTTAAAATATAATTATAAATTCAACTTTAATCTGTGGAATGATTATTTATCAATAATCGAATAACAAACAAAAAATATCACACGTTTTTTGTTAATTTTTAAAAAAAAATACATATTACCATCCTCCTACGCTAACCTCGTTCCGCTAACATTTGTTTCCTTTATAATCCTTTCTTTTACGTCCTTTGTTCTGTTTGTTTGGTAGTTTTTTCCAGCTGAAGATGATCTTGTCGTTTTCCGCAGATTGAAACATCCTGGCTTATGGTAATATGTTTTTTGTTATTTTTAAAATTTATGTTTTTATTCGTTATTCGATTTTAAAATACAGTTAAGCCTATACATCCCACTAAGCTGAAGATACAAGGTGTCATAAGGAAAATCCCATTGTTTTTGGGACTCTTTGAGCAACTAATATACATCATCATCGAAGCCATACTAGCTGAATGTGGATTCGGAAACCATTTTCTTTTGCTCAGACTGCATCTTTATCTTGGAATAATCCAAACAAAAGATAATACAAGCTGTCGACTTTTATTTTGTTGAAGATTATATTATACTAAAGCATTCGACTCAGTTCTCTGAAATAAGTTATGGGAACTAATAATTGAATACTCCGTAATATTTGGTTAAGTCATTCAGAAAGCCTGTAAATCAACATAAAATAATCGGCAATGGATAGAATTGTTGTAATAAAATAGCTGGAGTTAATCGAGGAGTAAAATACTCTTATACATTATCAACACAAGAATATGACACTACTCATCATCCAATGACTTTAAAATAATAATAAAAAAAATAGTTAGACAATATTCTTTATGCAGATGACCAAACTATATTTAGTGGAATAGAAGATAGCCATCAGATGACCTCCAATCATCAGTAGCACATTATGGAGAAATTCCATCTGAAAATATCTGCTAAAACAAATCTATGTGGGCCCGGTAGCCGAGTGGGTAAGGGCGCTTGGCTGCGGGTTGGAGGTGACGGGTTCGATTCCCGGCCTCGGCGGAGGACGGGAATTTTTCCACGCTTCTTTCTCCTCCAAACGGGCCCTAGGGTCTACCCAGCCCTCTATAGAATGGGTACCGGGTTTCTTTCCCGGGAGTTAAAGGCGGGCGAGCGACGGGCCGACCCCCCGTCCTCAACTTTGTCCCGTAGGTTCTGAACACTGGAGCCTACCCTCCAGTTGCACTGCGCGGTCCTCTGGGCCTGATCGCAACTTTAACTTTAACTTAACTTAAAACAAATCTATAGCAATTCAAGGCCCAAATCCTGACGATGCAAACTAGTTATCAAGAATAAAAGCTTCGAACAGGTGCCAGCTTTAATTATTTGGGACTTAGTGTTTCTTATTGTTATAAAGATCATGTTGATATCAAATTAAATAGATGTCAGAGGATGTATGTTATGATTCGAAGACCTTTGAAGAACAAGATGCTGCACATCTCCACACAACAACTAAAATTTTAGGAAGTAATGGTAAGACCCGGCCGCGTGGTTGGCGTTGTCGCTGTGATATCGGTCTCTCACCTCTGAGTACCGGGTTCGGTTCTCATGTGGGGTTCATGATGGTGGACGATCCGCGCTGGGCAGGTTTCCTCGGGGTTCTCCCGTTTCCCCTGCACTTCTCCCACCATACTTTCTCAGTCTTTCTCTCCATCTGTCCATATTTCAGTGGGATAGTACAATAGACCTCCGGTCGCAGTGCTTGGCTTCTCTGCCACCCCCATTCATTACATAACATAACATAATGGTAAGACCCTATGGTTTCACAACTAATTTACAGTTGTGAAAACGGCAGGATCAAGTGACAAAAGGAAACTCTTTTATTTGCAGAAATGAAATTTTGCGTTCTATAATAGGATATCCTCTTCTAAATCAAAGCAAAGAAAAGAATTGAATAATTTCAACATTCAAACTAGTACGAGCATGTCCTACGAATGAGGGAAGAGAAACTTCCAGTAATTCTTCTAAAAATACGAAGCCGAAGGAAAATGAAGATTGCGATGCATAAGAACAAATTAAACATCTGTTCTTCCTTGAATTCGGAATAGGCAGCTGATGATGATGGTGATAATGCACTTATCTGTAAATCAAGCTGAATTTTTGGTTATTAGCGGAAAAGTTGAAAATGACATCATCGCTTTGCTATTCTCACACACATCATCAACAAACTTCTATACATAAAAAATAAGAACAGAAACGCACATAACTAAACAAAAACAAAAATTCCCTTGAGGTATATTTGGTATTGGAAACTGGAAATCGGTTATTTATGGATTGATAAGTTTACAAAGATTACAAGAGCGTTTACACCAATTTACAATTAAAAAAAATCTCTTGTAATCTTTGTAAACTTATCAGACGAAGCCATGTCGTAATGACGAAACTATTCATTTTTATGTATTGTTCTTTTTTAAATGTTAAACTTTTCTAATTAATTTAGTGTGTCGGTACCCTTATTATTACCTTCAATGCACATGTTAAAATTTACATTATCAATATTTATGTTGTTTATTGGTCTCGTCAGCAACGAATTTTACAGTCGAAATATTGTATGTTAAAAATATATTACAAACCTACTAATGGTTTCACATTAGTTTGGTGTCAAGTTTTATATAATGTTGTAATCTATGTCAAAGCTCTGGTTAAGGCATAGATTCTTTTTTACCTTAAAAAAAAATCAATTTCTTTGTCAGTGTGAACAATTAAAGTAGGCTACATAATTATGAAGCATTAGGGACAATTGATGACAATTGAATATTTTCGAGAATAGTTAAAATAAATAAAGAGTCGGTTAAGTCAAAGTTCTTGATTTTTTTAAGTTTAGAAAAGTTGTTTATAAAAGTTATCTTGAAACAGACAATCTTCGCAGACTTGTAATGCTGTGAAGTTTTAAAAGATCCGTTTTAAAGATCCTTTTATTTTTTATTTCTTTCTAGAAAGACTTAGAAGCTATCAGAGACGAACATAGGGAACGTTTCCATCAAACTATTTCCAGGATAGAACAACAACAAAAATATCTGCTAAATTATTATTGTGAAATTTGTCTCTTTTCTGAGGTTAAAGTGATTTCAAAACACTTATTATAAGTTAGTGTCAAAATCATAAAAATATGGAATAGCCAGCATTTATTTAAAAAAATATGTATATAACCTAATTGTTGCTTACTTTTGATGGTTTTACTAAATGATCGTAAATTTCTAAAATCATTTTAATTTATAAATTGGAATTAAAGTTCCTGTTCACTATTAGTCGGCAACATCTTAAAAAAGGAAATAAAAATGGAAAAAAGAAAATGAAACATGAAAATTTCATTACTAGACTTTCGAATTATTGGACAAACGAAAATAAGCAAAAGCCGAATAAAATGGAATATTATAAATCTAATAACTTGTAATCGACATGGAAGTACATGTTAAAAGTAGTTAGGAAAAAAGAGAGAGAAACTACAAATTTAAAATTTCATAACAATTTTTGAGTATTAGCTTTCGAATGTTTTTTTTTTTCCTTGAAAAACCGAAGAAAAATATTTGTGATGAAATACAACGAAGTAATTACTTAATCATGATAATATGGTTTAACGTGCAGTATTAAAGTCTTAATCCAGAATGGGCCATGGAACGCATTCTACTAAACATATAAGAATAATACAAACACTTTCACATAAATATTAATAACTACGTTTCAAGGTTCATGTTTCGAACCTTATCCTCAGGTTAATAAGTCTTAATTTCAACTGAAAACCGCTCTTCAGAGAATAAGGTTAGAAACATGAACCTTGAAACGTCGTTATTAATGTTTATGTGAAACTGTTAAGTATTTGTGTTATTGTTACATGTTTAGTAGTATGTATTTCGTGGCCCATTCTGGATTAATTACTTAATCCTTCAACTAGTCCCGTTATTCGAGTATCGTTGGAGTCTAAATCTCGAGCACATCCAAGGCCCCACATGGCCTGTAATGGAACGCCTTTTTTTTTATCAAATCCTTACTTTTTTGTAATATTTAATTGTATTCAAAATGGACAAAAAACTTTCATTCATCCTAAATGATAGTCTAAAAAACTATATATTTCTTCAGCACCTATTATTACAAATACATCTTAATTAAAAAAAATACAAACCTTTTTATGAATTACACATTGATTATCATAATCCGGATTCATTTTTAAACTTAATATATAATATTTTTATATTTAATGTAGGGTTACATTCATGGATTTGTTTTATAGAGGTTATTCATTAATTAATTTCAATAATTAGCTTACTACAGCTTTTATTTATTTATTTTTTTCTCAAACAAAATTTGCATAGGAAGCGATAACTTATCCAAGGAAAAATGCAAGTTTTCTTCCATTTTCAAACAATATTATTTCATATTTATTAAAAAACAGAAAGTAAAGTAATAAAGAACCAAATTTGCTTCAACATGATTGAATTCTAGAAAGAGGTTTAGAATAAAATATTACTGGCAAATGAAATGAAAGCAAATAAGAAATTTATTGTTATTGTATTTACTTAAACTTGATTGAATTTCAAAAGAGATTCAGAAATGAAATATCTACAACATGGAAAAAAAAAAAAAAAACCTTCGTTTGTTTAGGAACGCAGTCAATACAACATAAAATTTCTATTTTTATTTTGTGATCTTTTACTGTAGGTCAGTTTTCCTTTTTATTTATCTAAAATTCATATCTGATGGAATTTTTATTGTCCACTACACTGGCATTCCTAGAGTCAATATGAACTTTCTTTGGAAATGCATTAAACTAGTCTCTATAAACAAAATATTGTCAGCCTGTTGTCCGAGTAGTAAATAGTGTTTTTCTTTTAGATTTTGTTTCATATATTAAAATAATAATGTGTTTTTAATAGCATACATTATTAACATATAAAAATATATTAATGAAAAAAAATACTATTAAAATACTTATAATAAATTTTATATATCATAAATTTTAGAATTTTTAAGACTTTTATCTCTTACAAATGCGCTCGATTGCCTTTGATCTTTAATGTAAGACTACACATTTCTCAGATTTGTTTTTATTATCTATAAATAGATTATTATACATTTTTTTTAAATTTTAACAACTTTTATTGTTGGATAGCTAGTAGAAATAAAGAACAAAATGTTTAAAAAAAATATATAAATTAATGTGGATACTTGAATATGTTTAAATTAGCAGAGATGACGCAAGAGATAATGAAAATTCATGGATAGATACGAACTAGTGTGAATGTCAATGTCATGTGTGATTTGAACACAAATCTTTAGTAAAACAGTTAATCTTAATACAATACTGCATAATTGATGGCTGATGAACAGAAACTTAATTAACTGGAAGTCTTGTTATAAAAGTCCTTAGATATTTTAATGGCTGCCAATGCCAACTGAATTGTCGTCTTCCCTCTGAACAGCAGAAGTTTAGTTAAACTCGAGTAACAGCTTCAGAAATGGGTACTTACTCCTAATATTTCATGGTTACTGCATCTTGGTCGTATCAGCCATTTTGGAACTAACAATCAGATACATTCAGATTCCATGAAGATATGAATCACTTCCCAAACCTACATAGGAAGTACGTTGAATTCGAGTACTATCGGATATTTGAAGCTATTATTTCTTAATTCACTGCCTTAGTAATCAGTGAATTAGATGGAAGTAATTTTTATGCTAATTACTTGTTATCACACAGATACATGGCTTCAACGCATTATTTTGAAGCATTCGAAATTTAACATGACTCAAAGTGGCTTGAGATTTTACGATCCTAACTTATGAATATCCATTTCAACAATTCGATTCACTAAATAATGCTCGTTGATCACACGAATGCATTGAACTACTCTATTGTTTAGAACAATAGTGACTTTTTATCACTACTCATATTCGTTAATGCTTCATTAAATTATTATTGGACAATAACGTTTATACTTAGCGCTCACAATTAATATTAAAAAAATAGACTAATGAGCAAATAATAAAATTTTACAAGACATGCATCATTTCAGTTAAGCGAGATGAAAAGTATGTACTTTACAACTAGCCTATATGTATGTACGGTCATATGACAATCGTACAAGTATTACGACTATTTCGTGTATGGTAAAGGGGGGATACATGGCACACATTTACAAACGATAATAGTAAGTACTTTTATATGTATTTGTTTCACTTACAACATTTATTACATCATCTTTCACACTTTAATTATATAGATATGTTAAGTAAGTTTTAATTATTCTTTAATTTTTATACTTTTTAAAAATCCCAGTTGATATAATGTTATCTGTCAAAAATTATCGTAATTAATACAGTAACTTGACACTAATCAATAATTTTTATTTCTATCTGTATCTTTATGCATTTTGAATAAAATTTCTGCGAAGTTTCTACTTATTATCTTAAATGTTATTTGCCTATTTATTGTAGAAAAATAACATTTAAGAGTGTTTATTTTTATTTTGACTACTTTATTCTATTTCATCTATTTGCAATACATGGCGAATAACATATATGTAATCATCTTAAATGTGCAATTTATTATGAATTTTACTACACATGAATAACCTGCATTCAAATTCAGCAACAATTGGAAGTATTTGAATTGAATTTAATTTAAAATTCTACTATTAAATATAAATTTATTTTCTTAATCTCTGTTAATCAAAAAAAAAAAAAAAATGGTCATTCAGACCTTTATTCTTAATAAAACAATAAAACCAAATTGAAATGAAGTTGTTTTCAATTTAATTTAATTATTGTAATTAACTTAATTTAATTAATAAACCCTGTTATTTGTTGATCGTTTGCAATGGAAGTTTTAATTTAATAGAAACAAAAAAAGTAATTTATTTTTTAATGCTTTTTAATAAGCTTTTAAAATATATAATTATTTTTTAGGGTAAATATGATATTTTTTTGAGAAAGATTACAGATAGTTTCAAAATATTAAGAATATTTGTTATTTTTTTTTTGTTTTAATAAATTATTTATTTAGTTAGTCAATGTTATTTTTTTTTTTAAATTGACACGACTAAATTTAAAATTATAATTTTGTTTGTTTATTTTTGAAATTGAGATTTGAATGATTGTATGTAGAGAAATACAAGTAGCATAAATTATAATTTTTGTAATTTTTTTTTTTTAAATGACATTAGAGGCCAAAAGTAAAAAAATGTAAATCTAATTAAATTTGTGGTTAATGAAATACAATCTCTTCAGTGATTAGAATTCCTAAGAATCAAAAGAGAATATAAAGGCAAAAAAAAAGGCTTGGTTTTGTAATGCGTGTTTTGAACATTCGTCGAAAAGCCCGCTGGAATTCCAAATAAGAAAAGAAGGAACAAAAAACCTTGGGGGGAGGGAAGGTGTCCATATTCTGTGTGTGCTGATTCGTGTACGCTCCGGCCTCCATATTTCATGCGGTGTTTAATCTCCTGTTTATAGACTTGTCTGATTCTCTTGGTTCTCCTTCATTATCCTCCAGGAGGCGTGGTGGATGCGAGCCACAGGAGGTCGCCTCTACTTGGGTGGCAAGCTTGCCCCCCGCTGACCTCTTCGCCTACACGAGTGTTGACAGCAGCAGGATGCGCTTGTTTAATTGTGGACGGCAGCTTCGGCGAGAGAAGCGCGGCCAGAGAAAAAAAATAACACCAAACCCCAGTACACCGCACTTTGCCTTCACTCCCTAGGGAAGAATATTGTGGCTGCGCGAAGCCAGGATTACGCCATTCAAGCATCTTATTGACTCTATAACGTTTCTTGATTAAAATATGCCTATTTGCAGAAAACCATTACCAGTCATTTGTAGTTATTTACACTGTTAAAGATATTGAAATTAGATAGAATGTAGTGTAATTGCTTTTGTGAGTCCCCCTCCCCTCGTGTTGCTATTTCTTTAATCACCGGAAACAATTACGCTTCCATTCAAACAAACAAAGCCGCAATTTCTTTTGAGTTGATATCTTGAAATCGTTCTTATATTTTATTTAAATCAGATCTCTAACAAAAAAGTGAAGGTATGATAAGCCTAACAGCAATCAACTGTTTACGAATTTCTTTAAAATGGAAAAATAAACAAATTAACTATTAGTTAATGACATTAAACAACTAGTTAGACAGTGAACTAGTAATTTCTTGAAATCATTTTTATATTTTACTGAAATGAGACTCTAACTAAAGAGCGAAGATACGGTATTTCCTAACAGCAATGTTGGAATTAAAGATTCAATTTAAGTAAACAGTTTTTAATTTGTTAATCCATTGAATAGCAAAAGCAAAAGGGTAGCATTAAAATATAGTTCCATATTATTTTAAAACAAATCCTGAAAGAACTTGACGTCTATTTTTCTTTAAAAATCTTGCTTTTTTATTATTCTTTGGTTTCTAAATTTGGATGCAGTTATGCAATATGGAACAAACTATAAAATTCACTTTTTCGACTAGAGCTGTTTTAGCAAAACGTTAAAAATAAAATTCTACTTTGACATTATCTCACAAGTAACAGTTGCATTATAAACATTCTGTATTGCTCTTTCAGAGTAAGGCTATAAAAAACAAAACAAAAAAAAAAAAAAACAAAAAAAAACAAATAAATAAATTAAAACATGTACCGAATCCCAACAGTACAGAATTTATTCTTTTTTTCTGAAAAAAAAAAAAAAATACTCAATCCGCAATTATTTACTGAACTTACCTGAATCCAACTAATTTTGATCAAATTAAAGCCCGCTTCTACATTAACAGGCTCAATAAGCTGTTTAATATCCACTGACATTGATACAAATCCATTGTTTCGGTTCTCATGGTTTTCTATGGAAATTTATCTTCACATTAGTTATCCAGAAATATTACAGTTAGATCTTTTTTTTTTTTTTTTTTTTAATAAGTTTACATGCCAAGTTTCAAGAAGACCCATCCAGGGTTCAAAGTAGTCTATTAGAAAAGTAGACTAAAAAATTCGAAATAAGAAATTTACCAGAACTAAAAATAAAATAAGGACATTAATAAATAAATATAATCATTTAACATATAATTAATTCACTTTCCACTATTTAATAGAAAATGTAATGAAATAATGTTGCTTAAGCTTCTTTACGGTTGTAACTAACAATCATATAATATAAGTTACAGTAAACTCCTGATTATCCGCGGACCTCTTCTATTTCCATTTTTTTTTTTTTAGTGTACAATAAATTACGGAATCAACAAACATAATTTTCAAATTAGAATAAGGTAAACAATAAAAGAGGCACATTTAGCGACGTCCAAGTAGCGCTTTCTCGTGTTTCGATACGAAAAAACAAAAACAATTAACCGATTTTTTTTTGTTACAAAGTAAGAAAATAAAGTAAAATAAAATAAAATAATTGTTTATAATGTATGTACTGCCATTTTAATGTAAATAAAGCACGTTAAAAGCATGTTTGTGTTGCTTTTCGTCCTTTCTCGTCCTATTTCGGATAATCCGCGGAATTCGCTTATCCGTGGTTGCCGCACCATCCAATTCCGCGGATAATCGGGAGTTTACTGTATTTAAAAAAAGTAGCCTTTAATATTTGTTTGGAGACATCAATGTACGAGTGTCTGCCTGTATCCTCTTAATAACTTCAGAACTAGTGAATAGATCTTCATGAAAATTGGCATGCCTATTTACAAGAAAGAGTCGATCTTATTTGTTTATTTGCGAATTCTGCGGGTTACTGGCTACAAATTCGCTCTTTTAAGATAATAAAAATTAGAAACGGTTTAGAAGAGAAAAAATGATTTTTTTTTTTTTTCAATAGATCTTATTTAACAATGCAAAAAGTAATTGACTTAACATTCTAATTCTCGTGCTTTGATGTAATTTAAAGTAAATTGGATTTAGAAAACGTTAAATAATGCGGATTTAATTAATTATTTATTTATTTTTTATGTGCAGAAAATGGAAAGGACTGTCTGTCTTCTGGAGATATAAAACTTATAAGCACAGAGACTTTTCCTTTGAATTCACAGAATTTAAAAATTTTTAAAAAAGAAAAGAAAAAAAAAATTAAAGAAAGTAGGTTTTAAGTTCTTTGAGAATGTTCTTGTTTTAATAGAAATAATTATTTGTTGTCTTCAATGTATAATTGGAAGACAAAAAGTAATTAATCGTTTAACTTTAGGTATGGTAAATCTAATGTTATGGCTGCAACAGCAGATTATTTCAATCTTTCAAATTTCTCGTTAGTATAATGGATATTTATGTAAATGTGAATTATCTTTTTTTTTGTTTTTATTTTAAGGAACTAATTTGCAAGATAAGTGTAATTATACAATCAAAACATTATTTATCAAGTCTATTATCTCTAATCTCTTCATCTAATACTGTACAAATGAAATATTTTTTTTTTATTTTCAAGATGAAATAAGACCTCTCAAAATTAAAAATAAGCTAAATAAAAACAACAACAAAATGTGGAATTCAAAATCTTGGACAGCCTTACGTCAACCTAAAAAGATATTTGACCACAAAACAATCAAATAAAAAAACAAACAAAACTGAAATGGTACAATGTACCAAATCATACATCATGATAAATGGGACAGCCTTTTGAGTCGAGCTGAGATCCTGGTACAGCTGTTTCAAGCTTATAGGATCTCTTCAGTGAGGAAAAAGAAAAAAATATAAATATAAACTGGATAATTAACATACGGTCTAAAATGTAGAATTGAATATTTTCAAAACAGTTCCGCATTCTTTATTTTCAGAATAATCACAAGTAATAAAAAAGTAAGCATGAGTTTTATAGGATTTCTTTAGTTAATAAAACCATATAAAAGCTAGCGTTCAATTATTTTTGAATCACAAAGTTGGACTAACTAATATTATTGGTGTACGTATGTGGTTTCAATATCCAAAGACCGTGTGAAACATTTTACAAGGGTGGTGCGAGTGGTGCCCCCGCACCAGGCGCCGAATCAAAGGAAGCACCGTCGGCAGCTTATCTCCGTAAACTTTTTTTAACAATTTTCTGTTTACTGAAGAAAGTAATTCATGTAAAACGATACATTACTTTATTTTGGTCTGTGTTCGTAACATCAATAAAAAAAGCAAAAGACATGCGCTCAAAACTACTGAGCACCAGGCGCCAAACTAAGTTGATTCGGCGCTGTTTTTGTATCATTTTTGAGAACTTAATTTCTTGATTACATGTTTGCATACTTGAGCTGTTAATTAAGGCCTGTTTTGTACAATAGTGTTCGAAAAGGCAACAGTTGGTGGGTTTTTTTTCTGTTTAGCACGTCGCGAACTTCTGAAAAGCATCTTCAAGGACAGGATGAAATAATGAGAATGTTTAAATCAAATTTCAGATGTAAATATACTTCCAAGATTCGGTTTTCCAGTGGGGCAGTGCCCAGTAATGTTTTTCATAAATAAATTTCAATGTGCAAAAAGTTTTTTTCTTTTAATTTCACTTATTAATGGCATTTTGTGTCAATTTCTTTTTCCCTGATACTCCGAATCAGATGGATCATACTTGTCTTGAAATAGAAAGATGATTCAAACTTTTTTTCTAAAGTTCTTTTAGCACAATATTAACTTTACATATTCTTTGTAAAAATATTTTCTTAAATATCTTTAAAATAGAAAACCTTAGACAATATTTAAGGATTTCCATTGAGAACGTGAAAATTTAGGTCTTCTTTCTCTCACGTTACTAAAATCAATGAGAGAATGTTTACTTAGTTGTAGTTCTTGGAAATAAATTCTTAAGAAATTTTAAATATCAAAACGGACCATTCTGAGAAATTCCCTGGATTTGCGGCAATGCTGAAATTTTTTCTTTGAATTACAAGGGTCCTTTAAAGCCACCACACATATAAAAGGTTAAAAATAAACTTATTTACAAATTCACAACCGGTTTCTTGAGCTCATTAATTTTGCCCGCTTCGTCAGGTGATCCAATAATGAATTTAATGTAAATAACTTTATTTTTAACCTTATATATGTGTGGTGGCTTTAAAGGACCCTTGTAATATGAAGAACACACCTTAACGTTTTCTATGAATTTTCTAAATATATAATCTAAAATTCATACCTCTTGTTCGCGTTAGAAAAACTTATTGCTAAATTGTCTAACACATGTTTGCGTTACATAATAAATAATCATAAGAATGCATTAAATTTAATATCATATTTAATTACAAATTATTGTAAAAACACAACACAATTTATTATAAGTAAATTTATAATAAAAACTAGACTATTTCTTGAAAAAGTAAATGTTTTCTTTTAATTTAAATTAAAAATGAGATCACTAGTTCTATTAGCTTTCTATTCAAATGCAGTTAAAAATCCTTATTATAAATAATGAAATCTATTTAATTAAAAACTATTTCTTGAAAAAGTCGATATTTTTAAATTTCCATTTAAAAATAAGAATAGGATGTTATTTAAGATTAATTGATAGATAAGAAAATTTAAAGAAAAAGCCCACCCAACTTTCCTATCGTCATTGTCATGTCTATGTATTTTTTATGAGGGTGTGGGTAATTGGGGGTGTTTCTCCCAACCCTCTCTAATAACTTTGAGCCAGCGAATGAATTGTCTCGAAACTACATACACAGATAGATCTTTTAAAATCTTTAACATTTGCATGAAGAATTTTGGCTGTGAGATGAAATTTTTTATAACTGGATCAATTATCGCTGCTAGAATCTGTCCGAAGGATGATTTTATATAGATTACATATGATATAATATAGTATATTAAAAAAAAAACAAAAAAAAACAAAAACAAACAAACAAACTTAAAATTATCAAGTGGAGATTTTACTAATATATACTCTTGAGAGCAGAAAAATCGCATAGTTGCATTTTTTTTTCCTTTTTGTTTCATTTTCCCCGCGATTCGCAAGTTTTTTAAATCAAAATAATATCAATTTAAAGATCGTTTCATCACCTATCCAATGATACCACTTTAAGTGTGTATTGCGTGCCAGCAGAGTGCTTTTTGGAGGAATCTCCTAGCCTACCAGAAAACCTCGTTTTCATACAGCCTGGGAATTGGTGATTAAAACAAAATTCAATACAAACATTTATAAAACAATCTTTATTAATACCGGGTATTCCCTATTCTAGCCTTAATTATGGCCCTCATTCGATTTTTCATCGATTTTATCAATTTGGGGTGTTGTTCTATTGTTGTTATTGTCTTGGTTTTGAAGGTATCATTGGATAGGTGATGAAATGATCGTTAATTGACATTAGTTTGATTAAAAAAATTGCGAATCGCGAGGAAAGTAAAAAAATGCAACTTTGCGATTTTTCTGCTCCCAAATGTATAAGAATATACATTATATACTTATATCACGAAGAAGGCTAGATAGTAGCAACATTGTTAAGACAGTAAGAACGTTTTCTGACTGTTATATAGTTTGAATATTGTCTTACTAAAAAGGTAGAAACAATGAGGAAATTCTGATTTTTCTTTTTCCTACTTCTGATATAATTTTACGATACCTTCTAAAAATGTATATTTACGATATTTTCCAATGTCTTTTGCGTAAAAAACAATATCTACTGGTTTTTAAACATATTGCGGTAATGAAAAGATTCATAAATATTATCGTTTCTCCTATTACTAAAATATTGAAGGGATGCAAGTATGCGAACGTACATGTGTACGTTCACCAACAATTGAATTTCGCAACAATTCGCACGCGCAACGAGTATTGCTACATGGTCGACGCTGTCCACAACAATGGAATTTCGCGTCCCCTTTGCCTGGCAACGAATTTTCCGACTTTTACAAATGGATTTTAATATTCTATTGCATGTATTTTTTTTTTATTTTTTTTTTTTTTAGAATTTAAACTTAATTTTTATTTTTGGGTTTTAGTTCACTTGATGTAATTCGTTTAATATTCACGTAATTCGGGAATAAATAAAATGTTTTTTCCCGCTGCATAGACCGGAGCAAAGCGACGGGTAGCCATCTTGAAATAATAATAATAGACGAATAATAAAAAAATGAAGTCTATTTTCAAGTTCATTTTTTTTTCTTTTTGAAAATGTAATATCTTCATTTTAATTCATTTATCTTAATTCAGTTGTAACACATTAACTTTATAATTATATACTAACTTTATATGGCCTATATAACTTTATGTATACATTAACTTTATAATCGAATCTTTATATATAATATATAAAATTCGAAAAATTAAGATAAACTTAGGTAATGAACTGGAACAGAAAGAAAACAAATATAAAAAATTATTATTTGAAACCCATTCGAGGTTTTTTTTCTTCGAGGTTTTCTTTTTTTCTGTTGTTGTTTCTTGTAGATTTATTTTCAAATACTTTCTTACAAAGAGAGAATAAATTCTTTAACGCTTTATTAAAACATTAATTACTGCTTATTAAAATAATAAACAATATGTGCTCGCTTGAAATTAAGTGGTTTTTATTTACTACTTTTATTCTAAAGATTTTTTTTTATATATTTTGATATATTACTTATTCTATAACATATATGCAAAGTAATGTAGTCTTGTGGAATCTGTTTTAGATATTAATTGCTATATAATGTTAGAGTGAGTTTTTAATTTTTTTCCCATTATTTTAAATAAGCATTAGACAAATTCTGATTCGAAAACTCTTTTATTTTAGAATCCTATTATATCAGTTTTTACGTCCCTTTTTTATTTTTATTTTCTGTCAATTTTATTAGTGAATAATGCAGTGAAGGAACATATTCAATAATTAACTATTTTTATTTATTTATTTATTTATTTATTTATTTATTTATTTATTTATTT
>JAFIDM010003189.1:44324884-44359206 GCA_023159025.1 Thereuonema tuberculata | reverse complement strand
TTTATTTATTTATTTATTTATTTATTTATTTATTTATTTATTTATTTACTTTTTGATTTATTTCAATTTGTTTGGATAATGTGTTTGAATTATCACGTAAAAATCAAATATTAACAAAAATCCAGTAACAATAATAAAGATATTAATATTCTTAAAGTTTTTATTTTTATCTCTCTAAATTCAACATTAATTTCATGAAATTCTCTTACCTGCAAAAATAAAATTATAATATTGGGTATTAAATAAAAAAAAAAATTAAATGTTTAACTTTGACTTAAAACGTTTAACTTTTAACTTTGAACTTAATTATGATGATTGTAACTTAAAATCATTTTTAAAACTTTAATGTTTTAAACTTTAATGTTTAAAGAAACTTTAATGTTTCTTTAGACCGAGTTAATTTTGAAAGTCGGGGGTAAGGGTAAATAAAAGATATAGCCTGGAACTGTGTAAAATCCTTATCCCACCCTACAGAAGTGGCTCGATCCAAAGATTATTTTGAAGATTTGTTTAATAACAATACAACAAAAAAGTGTGACAAAGTAATATATTTTAAGTACTACATTGAAAGATAATTAATTAATTTAATATACTAAAAGATAATGAATTAGAAAATGTTTTGGTGCTTTTCTTTCATTTCCTGTGAATCTATGCTATGATGGTTTGGTTCCAAAGTCAGGATGCCTCAACTTGAAAATTACAGTAAATTTGCCGTAAGTACCGTACTGTTTATTGTATTTAAATTTCATTTAAACTTTAATTTGTGTAGCTTCATTACGCCTACTCCCCAAACTAACTCTTGTATATTTGCGAATTGTCTTCGGAATACGTTTGCAAATGTGTTGGTTACTGTGTATGGAATTGAGCGAGGATTTTGAAAGTAGGCGGATTGTTTTCTAATAACTAAATAACCCAAATAAACAACCGATGTATAAACAGACTGATAAGCAGATTGATGTTAAGCTGCTTCATATTTTGAAAAGCTCTCTTATTTTGTTTGAATTAAACATTCAAATCAACATGTCAGAAACAACATTTATGTAAAGTGGTCAGATGAGGCATTTTTATTTATTCAAAATTAATGAAGTAGAAACGTAAATACATCCTTGTTGAGGTTAGTGTTATTGGAAAATGTCTTAATTCAACAGGAAGAATTCGATATGTTTTCGGATTGAGGTGGGATGGGGAGGGCGAGGAAGTTATACGCTGGAGGAGTAGAATTAATTATTAAACCTGTGTCATGAGAAAGAAGTAGGCGAAGTCTTAATACTGAAGTTGAACAATTTCTTCTGGTTAAACTTTAGATACGGTACCCCCAATAGCAGACGGCCGTGGCACTATTTTGAAGACTGCGGATAATGTGAAATGAGTTAAAACTAGTTAAAAAATAGAATGCTTATTTCAAAATAGTTTTGCACGATCTTCTACTAGAAAAGCTAAACCCTCATCTGGCTAATTGCGATCTGTAAGTCACCACGGCGGGCGGCCATTGGGAGTACCGTAATGTAAACTGGTTAAACCGGAGAATCCAGCACAAGCCAATCAGATGCTTCGTAAGGATATATCGGTGACTGGTGGTTTACCGCTTCGGTGACCGCTAGTTGCAGTGGCCTTCGTGGATTCCTGAGTTATGTTGGTGCTTGGAATTAACGTAAAAGGTTTGTTCTTTGTTTATTTTTCCTGTTTAATGGTTTGTATACGCCTAATTCACCGTGGTTGCCCCCTTTTAGCAAGAGGCGGAAGCGCCATCAAAAAAAGGTTCAACGAAGGCGTGTGCCGGATTCTCCGTTTTAACTTCTAAACTTTAACCTTTCTTCTTTCTTTGCCCATTTATCTGTTTGTAAGCACATAAAGCTAAAACGTCAGGACTGATTTCCTTTAAACATTTCACAGTTTGCTTATGTATGGTCCACCTTAAAACAAGAGAACGATTATTCCAGTGACGTCATCTTAAAAAGTGCCCCTTCCATCACCAACGATGAAAAAAACTGATTTTCTTAAAACTTCATATTCTAAAAACAAACAAACAGAACAAAACAAAGATAAAACAAACAAACTCTGGATTTTTATGCATGGATTTTATTCTTATTTATAGGCAACCGTAAAATCAGCATACCGGCGATTTGGTATCATTTGAAAATCTTGTTCTAATTATCCTTTGTAAACAAAACGAATTTGGGAAGTGAATCTGTAAACAAATTAAAAATTGATTATTTTTAAAATATTTAAAGTGGAGATAAATTTCAAAGTCAGATGAATATTAGAAATTAAATTAAAGTTTCTATTTATTTGATGGAATTTGAGTCATGAAGTTTATATTTTGAAAAGTTAATGCCACAATCAGAATAATATATAAATATATTTATTGGCTTTGTGATCTTCGAAAGCTAATATTAATGACACTGCATGCTTAATTACTATGTAATGGAAAGCTAAGCGAAACCTACTGTACATTATTTCGAAACAGATTTTACTTATTTATTTATTTATTTATTTATTTATTTATAAATTAAATCATTTTTAACCCATCGTAACTGAGCACTGATTTCCGTGTTTCTTCTTGTAGTTTATGCGATGCAATCTTTATGAGCATTGAGCCCCGAACTCATCGAGCTCGGTGACTGAAGAGCATTGAGAAAAGGCGAAACAACTGTCCTAAGGTTCCAACTTTCTGTTGATGATGTTAATGACATCTGTAAGACATTACGTCAAGATGGATTGTGCTTGGTGGGATTCAACAGTTCAAGGAAAATCCACCGAATCTGTAAGTAAAATCAGAGATATTATATTTCCTTTGCAGCAATTAGGCGTTAAAATGAAACAAAAACAACAAACAAACTGAAATATCGAATTGTATTGTTTGCCAAGTATTAAGATATTTGGGAAATTTTCATTTTAAGAATTCAACATTTTTGTTTTTTAATTTGAAGGGAAAATAATATACTTAAGCATTATTATACCATTCTTAAATTTTAATAACTTCGAAGTTTTGTTTCTTTAGAAAAGGAAGTTTATAGAGATGAGAATTTAACTTATCGTATATGTTCCAATAGAGGCCCCCGGCGTTTATTTGCAAAACTAGACTCGGCTCCCGGCGCTTAATAGAGACCGGCTGCTATTAGAGGCCGGCTTTTATTAACAAACACCTTCAGAACGCAATATTTTTACACATAAATACCGGCTAATATTACAAACAGCTACTTTATTTGAATTTCATATGCTACGTAAGACTGTTAAAGATAAATGGCAATGGCTTTCTGTACCTTTCGTTGCTATTCGTCGTCCGAATCCGCAATGACTGGCGGCCGCCTCACCGGAAGTTTCTTTCGCGACGCGAATCTTAAAGGCAATGTCAAAGGACCGTTTCGGCGGCATTTTGTAAGACAACGTACAGTAAGGTATTACGCACGACTATAAAGATACGGACGCTTACACTAGTACCGGTAGGCAAATATCAAAGACCCGGCTACTATTAGAGACCGGCTACTATTTGGCCGTGTGCCCTCTGTAGCCCGGCACTTATTAGGGACCGGCGACAATAAGAGCCTCGGCGTTTATTGGAGCATATACGGTACTTTAGTTTGCCATTAAATGCATTGATAAAACCATATCAAATTTTTAAATCCAAAATTCATTTATCAGATGCCAAAGTTTGAGAAAACTACATTAACAAATATATAAAAAAAAGAAAAAAAAATAGTCACACTTACTTGAAGACGACAATTTCAAAATAAAGACATATCCGTATTAGTAAACTTAACAAGACGTTCTTGAATATGCAAATTAGAAATTAAGTCTTCAGTAATCCTTAAGAAATTGCTGCTTCATCAATAGAGAACATCATTCCACTATTAAGAATAAGAGTTAAAAATGTTACTGTATGACATATGACTGTACACAGTACATAAACCATTATCATATTTGAGTTACTTAATATTCTTCTAAAGCCGCAGTTATGGCAGATAGGGTAATATTATATCAACTTCCTAATAAAAGAAGCTGACCATAACTTTTCAATTTTATATATAGACTAGAACTGTTACTTCTATAGCACTATAAGAAATATGGAAATCACTCCATATAATAAATTTATAAGTAAACAAATTCATTGCTAAGCAAATATATCAACATTCTTAATAGTGAAAGTCATACAATTAGATACTTCTTATCGTTTAATTCCTAATTAAACTAATTAGCAATTTCTGTTTAAATAGAAAAAAGCAAATCAGTATCTTTAAAGTTCCCTGGATTATGTCAGGGCTAAAAGATGTTCATCTCCTCAAATCTTAGTGAATGCATACAATATATAGGGTGTATCAAAACTCTGTACAAATGTTAATGAGAAATAGGGTACACCAAGACAAACGTTTTTTTCGTATATGAATGTATGTGCGCTGATAGCAACCTTTGGTGCTAGAGGGGGCTATTTAGAGGGCGCTGCAATCGGCTAGAGAGGAGATATGGACAAGGCAAACCTAAATGAATGAAAGTAAGTGTGAACACATGATTATTCAAAGAAGGTGCTCAAAGTTGCGGCCGTCAGTAGCAATGCATGCATGATTAACGTCGAAGCATTGATTGCTGTACCTTCTGAAAGATTCCCGAAGGGTTCGCGAATAGTGGCAGCGGCAACGGCAACGCCAGATGAATGTCAGCCAACTCAGCAGTCGTGAAACGCTCCATTTTACACGAACGTCACACGAATGCCGCGGCAAATACAAATCTGTTCTCCGTTCCCACTTCACCTCTCTAGCTGATTGCAGCGCCGCTAAATTAGCGCCCTCTATCACCGAAGGTTGCAGTCAGCAGACATACATTTATAGACGAGAAAGGTTTGTCTTGGTGCTCCCTATCCCCATTAAAATCTATACAGAGAGTTCTGAGACATCCTTTATAGCTACAATAACATGAAATATATAACAATGCCATCCTTTAAATAGCATCTAGAGATATAATCCAGGACTATTTATCGGTCAAAATTAAGAGGTAAATTTAAGAACGGTTGTATGCCACACAAAGTAGCTTTATATTAACCTTCAGTTATCTATTCTGTAGCAAATTTTGGGCTACTTCAAATTGTAAATGACAACTATATATAATTAACTGACATTCATTATTCCTAGAACTAATGTCTAAATCTCACCAATTCCCTATGTGAGAACAATTTGAAAGTATAAAGCAAAACTATACTTAGCGTTGTACTTTCAGTGATTTTTTGACTTTATATAAGAGATATTAGTACTTACTAGGCCCTCCGCCTGTCTCCCTAAAGTATGAGATAATCCAAGAAGAATCGATTCCAAGCGGTTATGGCAAAAAAGTGATATTTTATTCCTTTTGGAATGAACTCATTTTTTGATAGCGCACGAACAAATAGAATAAAAGGATTGGATATTGGGGAACCAGAAGTAGTCCAATGGCTAGCGTTCTGACTGTGAGGAAGAAGGTCCTCGGTTCGAATCCCATGCAAGGCGAAAAAAAATTATAATCTGACTTTTTCAGCAAGGGAAACTAATAATTAATAATTGCGCCGGACAGACAGACAGAAACATAAAAGATTTTAGTAATATTCTGACTAAAATCCTTGAGCTTCTAGTTGCGTTTTTTACGAAATTCAGGGATCCTTCTTGATAGCTGAGATCAGTTTTTCTGTGGTTCTGCTAATATGTGCATCATTCACATTAGTTCGCTGTCGCATTTGTCTTTGAATGTTACGGTTATTCAGTATTACAAATGATCGTAGGATTTCCAGTATTTTAAAATAAGAGGCGAAATAAACTAACATTAACTATCTTGAAACCAAATAGTTCTTTTCTGCTTTCTTTCCACAATGATCAGGTGTAGTAGATCTTTGTATGCAGCCAGGAAAATTATATTCTGGTTTAAGAACTTAACTGTATTCCAAGACAGTTTGATACCTTTATATTTAACTTAATAAATTGCTGTTCTTTATTTAAGAAATAAATCAGGATTTATTTTATATTTTAGTTTGAAGTAAATGTCGAAATACTTCTTCTTTTTCATTAATTATTTAATAAATTATTATTTAATTTTACTAAAATTTAGAATTTGTTTTTCGGAATCACTAAGTTCGAAGTTGGAAAGCAGGGATAAGTAGAAATTGTAATATTAGTAAAAGTTCTGAAAAACTCGACCGGCCCCAATAAGCAATGTTTTACAATAAAAACATGTCCAAACACAGTCAAAGTACCATCCTTTAGATTAAAATAACTTAGAGAACGAGTAATAAGTTAACTTATAATAAAGTTGAAAACTTCAAATACTGATTATGATTGCGAGGAAAATCACGTGATCCAAATGTATTTCACGAGACCTGCAGCATTATGATATCAGTTGAAAAGCCAATGTTTCGAAGGAAAATTTTTAATCATAATCTCATTAATAAACTACAATACTTTGCAGAAAACTTTCAAATAAATGGGTAAGATTTTAACTGAAGATCATTTTTCATACATCGAGATACATTTCAAAGTAATGGATCAGTTAATTGAAGATCCGTTGTTTGTCCGTTGTGTGAGACAACTGTAGCGTTTCTATGTACAGTAATCACCTGGAAGTGTAAATATTTCCTTTAAACAAAAGATGACAAGTTAAAAAATGGTTGAACTGGATGTCAGCCTCAGTGAATTTCTCAAGCTGTTTGTAAAGCTTTTAATTAATTACAGTGTGTTTTTTGTTTTTATGTGTTTATTCTCTTTCTTATGTTTTCTTCAATCTAATTTTACAATTTGAGACCCACTAAATGGGAGTTTCACATCTCGTCGAATATTTTGCGACAAAAAAAAAAAAGAGATATAAGTTATGAGAAAAAATGTGGTTAATTTCAAGGTAGAATTGCAGAATTATCTAGAAGAAAGCGTAAAAAAAAATCTTTTTTGTCGTTTTTATTCTATTGACTGAAAGAAAAGCAAGGCTTGTAAGATCTTTGCCCTTTTATTACGGATTTAAAGTGTCCAAACGACTTCTGAACCAGTGAATGGTTCGCCTTGAAACTTAATATTCATTGTTTTAATAACTACATCTTCACACCAATAAAATACGTTCAATAAAATACATTTATTCATTGTTGTTTTATTGCTTTTGTATATATAAATTGTTTTCAATAAATTCAATATGACAGCAAGTTGAAATTGGGAAGATAGGCCTATTGTATTTTATTTCAGTTTATTTTCAAAATGATAAGAGTTCGAAATATGAAATAAACAAATCAATAAAATTTTAAAACGCTATTTTCTTCAAACTAAGTTATATTTTTAACTCAAAATTTATTATAATAATTTAAAATAAAAATTTATATACATAAACTTGTTGGAAAACTTAAATTAATTAGAGATGTATTTAAAAGCATTAGCTTTACTGAAAATATGCTTAAACTTTTTTTCAGGTAGTTTTTGATCATTTAAATTTGGAATAATTATAATATTTTTAAAATAAGTTATTTTAGATATTTTATTTTTTACGTTACCATTAGCAAACGAACTTTTTTTTGTGTGAGAATTCTTTTCGTTGTTTTGTTGTAATATCTGAAAATGATTCTTTAAAGATCTGTGATAGCCATTAAACGAAAAAACTTGGGCTTTTGCTGCTCTGGCAGGTGCTTCGTTATAGCGAGAGACGTCGTCGTTTCGGCTGAAGAACGAGCTTCAAGATATGGGGTTTGAGGGTAGGGCTGCGAAAGAAGACGATCAGCGGAAGGCCATGAAGGGTGGAAATTGAAATGTGACAAATTATTGTGTTTATAACTCTGTGAGAAAACGACTTGCCTACTCCTATTGGCCATCGGGAACCAATGCAATGAAAGGATACGGGTTGCCTCTCGGTGTCCGGGTACGCCTATCTCTCTCGCCGTCGACCCCCCCTCCATCATAGACCACCCGCAAACCGACGCAGAAATTACGGAGAGAGGCGAGTATTGCCGCACGCCTACTTTACCTCTCCGACACGCATCACGGCCAACAAGGCCCGTCGAGGCTCTGTTCGCACGACGGCCGGCTTCTTAACGATGGCTCGGCCGGCGAAAATTGAAGGGATCCCGGCAGCCGAAATGACATGTCGCTGCCGGCAAAAGACGATTAGATCGAGCGGCTCTCGAGATGCTTTTTTTTTCTTCTTTTCCTAAATGGATTTTCTCCCTTCGGCTACCGTGGGTTCTTTGAGGGACAGAAATGGAGGTTTCCTATCATATCGATCTGCCATTTCACTGTACAACAACACTTGCTTTACATAGGAGATACAAGACGATAAATGAAGAAGAAATGGAAGTTGTAAAGAGTTTAATAATTATTTTTTTTACGGATGTTTTAATTTACATTCTATAAAACTATTAAAAAATAAAAAAGTAAATAAAAAATATGCTTAAATAGCGATAAAATGAAAAATAATTTTAACTTTTAAACCCTTTAATTTTGAATAATAATAATAAAAGGACTGGCTTCTTTAAAGTGATTAAATAAGTATAGGTAAGTGGAAAGAAGGAATATGGGAAATTACTTAAATAAAATGAATGAATGATTACAACCATAAGGTCTTCATTACGGGAAAGTATTTTTTTTTAAGCTATTCTTTATAAATAAAAACAGTAAGCTTACTCTAATATATTAATCATCAAAGTTAATTAACTCGCCTTCATTTGTTAATTAATTATGTTCTTAATAATAATCACTTGCAACTTTATAATTAATGTTAGCCGTACAGTGTTATGGTATGAATAAGTTATTAATCCAAAATTTTTTTAATTAATCTTGTATATTATGTATATATCTAGTAAACAAAATGTCTGTTTTCACAAGAAATGGTCCTTTAGCTAACTTTTTTGAAAGCTTAGATTCGTCTCAAAGAAATGCAGTTTTGTTTTAGCTTGCATTGAAAAACCTAAAGTTTTCTTAGAATAAAAACGTCAGAATTGTTTTGGCTGTTAACTGAACGTTATCCTTAATTTAGTGATCAAAATTAAATTTTAAAAATCCCATTTGAGAGTCATTGCAAAGTTATTCATTGAAATGTAACTTTCTGAAGCAATCGTATTTCTTAATTTTTTTTAATTTTGCTGTATTTTTTTTACAGCAGAAATATTTAAATTTATATTAGACTAGCTGTACCCGGCATGCGTTGTAATGCCACTCATCAGATTTTCCGACGCGTGAGCAGTCCACATACAGCTGTCCATATGTGACGCATGGATTTTCCAAATTTAGTCCATACACTTGTAACGATTGTCCCTGTGCTTTGTTGATGGTCATTGCAAATGCGAGTCACACCGGAAACTGCAAACGTTGAAACCGGAAATACACTCATTTGTTGAAACGGCTGGCGCACCAGATATTATAAAATGGTTCTACTAATTCAGAAACCTTCGCGGGCGTGCGCACAACAACTCACCAAAGTTTCATCGCAATCTGATGAATGGTATAGGAACGCATATGGGACAAACAAACAAAGAAACACTCATTTTTATATATTATAAGATAAGATTACTCGTCTATTATTGTCCTTTAATGAAAGTTATTATCCTTTATTCTATAAACATATCTCGTGAATGAAAAAATAGCAGCTATTGCAGAAAATAACCCCTCAAAATCAAGTAGTATTCTTCACGAAACCATGGTTTTTTTTCGTTATAATTATTCTAAGCGAAATTTCTTGAGAATAAACTGTTATTTAGTAACGAAGTAGAGGTATCGTTTCATTCTGAAATATTGGCGAATTTCAATTCCGTTCTACTTCAGTGGCGCACCCAGAATTAAGGTTTGGGGGGGGGGGGGGAAATAAGGTTGTTATAAAAAGTCCATTCAGTTGTAGGCCTATTTAAAAATAAATTGCTTCAATGATCACTTTACAAAATAATAAGATACAGACACATCAGTGCTTTAATAAAGGTTCTCCTTGTTCGTTCTTATTTTTTTTTTTTTTTTGTCTTTTTTTTTTTTTTTTTTTGGGGTTGGGGGGGGGGGGGAGGGCTTCAGCCCCTATAGTCCTCCCGGTGGGTGTGCCACTGTTCCACTTTAATATTCATATCTTCTCTTATATTCAAGTTATTAAAGTCGGAAACAAGTTCTAAGTTTGTCAATATAATCAATACATGTAACCTCCATAAGAAAGTTTGTATTCTTTAATATTGTTCAATATTCTAATACAACATCCTAGTAATAGCATAAAACAAATTTTATTCTTTGTATATTTATACACTTCATCCGTTTTAAATTGAAAATTGCTTGGCGATTAAGAATTACTTGCACATTTTCTTTCGTTAGTTCATAGTGAAGATGTATTTATTTTCAATTGCTATTCATTGAATATTAAGTATAATACCCTAAGTTGTAGGCTTTAATATGGATCTATGAAATATCTACTGCTTTTTCGTAGTTCCTGAGTAAAAACATTTCAATGTAAGCTGAAGTTAACAGTAAGGGGATGTTTTGTTAATTGTAAATCTATGATATTCTAAGTCGACTATTCACTGACAATTACTGCTTTATAGAGATGCTAACTTATCAAAAAAATTTTGTAAATTACAAACTTCTTTTTTATAATACTCCACAAGTTCTCAATATAATCACAAGCAAAGATTAACTACAAATACCAGCAATAGTATTAGAATGAATCATTTAAATTTTGAGTGTTTCCAATGGAAATTCTATCTTACGTAAGCCGTGTTAAGCAGCTTTCAAACTTGTTTGCAACATTGAAACTATGTTTGCCTGGAAGCTCTCTTTATGCTTAACCTTTATTATCACTAAATCATTAAATTCAGCTTTGGTTTTCTTTTATCTTTAAGCAACGATAAATCCTTTAAAGCTGGAAGTTATTTACATACAACTTTTGTTGTGCTTTCTTTGGTTTTGAAGCTGGTTTGTTATATCTCAGATCTCTCCATCTAAATTAGAAGAAAAAAAAATAATAACTGACGAATGATTAAGTTTCTTAAATAAACTTACAAGCATAGTCAGTATTTGCCAAAAATACAAGTGCAATATTTAATGTAATGTTTCAGTCTTCACTGGTCACGTCATCAGCAATTTGTTATAATTTGCTTTAAATATATACAATTTACATTTTTTATTAGTGTCGTTATTTCACCTCCTACTTACATTAATAAGTGCTTACTTGTTTATCACTTGGTTATTATGAAAAGCAGTTGATGATAAATCTACACACGTCGCCTATGTAGCAAGATTTGACTATAAGATATAAAGATATTTGATATAAAGATAATTTATTTATTTAGTTACTTTTAACACTGAATCTAGTTTCACTAAATTACTTGATATTACATTTAATAACTGATTCTAAAAATATTGTATGGAATGATTGACGCCGATACACAAATTTAAAAATTTTACCAGTTAAAAATATAGTATTTCCATTATATTTTCTACAGTTTTGTTTTAATAGTGTTCAATAAAATTCAAGGAAACAAGAAAAAAATCTTTTGGGGAAGTTCAAGTATTACGTAACCTTTTAAAAGAGTATTTAAAGAGTAAGAATATTAAAAGAATTCAAGTATTGCTTATTTTTGCGGACAAAGGGAAGGGGGGGGGGATCAGAGCAATGTTTACGTTAGACAGACAAACATGCAGACGTTAAAATTTTTATATAATTTTGACTGCTGTAGTTTATTGTTCAGTGGTATTTACTGCTAATGATTTGACAAATCTTACGAAAGCACAAGGGGGGGGGGGGGGCTGGGTCGGGTATCTGCTTATTTTTGCTTACAAGGGAGTGGGGGAGAATCTAAACTGACTGAAAATGTTCGTATGTAATTGTTGAACGGCTCCTTTTAGAAAAGTGAAATGGAGATCTTTGAAAATGATCTAATTAGGAATACAATGTTGGTAAGCTGTATTATTACAGTGTAGTTATTAGTACTAATTAATACGAGTTAATACTTGTGTGTCTAGGATGTACACCTAGTAAATTTGGGAATGTCGTTCGTGAATGAAAACAATATCAATTATTTATTTAAACTGACATTCACTAAATACGAATTTTTTCCCCTTTTTTTTATATATATAAACGTACAGTTTAAATAAATAATTGATATTGCTTTAAAATAAACCATACAAATTCCAAACTTTCATTCTTTTGTAATGCATGCTAAATAATGCATTCTAATATTTTGGCATCTGGATTTAATATTTTCTTTTAACTTCAAGGGATATGATTTTTGTAAGCCTCTTATCAAAATTAGCCGAAGTTCAGGTCAACTCCGGTTGTAAACCTCAGTTGAATCTCTGTAGGAATAAGAAAAAAAATTGACCACACAAGCTTACATGTTGGCAACTTCTATATTCGTACTGCAGCTGAACAGTGTTTGATGCGAGTCTGTTAATGGCTGTTTGTCAGTGACTGAATGGAATACACTTTTATTCATCCTGAGTGAAGATGGTAGCAGGCAGGTGTCCGATAGCTTTGATCGGATCAAACGGATTAAGAGGAAGCTCAGTTGTGCTTTGAATTATGGATGACCAAGAGAAAACAGTAACATGCAACCAATTGCACTGCAACAAAATCCAACCCACTTCGCTGTGTTTTCCGCCTTTTATATTCAATTTTAATTCATTTAGCAATAATATATGAAGAAACAATTACCTTAAGTAGTACAAAAATATCTTTAATCCTCAAATTTAAAAATGGCTTTCAAATATAGGACCTATAAATGAATCACACATGAAATATCTCATATTAGTAAGCTGTTTGATAGCTCATTTTTATTGGTAACATTTTTTACATTTTTTTAGTAAAATAATATAGGATTCTCTAAAGTAAGTTACATTTTTTTTCCAATTTAAATAATCTATTATTAAAATATATTTTAAGCAGAATAAAATTCTTATATCCCAAATTAATCTGACAATGAGACAACATCTACGAAATATCAGTTTATCTACTATCCATGTTTTGAGTTAATGGTACATAATTAAATGCTTCTGCCTAAAGGTATTTTCATCAGTGAATTCGAAATAGAGAATTAAGTCCCTGAAGATGCATTGATTAATGTGTGAATGACAAAGGGTGGAGTTGCTATCAAAGTCTGGAAAAAAAAATAGGCGTTTATGAAAGGGATCTAAGATCTACAGAATAACAATGTCATTATTAAAGAAAAGAGAATTTAATTCAAGTCATTAAAGAAGTAGAAAGTAAGTATAGTGGGAATTGTAGAGAAGTATTGAAGTAAATATAGATTATTGCAGTTTTTATATTTTAAACGATTTGAAGAAATTGACAGAAGTACATGATGGAGTTTAATCGAAATAAAAATATAGGTTTCAGTTTTTTTATCAGGTTTATTCGTTTAGCAATAAGATGCAAATAAGGTAGTAGCAGTATTACTTTAGGTAATAAAAAATAAAAATCTTAAAATTGAAGATGATTTTCATACATAAATATTAGAATCTAGTCTTGTTTAAATACATGTAGAAGCTCAGATTTGTAACTACAACTGTACTAATTATATCGTTAAAAAAACAAAACAAAACAAAAAGTTAGAATAGCATCAATAAAACATGCCATCATTAAAATTTCATATTACTGAAATGATCCCATCTTGTCAGTGGTCTAAATACTGTCAGATCTACACAAAATAAATGAAGTCGATTTGATTTTTAATAAAAGTGAGTTTGTATTATTTTGTGGCTCGTTGTTAATTTTAATGACTTCTTACAATTCAGTGAAACATTTGAATACCAGTCAATGTGTGAAATTATCCCGATTTTGGAATGGAGGAAGGCGGGGCTGCAAGATAATTCTTCATTATCTTGTTGTGCTTTTCTTAGGTCGTGAATAATGGCAGAGGACATCGGTTAAACAGGTTACACATCTAACTCACTTTATTTATAAAACAAAGGTATAAGCACACAAGTGCAGCGAATTCTCAGGACAATGCCCATCTCGCCCAGGTCCGTCTGGAGGACCTATAGGGTGAGACCTCAATTCCAGGAACGGTCTTAATCCTAAGACGCTAGAAAATCCCTTTAATCTGTTTGGACCTTGAACCTCCAATCAATATTGATAAATTTATTTGATTAACTTTAGCGACTTCTGTACTGTTTATAAGTTCCATCAGATACAGTACACAAACTATTTACATGTAATGTCTGTCTTTTAATAATATATTTATAATTTAACATACTTACAAAACAGGTGAAAATTAGAAGAGAAAATTATTGAAAGACATGAATAACATCATTCGGAAATCAGAAAGCGAGAAGACTATTTACCTGGCTATTGATAAGCAGCAAAGATGTTATTGCATGAAATATGTGATATTTGTGATGATCCAATCCTTTGAACTTATGGAATGGAAGAAATTTCTAAAGCATGCCAAGATGTTAAGAAGAGTTATGGAATCGACGATGATAATGAAGACATTACCTTGGATCTGATCTTTATTATTAAAAAAAAAAAAAAAATCCTCCAGGATGTTATATGTAAAGTTATAAGTTCCTTGAAAATCTACCTAAATTTATTATTGCCTTCTGAAACTTTATTTATATAAAAAAGATTTTATCACTTTTAAAACACAATTCACATTATCCCCAAAAGAGAAGGGGTAAAAAGACCGAGAAAGAATTAATATTTTTTTTGTCTTTAAGATTCGTTTGTTGATACATATTGATGCAGAGGCGAAGATAATTTACATTGTCTTGATATATATTTTTGAAAATTTTGATAAATGTTTTACTGTTGACTTTATTCTTAACTTGTCTTTTTAAATTCCAAAACATTTCTCAGAATCAATTAAGAGACATTGGGAAGTTTAAGTTAAAATAATGACATTGGGAAATTTAAATTAAAATTAATATTTTGAATTTTAAGAGAATATTTTCAAACAATAGTATTTGGTCTTATTAAATGAACGTGTTTGAATTCACGTTTCTTTTGTTGCAATTTTTAAATTCTTGGATTGTTGTATTATTTAGAATTTAGGAAAAAGAGATGTCATTCTCTTTTCCTTAAGGGTTTTGTAATTGGCTAGACAAAGTCCTTGGAACTATAGAATGAAATATTGCTGGAAAGAAGATTAAAGTTTGTGGTTATTTAAGAAGATATTTATTAATTTTACGGTATTTCTAAGAAGATGTAATTTACTTATCCATTGAGATTAGGTGATGAAGAATATGCAGTTGAAGAATTTGGCAACGTTTAATAAAACGTTAAGATTAAGAAAAGGAATTACGATTATAGGTATTGAAAAGGTTTATTACATTTCTGAGAATTTTGAATGCGAATAAGTTGTCAGAGTTACAAGTCAATCTAAAATGACATTCCACATTTCGTTTGGAAAATCTAATAATTTAGATAACATACATAGCATCCAAGATTCGGGAGGTATGTCTGGTGCCAATTTGGAAATCAGATTTCAGATTCAGAAGCCAAATTTTCAGATATCATTCCAGATGTGGAAGCCAAATTTGGAAAACAAATATTCAGATTTGGAAGTCGAATTTTAAGATTCTAGAAAGTAAAAATAATCACATACCTCAATAAAAACGAAGGTATTTCAATAATAAAAATATCTCTTACTTTTATTCTAAAAATAATTATTCTGAAATTAAGGCATTCTGAATGGAAAAAACAAGTGTAAGAAAAAAGCTTTTTCTTTACAGCCCGGAGTAAAGTGTGACTTGGTGTTGACCTGTTAGTGGTTCTTCCTTCGATTGCGAAGAAATAAGAAGGTGCGACACTTCTCACTGTCTCGGTGTATGAAGTCTTTCTTTATAGGTCCGTCCGTGTGTATTCATTCAGGCAATATTTCGTCCAACCTATTATTAGCCTGATCGTATAATTTCGCAGGTGACTGTTCAACGACGTGACAGTATTTCCTATCAGTTTGGACGAAAACAAGAACGGGGAAAATAAGAAATAAGATCAGGAATAAAAAAAAAAAAAAAAAAATCAACAAGAATCTTTCTCTTCGAAACAAGCCGTCGCTAATAAGGCATGTATAAATAAATTGCTCTATTCTGCTCAGAAGCCCCACATGAAAAGCAGTCAAAGCAATAATGGGTTTGGGCCGCGATAGGCCTTCGTCTCAGACTCTACCCGGTAATTTTCACAGTCCACTTAAAGCAAACAAATCAAAGCAAATATAGGGAGAGTGCCAATCAACACGTACCGATGTGTTTTCTTTCACATTGAAGTCAATGGCACGGGTGGAAACGTTTGGTATCAACACCAATTTTATCAATATCTGACATGATTTGGACAAAATCGTGAGTTCAACTTTGGGAAAAAATGGAGTAGATGACGAACATAGAAGGCAATCATGAATTTAATATTAAAGTAGCCTATGGGAAAACATACTGTACAAAACATTGTTGCAAGCAATTTCAAATAGCTTCAATTCAATATATTGCTAATCTACAATAAAACATATGATTTCTTTTTGCAAGAAATAAAAAAAGTAGGAAGTTAATGATATTCTGCGTTAGATTTTTTTTGTTCTATCTTCAGTTCCGCATAACTCTCTACTTATTAACTGTCAACTGCTACTTGATTATTTTAAAATTTCATGCTGCTATATTAGAGTGTATAAGTTTTATGAAAATTCGATGACTGAATTTCCCACTTAATTGTTAAAAAAAAAAAAAAAAAGATTTTTGTCGAGTGTAAGAAAAGAATTTCTTCAAATGTGGTCTTGAAACGTTCTGATTCTATACTCTATGTTAAAGGAAGTAGTTATTTATTTTATTCAAAGTGATTTAGTATAAGATGTCCTGTACAAGTCGAATTTCGTTAATAAATTTGTTGCTTTATTGAATTGTAATTCTGTATTGACTTCGTTTAGAAACGAGAAATAAGATGGAATATTCCTGAAAAATCTGAATGAGGTCTAGAAACATTTCGAAACCTTAATGACAAAGGATAAATGGGACACAGATTAGCAGACAATGGACCGATAGTCTAAAGGTATTTGAAGAAAAAGGCGAAGATTTTTCTTTTCTATTAAGCGCATCAAGTAAGCTTTTTCTCGGTAAAGATGTTGTATTGCTTTGCTTCATGATCTAAGCCATGTCTGGTCCGTGGAATGCAATTAACAAGAAATAAGCAAACCATCTAAAACCGTTCCAAATATTATTTTTAATGATTTCACTTTCGTCTGGAGAGGTGTTTTTTTATTAACGTTATAACATTGATATAAAGTTAACATCTATAAAAAATTAAAACATATGTTAAATATTAATGTGGAAATCTTCTTAAGAATCATTAATAGCAGAAATCATATATGGTAAATAAAGGTAGTAAGTTTATAACTACATTCCTCCTATTTTTAACTTTATAACTATACTGTTTGTAACTATATTCCTATTTTTTCAATTTTATCTACAAGTTAGTTAAAGGTATATTTTATTTTAATTTCTTTTAACAAAAGAATGATAGGATTTTAAAAATAAAATAATGAAGAGAATTTCCAGTGCACTTGAGATCTGCATAAATGTCAGAGTGAATTAAAAAAATAAGCCCTGTTTGTGTACAATCCTCAGTATAAAAAGATAATAATAGGTTCTGTTTCAGTGAGATGTCGTCTCTTTTCCATTACAGCGAATTTTCAATGTTCTGGAATTATTTATGCACATGTTTTATTCATGAATGTCTGGTTTAATTTTTCATTCAGCTGGAATTCTCGGATCTGTTTCCTCGTATTTTAAAGTTGGTGTTTTGCAATTGAAATAAAAACTATAATGTTCAGTACATTTAAGTGAACTGATGGATACGAAGATACGTCATTTCTATCACAAAGGTATTACCGTTGTTATGACGTTCCAATTTCTCATTTCGAAGTGGGTTCTTAGTAGTTTGACCACATCCGCTTAATCGTTAGCTAATCTGACACTGAACTAATTCGTTTCGAAGACATGTTGTCATAACAAGTAGTTGTTTGAAATCCACTCAGACGGGAAGATAGAGATGGGCAGAGAATCTAAGTTTCGCTTTTTGAGTCAACTGTTATTTAAAATTGAAATATTTTCTAATACAATATTGCACAGCAGATCGGTACAAACCATCTAGTTTCCTAAACAAAAAGCCAATTTTCAAATACAGCTGTTTGAGACTTAACAGCAGTCATCAGTTACATAAACAAACAAACAAACAAACAAACAAAAAATCAAGAAAAACGCAAATAAATCTAAATTTCCTTCCTCCCGAATTCAGCTTTAAATCAATGCTGCTACGTTATTGTACGTTCTTTACAAACAAGGCCATTTTTTGCACACCCATGGATGCAAGTAAGCATAATTATTTTTTTAAATTTCTCCTTTCTATATATTTTCTTTTCTTTTTTAAAGTATATTTCTCTATTTTTTATTAAAGTTATTTAAAAACTTATATTTTTATTTTTTAATTATTGTATTGCTGCATTCAAAAGAGCATTTATATAGACATAAAACTTATAATATCAAATACATATTTGGTAATACAGTAAAACCTCGTTAAGTCGTCACCCGGATAAGTCGTCACTCCGCTTAAGTCGTCGTTTTTCTTTGGTCCCGACAAGGTCTCATAGACAATAATGTAAAATAACCCTCTTTTACTCGTCACCAAATTTAATTCTACTCTGGATAACTCGTCACCCTCAAATGGCGAAAAGCATCTTTATTCTCAATTTTGCCTGCTATCTTTTCAGCCCCGCCCCTTCACTCTAAGAAAGCCTAGCCTTTACGGGGAATTTTCACGTGGGAAATTCACTTGGGAAATTACACACTTCTCGCTGCGACTCTTGTCAAGATTAGACGTTTTTCTTGACCGCTACTGAGAGTGATTTTATTTCATAGCGAGTAAGCCCCGAAAATTTAAAAGCGATCGAAATTGTTTTTCTTCCTCCAAATGTAACAGCACTTCTTCAGCCTTTAGATCAAGGGATAATTCTTGACTTTAAACGAAAGTATAAAAAAATGCTTGTAAAGGACATGATAAAAGCCTTGGATAGGAACGAAAAGCTAGAAGTTTCGGTTTTAGATACGATTAACTATATGTGCACAAAAGTTGGAGCTCCATTTCATTACAAAGTGTTTCGAATTGTTACCAGTAATCAGCACAAATTCATAACGATACAAGCTACTTCAACTGACATCAATATTTCGTCTTTATCCTACATTCCAAAGACTTCTTCAGGATTACTACAAACATTTTAGAAGATTTGAAGTAATCAGCACCTTCATCAATCAACAGTGATGGATTATTTTAATGCCAGTAAAATAAAATATGGTAAATGTGGTAAGTATAAAATGTGTTGTTTGTTTTTTTTTATTATCCACTCATTAATTTCATGTATTGATTTCTGAAAATCTTGTTTTTCTCACCGAATCCTACAGCAATTCTTAAAAATATTGTATTTCAGTGTTTTTTTGTTGTTGTTTTTTTTTCAAAAATGCCCACTCCGCTTAAGTTGTCACTCCGCTTAAGTCGTCAAAAATGTTCGGCCCCTTGAGTGACGACCTAACGAGGTTTTACTGTATATCAAAGATATATTATTAAAAAAAAAACAGTGTCATTGAAGAAGTCGATAACTACATATATTTTGGGACAAACCATCCAAAATTTTGGATAAATTAACAGAAGAAAAAAAGCTGCATGGGTATCCTAAAGGATGTAATTATTAATCCAGAATTAAACATAAAGATACGTTTTGATCTTTTCACTATGTCCTACCATCAAGAACGTATGGGTCTGACTTGGAACACTACACTTAAAGAGGAAGAATATTTTGCGACTACTTAAAGAACAGTTGAACGTCGAATTTGTATTAAGAAATTTGAACACATAAGATGCACAGAAATGAGAAAGATTAATCAAATAAGAAACAATTTATGATAGTAAAAAAAGATGGACAGAGCATATCACTAGGTTTAAAGATAACAGATGGACTGCTAGGGTTACAGATTGGTATCCTAAAAAAGGAAAAAGGAAACGAGGAAGCCCACCAACTAGATGGGTTGATCCAATTATTAAAATACCTCGAAAACAATGGAGAAGGAAGACCCAAGACCGGAAGTATTGGAAACTTTACGACCTGCATCTTTGGAGAAATACACGATGATACCACAGGTCCATCAAGTAATCTTCAGCCATTTTCAATCCTCTGCAGGATGAATCTTTTCCAACTTTCTTTCTTTTGTTTCTGTCTAAAATTTCCTTTTCTAGCCGAATCCAATTAAACTTTTTAATTTTATCGATCCACCTTTATATTTTAGTGATATTTTCAAGCAGAGAAAAAGGTCAAATTGTGTTAAGCTGTATTTTCCCTACTATTTTTAATGTGATTTTTACCACATCTTCTTAATATATAAAAATGAATGTTTGTTTGTATGTTTGTTTCGTATGCGTTCCTATACCATTCATCAGATTGCGATGAAACTTTGGTGCGTTGTTGTGCGCACGCCCGCGAAGATTTCTGAATTAGTAGAACCATTTTATAATATCTGGTGCGCAAGGCGCTTCAACAAATGAGTGTATTTCCGGTTTCAACTTTTGCAGTTTCCGGTGCGACTCGCATTTGCAATGACCATCAACAAAGCACAGGGACAATCGCTACAAGTGTGTGGACTAAATTTGGAAAATCCATGCTTCACATATGGACAGCTATATGTGGCCTGCTCACGCGTCGAAAATTAAAACACAAACACTTTCTTTCTTTGAGTGGCATTGCAACAAATACCAGCTAGTACAAAATATTTATTTATTTATTTATATTTACTTTCACGTAAAAACGTGAAATAAACGCCTTGTGAAATAAACATTGTTTAAAATATCAGTAGTAAATAGACTGTCCACAAACAACATTATTACTGAGAAGTTAGAAATGCTGGAAAAAATGGGGACAATTCTCGAACAAACTGAGACTATACTTTTTTCTTTTTAGTTTCCGAGAAATTATTTTCAGTAAAACTACAAAATAACTGATAAATTATATAATCATGTATATTTGAAAGTATGTATATATAAAGAATTTGACTCTCAAACTTTCTTTTTACCATTTCTATTTTTTTTTTCCAATTTGACGAAATGACAAAGAAAAATTGAAGGCATAATTAATCCCGAAAAAAGAATAATAAATAATATTTTCCTTTACAGTTGAAAATATGTTATTAAGTTACTTCTTCTTGCTTCTCAAAGAAATGATTTAAATCTTTGCGTCCTGGTCTTCTAGCTGGTAAAGAAATATGTGATTTTCCATATTTAAATCATATTATAGAAGCGTTGTTAATTTAAAATTAACTTGCTTTAGGGGAAGTTAATCGAAATATGGCCTTCTGTGACAGAGGTCAGAAATTGTGCTAAATGATGGACGTCCCAAATTCATGTTCATGTTGTTGCTGATTTATACTCTTTAGTTTGAGGTGTTCAATGGAATCGAAAATAACCTGTTGATATGTTAGCCTTGAAAAATCGTGACAACCAACCAGTATGTTGTTCTTGTTTGATGATCCTGACCTTTTGAATCATCAATATAAGATAGCTTCATCAGGAATCTGAATTGAAAGAAAGTAAAATTATTCTGATTTGACTTAAAAAAAATACTAATGATAAAAATATTTTATTTTTGAAAGAATATGAAATCCATCCGTTTATCCTTCTCCAAAAAAATACATTAGCCATTTAAATATTTTGTGCCATTTACGGTTTATGTTTTGGTATCGTTGTGCTTTAACAACCGTAACATTTTCGGAATAAGAAATCCCTGCCGTAAAATTTACGTTAAGACGTTGATTGCCATAAAATTTACATTAGATGTGTAAAAATTTCGAAACGTTTATACATCAATACAAAATATTACTAAACTAAAAACCTGTTTATCAAATTGTACGGACGTAGGTCTCTAAAGTAAGAATTTACGGATACCTTGGCAACTACCGTTCAGATAACTTCCTGTTCGGTGCCGTAGTTAGGTTATAATTTAGTTTTAGCGGAAACATTCAAAAGGATATACTGAGTTTAGTTATTACTTAGGCAACTTTTATTTTGTTGCAAAGAGGATTTCAGAATTCCACAGAATTAAAGACGAAAAATATTGACGGTGTTCGAGAACTGCAGGGAAAAAAAAACTGCAACCTTGGATTCTCTTCGATTGCATTGCATTTAAGTGTAAATATTTTCGTAAATTTAGACATTCAACAACAAAACAAAATTCGGAATATTTGAATCTAAATAGCAGATATTTAATTGTTCTGACTTATTTTCTTTGTTGAATATTAGATCAGAACAAACTGAAACAATAAAGTATTTTGAATATTTTTTTTTGTTTTGTTTTTTTTCAATTTTAAGAAAAAAAAACATTCAAGAAGAAGTTTATGTAAGAAACGTGCATCGTATTTTCCTAAAGGAAAATTGTGCCTCACTAAAAAACAAATAAAGTTCAATTTATTTGGGAGCATTTGACAACATGTTGCATTAGGAATTATTTTTTTGATATAATAAAAATAGCTTCAAAGATTAGCAATGAAACTATTTTATGCTAACAAGGAAGTGGATAACTATAATAGTAATTTATTATTTTTATAATGACCAGAAGGCATCGTTCCTTAACAATATTTAAGAATTATTCTAAATGAACTTTGGTTATTATAGAAATTACCCAAGTAACGTTTTGAGACAGTGAATTCAAAACGTCTAGAATTTGTGAACGTTTTGATTGTTTTCACAGTGGATTGAGTGGTTGACCAGTGACAAGTTATGTGATTATAAACTGCTGGTTCATTGAAGTTTGCCTCTCTTCTTATCGCATATCTATGATCGGTACTCAGTTCTGACATGAAAGATCTGTAAGCAGATACAAATGGTTTTTACTAGATATTGCCTAAGAAAGTAAGGCTCGTAAAATTATTATAGTTTCTAATAACTGGAAAAAAATGTTTATATTTCGCTTCGCAAGAATTTCACTTCAGATTGCTTTTAAGTCAATATGGATTCAGAACTGCTTTTATGCCAAATGATTCATCTGAGTTCTCAGAAAGTATGTTTTCAGTTTTATTGTTTCAAAGTAACAAAGATAAAACCTTGGTGCAACATCTAAGTCAGCTTAAAATACGATAATTCTCAGAAGGATATTTTCCAGTAAATTTGTTCTTATTTCAGAATACTATCTCATGTACTTGTCATTAATCGTGTCCTTTCATTTGAAGAAAATTGGTTCTTACAAACTCGATGCCAAAGAAAGAAATTTGACAGTCCTCTTCTTTACCATTTGATTCTTTATTTTGAAGCCTATTCTCTGTTTATTCAAAGATTTTATTGGTAGATCTTCGAAAATTTTATCAAGAAGATTCTCAAAATCTTGGGAGATGGAATTTACAAAAGTTATTACTAAAAAAAAACTAAAAATACCTAATAAAAAGCTACATTTATTTCGGTTTTTAAGAACTTTACGCGTAAGTTGGTTTTTTGTACATAGCCCTTAGGCGTGTATGAGGGAGGGGGGAGGCACGAAGGGGATTTTTTTTAAAGATGTACTATTTTCAGAATTTATATATAATATAAATTAGCTGATTTAAGTTTGATTTAAACAGAGATAAACATACCATGTCAGCCATTTTTCCCCGCAAGATTTGAAAAAAAAAAAAAAAAAGCAAACAAACTCAAAGAATGTTGTTTTAGTGTCTTCTAATTAGAAATCCTTTATAAAAAGGAATAATATAAATATGTAATAAGAGAATTGCAGCAATATGATATGCAAATTAGCTTTGTAAGAAGGATACACGACTACAATGTCCTACCGTCTTTTCAAAATCACTTTGTCTGTAACGTATGTTTATGATTCCGTTAGGAAAGTTATTTATGCATGAAATAATCTTCAGATCTCCAAAAGATTTGGTCATCCATGAATTGGTTACATTACATAAAAATAAATCCTAAGTTTTAATAGTTTAATTGAACGTGTAAATGCAGGAATCATTCAAGATTAAACAAGATTTAACTTTGCTAACTAGTTAATTATATTCAATTTAACTTAAAATGTTGAGCTATTATTAGCCTCATAATAGTTATTTATCAATAAGAAATCCATTATTAATTTCTGCAGAGTACTTTGTATATTGGAGAGAATAGTACAGCAATCACACTTTTATTACCTTAACAAAAAAACATAATAATAACAATAGTAAATAAATAAACAAAATTAGTGACAGAATCGCTAGTGGCAGGCTTATCGTTTGACTTTACGACTTGCTGTAAAAGTGATTTAAGAAACAAAAATAATACCACTTGAAATTAAACTCATTATGTGAGCGGAAAAGCAGTCTTTAAAGTCGTCACAGGAGACGTTTAACAGCTGATGCAACCAACGATTATCCGATAAAAAGTATTGTTTATTATCCCATATGTTTAATCAACTCTCATCAAGATAACGGAAGTGGAAGAGGAAAGACTGGAAGATGATAAAAAAATGCTTCCAAATGGCTGCTTCTGTTTTTTTCTGAGAATGATAGAATTGCAAGGCGGAAAATATATAAGTGTAGAGGGGTGAAGGTTTCAAAGAATTCTAAACTTTTATTTATAATCATTGATGAAAAAAAGAAGTATTTTTGTTTATTATTATTTAGAATACGTTTTAAATTTTTTAATTAACTTTTTAAAAATACTGAGAGATTTCAATCAAAAATATCTTAAAACCAATGAAAACATATGGAATGTAGAATTGTAGATCTTTTCGCTTAGATCTGCAACCCACGAGGAGATAAAGACTCCTGTAATCGAACGCTTAACAGGGCGACATTCGCCTGCATTAAACTCGAAGCAAAAAAAAAAAAAACACTTGGGGAGTCATTTGACGAAGGATATATTATTATTTAAAGAACCTTCTAGGAGTTGCAAGGGTATCAATATCATTTATTGTCATTCAATAGATGATAACTGTTTCTTACTTCGGATTTGTTCGTATTTTGGTTATCGCATTTCTGAAAATAACTTCGATACGGTTTAAGAACATAAACTGCATTTAACCGATTGACAGTGTCGATAATTATGTTTCTTATATCATACATTCCTCACCGTAAGTTATCTTTTCCTTAAGATATTTTCAATGAATTCCCTCTAAGTCCTACATTAGCTACGGTAAACTGAAGTTTAATTCAGACATACAAGAAAGAAAACAGTTGTTAATTTTTCAGCGTGTCATCAAATTTGCATATGCTTAGATGAGTTGGTATTCATGAATGAAAAATTAATAGTCTTATCTCTTTTCTAAATTTAAAATTTTGACCTAATAGTTCTCGTGTGATTGAAGAGAACACGAGAGAAAGTTAACGGAAAGCCTTTAAAGGCTACAAGAGCGCCTGAAGTTGGTCAGTTTGAATTGACAATATTCTTAGTGATCAAGATCTGAGTACCGATCATGTCTCCTTCTTTTATGCAATCATTACCATTTTTCTTACTATATTTTGCTATTACGGTTTGCTATTGCTTCACACTTCCAACAATCAGCCTTTCAGAGGAATCATCTAAACAATGTCGCCTTAGTATCTTTAATATGAATATTAAGAGTAGATGCAATTTTGTCGCAGCTTGAGATGCATTTTATTGGAAGGTAAATATAATTTAAATTTTTTATTACATACTTTTTGTGAGAAGATTTTGTTCAAAATACAGACATACGTCAAGTATAGAAATTTTTTACAGTTTAATTTCACAAGCAATCTATTTAGACAAAAATAGCAAACCTGTCAAGCAAATGTTTAGTGATCACGTGACCTTGATTCTAGAGGTCATTCTCTTAGTGACGTGACCCTTTGATCGCGACCGGGACCACCTTTAAAAAGTTCATCTTAATGAGAGGAACAACTTGTCTTTTATTTTGGTCATCTAAAATGAACGGTTTAAAAGTTGACCTTACGTCATGTGATTTCCGGTTGAATCACGTCACGACGATGAAAAATAAAATGTAGCCATCCTCAATATTATACCTAATATTTGACACCTTATTTGTATTTCTTTGTCTTATGGTTTCGGAGGAGATAGGACAAGTAAAAAAAAACAAAACAATGTTTTCTTTTATATGTATAGATACGTTAGATAGTTCGCAGAGTAAGATGTGAAAATTAGATGTAAAAGATTTGATTATGTTGTAGTTTATTTAAAATATTTTTTAAGTTAGCTTCAGTAATAAAGTAACTGTAAGGATTATCTATGTTACATCATTACAATAATAATAATAATAATTGCATAATTATGTAATTTCATTATTATTGTAATACGTTGTAGCCATCGTCTTATAACTAACGTTATTGGAAAGCTACTAATATCACTAATTTGTAATTGACTGTAGGAAATATTGGCTAACTTGTGATTGATTTTAAGAAATTTTTGGACATTCGAACTGAACAGTACTGAACAAAATACACATTTGTTCAAAAAGTCATGTTCATTTAATCCTTATAGGCATTTACACTATTTACAATTTAACTATATTGTTAAAAATATTCTCTGCATGACATGCGTGATTGTTGTTTGTGACCAAACTTGAAATTTCAAGCAATACTGATTGATACGTACAGATTGATACGTACAAAGCAGAAATGATTGACTGTGTTCACATTACCATGTAATTTCTGATGTTTCTAAAGATACAGGAGTTCATTACTTAAAATTTTTTCTACTCATAGGATTCTATTGTAAAAAGGCGCTCCTGAACGCAATTCGTAAATTTAGTTTCTGAAAAGTGAAAAGACAAACATTACTACCCATAGCCTAAACATTTAGCTTTAATGAGTTTGGGAGACTTTTTGAATACATCAACTCTTCCAGAAATCGTTTTCATTTTTGAATAGCTTTGAATATTGCAGAATAGGTGTTTTTTTCAATAACAAAATATACTTTACGATGTCCATTAAGAATTCTTGTAGACAGAAAACCTAAATATCAAGCAACCAGAAACTACAGTAGATTATTTTTCTGAAGCTCTAAAAGTGATGAAACATTTGAGATACACTTTGTTTATTGTAATGATATATTATCTATCGTAAGACTTTCAGTAATAAGAATACGAATACTGTTACGCTCCACAAATGTTTTGATATTCATTCGTTTTATAGTACCAAGATAAACTTCAACGATTTATACAAATCTGCGTGAAGACAAGAGAAGAAAGAATATGCTTGAAAGTTTGGTAAATATATTAGTTTATTATTGTAAAGTACTGCTAGTTTATTTTATAGATAAGCTCACCAGAAAAAATTTAGTCATCACTTTTTACCTTAATCTTGTAACTTCTCTCTTGAGTAAATTAAAGCAGCAATCCTGCCAGATAAGAACATAACAGTTGCTTGTAAGAGTCCTTTTCGATTAGAGGTTCTAGCAGTGTATCCCTAAGCACCGTAAAGTTGCCATCCTGAAACACTGTTTCTGTCGCTGTGCACTTTAAATATGATCAAGAAATGATTTAGATTTTTTTACTTGGTTTTAAAGGCGATTATTAATAATTAGACTTCCCCAAAACTACACCTCTCAGCTTTAGTAACATTTTCCCAAGCTGGATGAAAAAGTTTTGTTATTTTTTTGCTGTGAACGCTTGTCTTGCAATGTTGGAATTAGGGCTGTGGAGGAGGGAAAAACTCTGTCGATTGGTTGGAATTTGGATAGGAAAACTTTCTGTGGTCTCTTGAAGTTAAAATAAATAAACAAAATATCTTTTAACCAAAAGATTCCTTAAACAGAGCTATTTTACGTTCTGAAATACTTTCAGGAAACAGTGATTTTTTTTTTTTTTTTTTATACATATGTTTCATACACTTTCCTCCTTCCTCTGAAATATGTTCTCTGTTTGTCAAATTAGAATATTTTCCATATTCTTCTAAAATCTCTTTTCTTTTCATAATTCCAGAATATACAGTAATAGTAGTCTAAAAACTCAGCCATCACCACGTTTTTAGTACTTAATTTGCTATATTAAATACTATACAAAAAACGCAAATTTTCTCAAGCAAATATATAAATGCCGATTTTGGAAAAGAATATTATAACAAATTTTTAGACTACAAATTTGAATAGTCATTACTTGATGGGGGGGGGGGGGACATTGATATTTTACTATAATTATTTTTAAATTTATTTAACTTATTCTCTTATTCCTCTTCTGCAATTTCCATTCTCTATCGAATTCCTTTACACTTTATGAAAATTAGAGGACGCTATCTTCTTACTTCATGCTAAGCCATTTATTCGATGAGTGGCGGCTTGTCAAACAAGATATTTTTTTGTTCAGCTTTACTCTCGCAACATCTACGTCTTTTATCCAATTTCGTTTCTTATAATCTTAAGATTTACATTACAAATTGCTCAAGGAAACATAAATGTCTTTATCAGTAAGGAAATGTTTATCGAATGCCAATTTGCATATCTTTATGTCAATGACTTCAAAATTAAGCTCCCACTGCTGTAATGATTGTTTTCTAGTCATGTCCTACTTGTATTATGATTACTTTTTCCATATTAACAACCCGAGTTACAAGAAACTTCAAGACTGTAATTTGTCTGACAAAACGTATATACTATAGGCCATTTGTGAAAAAGCACTGTTGTATTACTAATAATGGTTATATTACTAATAACAAAAGATTTTAATTAAGTTATTTATATATTTACATATATTACGTATTATATATTTACATATATCTTATGTATCGAAAACGCCAAACTCAAAGCAGCCTCTTCGAGTTTCGCAATGCAAAGATTTCAATCAATTATTTGCAATTTAGGTATTGTATATATCTGAGTTACCATCCTTCTCCAAGTAAATGGAAGATGTACCTAATAAACTGGCAACCTAGTGTTTATAGAAAATTCTTTTGAAATAGATAGGATTTCTCATTTGCTCTTATAGTAAATAGGCTTAACTATTTGCAAGAGTTTCAATTACAATTAGATTGGTTGTTATGCGGTGTATTATTTAAGTTTTCTTAAATTACAGGAACAATATTAATTTGATGAAAAAATTAAAAAGGTTAAAAAGAAAAAAAATCTTATATTTTTTCTAGATTTTTAGAACTACTCTTTACTCTTTGAAGTCTTTGATATTCTTCAAAAAAAAAAGAAGCAGAATAAAGCTGTCAATTTTTTTTTTCTTTAGTTTAATATTTTGTTTATCTTTGCTGTTTTTTTTTCTTCTTTTTCGTTGTTTATTGTAACGATATCGAAATCTCCCTAACCTATAATTTTCACTATTGTTTCTTACTTACTTTATTTCCTATTGTTCGCTTAACTGACAATAAACTAACAAAAATTCTTTTGGGAGATCATTTTTTGTCTGTGTGTGTTACAATAAAAGCAAGTCACCTTTCCGAACATGAACGCCTCCTTGCGGCCATTTCTATCTGTAAGACAGACGTCAAGGAGCGCTGTCAAGTGGGTGATCACATCACAGACAAAAGGTCCGTGGGGGAGGCCCTTCACAAGCGCTCGGATAAAATAAATCGTTGGAGTTTGATTGGAGCTTTGAATTAAAAGCGTCTTCCGAGAAGAGCAGCTGTGTTTTTAAACTGATCTAAACAGGAAAACCAGACTCCGCCATCTTTTTTTTTGGTAAAGATTCAAAAATTTGCATATATCTGAAAAATCTCACAGCTCATTGTTTTCCGCGGAAGATTGGATCCGAGGGGATTGAACTTGACTTGTTTTTTGTTAAATTTGCATTGATAAAGAAACAGTCGATAAATTTCAAGCCTACATAGAACAATTGCTATTAATACATGGTGAAGTAATTTCAAAAATTTCTAAACAAAAAGATTATTTTGTTTCAATAACTGCTTTTTGAGAACAGATGCTGCATATCTCGATCTTATTTTAATATTTTTAGCATATATACATATACTAATACATATCTATACACTATTATTGAAAATGTTTTTCGTTTATTTCTTTCCTGATTCTTCTCTTACAGACAGCATTATTGTTTTTAGGTACAATATGATAATAACTACAATAATATCATATTCCAATGAGGACACATTTTATCTTAATTCCTAATCTTAAATTGCATTAGAAGACAAACATCATTGAAGGTAAAAATATATTATTCCGTGGTTGAATGTTTAAATATTGTTTTCAATTGTAGTAATTTCAAAACAAAAAGCTTGTAGATATATTCCAAGTTAGCAAGATACTGTATGTTTGCAGTTTCATTATCCATTTAATAATAATGTAAATTTCAGTATAGGAAAAATAGTCCAATTTATTTACTTTGTACGTAATTTGCAATATTCAAGTTTATAATATTTTTAATTAAAAAAAAACACATAGTTCTATAGTTTATAAAAAATTATAAAGTCTATGATTCAACATTTAAAGTGATTTCTGATTAATTTTGCAGATTACCTTATAGAACTATTTGTATAATTCAAATAAATATTGCTCTAAAAATTTATAAACTCTGAACTCTCACTATGCAGTTAAATAATTCCATATAATAATTATATAATTCTAACATGCTTTCCAGACAATTCTAAATTACGTCAAAATTTTATTATCCTGACATTTTATTAAAGTATGAAAAACTATTTCAAAATTTTCCAATTTTTTTTTTTTGCATTTACTTCTGGAACTACAGAACTTCTGTACTTAATATAAAAATTTTGGAAGAAAGATATATACGATAGAATGACTAATGAAATGTGGTGAAGAATGTAATTAATAAATTGTGATAAAAGTATTATGTTAGCATACAGGTTTTCAAACATTTCTATGGATACATGAATAAGGATTTTTTTTTAAAAATTGCTTTTAAAATTGCCTTAACGCACTTCAAAGAAATTCACATATATTATTTTTTTAAAGACAGTTTAAACTATGTAGCCTGCATTACTTCTTTTAATGTGACATTTCTTCTTTTTTTTACTAAATTCTTATTTATTAAAGTATTTATCTGCAAAAAAAGGTTAATAAACTGGCATTATAAAGTGGTAATAAATTTCGATTTATGGCTTATAAGTCATCCGCTTAACTAGCACAGGTGAATTAAAAAAGTGTTAACTTTTATTTATTTATTTTTTTCACTTCAATTTCGATACTTTATTGCTGATATTCTGTCTCTGTCCCTAAATAAATCTTAAGCTAACATTTGTCCCACTCAACACTAATTGCAGCAAAATTCAGATTTTAGTCATGACTTAAGTTTAAATTTAAGGTAAGATGATTAGGAGTTCCTGAATGACAATTGCTGATACAGTATTAGGTCAGCATCTGAATATACTTGAAAACAATGTTAATTACGAGTTTAACCTTAGTTTTTAAATTGGCTACGACAATAACTCAGTTTAAAGCTACACAAACGTACCTTATCAATATTTTTCTGTGAAGGTTAAATTTCATTCTAAATTATAGGTGGTAAGAGGTAAATTTATTTTAAAACAGAATTCTAAACTATATATTTTCCTTGACTAATTTGCAGACAAATTGAATTTTATATTTGTTAAGCTTTTCTACAGTCGACTTCTACAAGACAGTAGCGTATGGTAAATAGCATATTTAAATAAATGAATACATTTAACCATGTATGAAGTTTTTAAAAAAGTTGTTGATTTGAAATGATTTCCATCGGCTAAATTCCAATTTCTTGTTGGAAAAGAAAATCTGTTGTTAATTCCATATAGAAATAATAGTGATTTTGTATTGTTTAATTGCAAAACACCAACCATTGGAAACGAGAATTTTTTGTGTTTTTTACTTAAGATGCAAATTCCATATAGTCGCTAATTTATCATTAACTAAAGAAAAAAAATAGATAAAAAAGCAAAACATTTCATAACTAAAGGAAAGTATGAAAACAATGTAACAGACATAATGTATTCTTTCTCCATTTCTGAAACGCTAATCTTCATTTAACTTATAATGACTCTTTTACTTTTGATAAAGACTTCTAAATTCGAATTTTATCAGAATCTATTCATAATTCATCAATTCTTTGTAGTTCTGGACAAAATTTTTAGGAATTTTAAACTTTTCCTTATGGCAAACAGTGAAAGCATAAACAAATTTGGAAATTGGAATAGAATTGGGACGATTCAGAGGTGTTCACAATAGAGTTGTAATAATGACTACATGAAAACAAAATAGCCTGAAAAAGTCTTTTTTACAAAAGTTGCTGTAATGGAAGAGCAAAAATCTTTCCTTCAGAACTTGAATCCTTGAATAAAATCCTTGAAAATTTGATATAATGGTCATCAGCTACCACTAATTTGATGAAAACCAAAGCAGTTTTTGCAGAATTTATTTTTGATCTCAGTTGCGAGATCTGAGTTGTTCTTAAAACTTTTATATCTAGAAGATTGTGGACAGAAACGCAAGACAGATTATTCTGACGAATCTAATCGACAAATTTCGCTTAAATTTCCTAATTGATATTACCAATGCTTTATTGAGGTACAAGTAGAACCCGTAGAAATTCTACGATTGGAAATATAGTTCTCCTAATCGTGACTGAATGATAACTTAGATTAAATAAGATCTTTTAATCATAATTAGGTGAACAAAAATTACTTAATTACAGTGGTTACTTCGATGTGAACGCAATAACAGCGCCCCAAAAGCCGTCAATTTTTTAAGATTTTGTTTTATTAAAATTACTTTTAACAAAAATCAATATGCTCATGCACGCCTCCACATCAGGACCTTTCATTTAATACCACATTTACCCCTGTATCTCATGTTGTTACCGAGAAAAGGGCTTATAGAATCTTTCTTTTATGTATATGGATATATATAGATTAATGATAATTAGTTAAGACTCCTTAAGGAAAGTTTTTCGTTGTGTTTAAATGTGAGTTGATATTTCTTATCTCAACAAGAGAATTAGAGCCAGTAGATATAATGACTAGTTTGTCGATCTTTATTTACTTTAGGAATTCTATCCCTACTTTTCACTAACACAATTATTTGTACGATTATCAATGCAGAAATACTTCATACTGTATAAATACTGTATTCTGTGAGTTGTCACTACTGTATGAAAAGAAGAAGTACGATCACTGTATCATCACCTCAAGACCTGAACATATACACCTCACTTTAACAAGTCCAAATTTCTGTTCAAATTAAGCATTTAAAAATTCAGTAAGAATTAATAATATATTGATTGATTAATATAATATATATGAAGATTAATGCGTGTAAAATACTTGGTTATGATTAAAGAAGGCCTGACACACGTGTCGGCTGTAAACGACACTTGTAAACACTTGTCACTTATAAACGACAGACGTGTCTGTCGAAACCTGGTTGTGCTTTTAAAATGTTTAATGTTTTGTTTTTTTAAATAGTTTGTGTGTCAGGGCTTTTTTAATCATATCTAATGTGTTAACATTTTAATGTAATATTTAAATTCGTATTTAAATAATACTTAAAATTGATGTAATTTATGTTATGAAACATCATAATATTTCATTTTTCAAATTCGTTTTTTGATAAATAATAAATAAAAATAAAGGAAATATTCATATAAGTTGTGAGTAAATCTAGTGTTTAAAATCGAGTATATATGAATGAAGTATGAAGTTGAATGGTTGCTGCTCTAGGATTCTACCAGAAGTTTGCTTTATTTTCACACCCAACTTAATTGTAACACTAAGGACTAATGAATTCTAGCATTTTCAGTGTCCCTGATAGTTTTAGAAAGTTCTTTATCTACTCTCGCATCTTAGGCGATCGAAACAGTGGCGACAGTTAAGTTTTTCTCCACCCAAAAGCAAATAAAATAATGTACATTCTAAATAAAACATTGGTCTCAATTTTAATGTATTCTAAATAAAACTTCACGAAAACTTACATCAGTGCTTCTCAACGTTTCTTTGCTTCACGACGCACGCACTTATGAATTTAATAAAATCCCTGAGACACTCAATATGCTATTCTTAATATCCCACGGTACATTTACACTTTTTCATTGCTTTTCTAAACATAGTTGAATCCTTTCACCATCTCAGCATGGTTTACATGTCAGTAAAAGTATATAAAACATTTTAAAAATACCCTGAAAGGTCCCCAATATAAGCCGATTTGAATGAGAATTACTACTTAATTAACCTTTATTTTTTAACTTTTACTGTTAAAATTACAGAATGTAATTTAATCAGATGTTTGCTGACAGAATGTTTGCCCAGAATTATATCCAGACTGAAGCATTCGGCTGTGTGTAAAGTTAAATGTTTATTACAGATGTATTCTCAGAATATTCTTGTGGCACACTTAAGCCTAGTACACACTGCTAGACATGTTGCGCGATTTATCTATAGACCGTCTGAGACGGGTCTCGAGAAACGGTCTATAGGCCGTCTAGAGACACCGTTCTTTGTCTCGTCTAGCGTCCACACTACAATGTGAAT